>CM032232.1:39387500-39987500 GCA_019009955.1 Riptortus pedestris | reverse complement strand
TAGCAGAAATCTTCAAATATACATAGTACAGGATTAAATACGAGTTTAGCATTTTCCCCTAATTTCCAAAAATTCATCATCCTGTCCAGAGATAATCAATTTAACGCTAACATCATCAATGCGGTAATGCGCTGCGTTTTTCTAACTTAAAATCGGCGTCACATATAAAGGATGTAAGATAAAAATAAATTAAAAATCGATTTTTAACTTCCTATATATGTGTAGTAAAAACACAAAAAAAATTAAAATGGTCAAGCAAGAAATTTAATTTTTTTTTTGGATCACCTCAAATGGATGGAATATACACCAACAAATACATTCTTTATGACCAATGTAGCGAAAAAATACCTTGAAACCGTAGACAAACGTGTATATGACGAAGTTTACCAAGGGAGCTGTATTGGGAGATATTAAGGTGAAATAAAAGGAATATGAATTAAATATCTGATTTTTTTGAGTTAGAGAGGAGGAAGGATTTATCTTCAACGAATCCTACAAGTTGAGGACAGAATGTTCAAAAACAATAAGAAACTTCCATGAAATACCTTTTACTTATTTTGATGAAAATAATGACTTCTGTCTCAAGGATAGTGTCTCATATTCGAATCAAGATTGAATAAATCAGAAAAGGCGCAGAAATTCGAGAAGTAGAAAAAAAAAATAGTGGACAGTCATTTCAGGATAGTAAAACTCAACTTATTCGTTATTGGATTCATTTAATTCGAACTGTGCATATTGGTTGTAACTGAAAAAGGATTTATTTTAAGGGCATGGAACACGAAATCCTGAAGCATTCAGGCACTCACTCAAATATTAGCGTGAATAACAACAATTAAATTAAACAATTCAGTGCTAAATAGACTTCTCATTTGATGTAGTTTTTTTTTGGGGGGGGGCTGATTGATTAATAAAAACTTTATCTGGGAAGCCTGGCATTTGAACATGAATATATATCTTTTCGAGGTAAGCTTGCCATTGAGAAACATCCTCTCTATAGGATAATTTAATATTGGTTATTTATAGGAAAATATGTAGATACTTTTGATTAACATTATTAGATTAGGGTTGATTGCGTAGACAGTAATTGCTATGACGTGGGGCCGTTAGCCCTTCTCGCTCCAATTATTCTCGATAAACTACTTTTATTAACTCTTGTATTCCATTATTACATATTGTTTGACATGAGTGGCGAATTATTGATTTGACAATGACCCCTTCAATGTTATTGATATGATTATGAACAATACATATTAATCAACAAAGACAACATAACTTAGTAGTCTCAAACACCTTTCTTTCAACTCTATTAAAGAATAAGCTCCACAAGTTTCTAGTTTATATTGCCTTTTACGAGGTAAAGGAAGTGTTGTAATCTTTACAGAAACTCGGTTTTCAGTTTCATTAAAATTGCTCTTTTTTGCCCTTTCTTAAGTTTTGGCATGCCGTCTGTATGTATGTCGCATAACTCAAAAACTATTAGCCTTAGAATGTTGAAATTCCATGTTTAGGACTTTTGTATCATGTTTACGTCGTGTAGTGTACATTTTGGTTAGATTAAAATCGATTAAGTGGAAGAGAGGTTTAACAGGGTGGTGAAAATAAAAAATTGCAAATTTCTCCTCGCCAATTAGAAATCCAGAAGATTTCCGTAGCACCATTTTTTTTTTTTCGTTTATCACAAAACGTTTTATACGTTACACATTTATTGATCGTACTCATCGGAGAAGATATGTATACCACTTTCAAGTGAAACAATTTTAAATGAAGTGCAGCTAATCATTTCATATATTTAATTTAATAGGAGAACAATGAAGTCTCTTCAACATCAGGAGGGAAACACATTCTGGACAAGGAAGTAAGCACAGTTACATACATACTTTCTGTAAACTGGCTTCGATGTAGATAAGAATACAAAAATAGATTGCACACGGTTCAGTGGATCCTGATATATAATCGTAGTTAACTGCTGATTCACGAAATAATTTGGCGCCAGATTGTGTCTTCTTATCAAATTGAAAATTAATTTAAAGACAGTGGCGCCAACGCCTACAAATAAAATTCATACTAGCTACTTTCATAACAAATAAGAAAGTAAATAATAAAACTGTTTTGTCAGG
The DNA here is from genome assembly GCA_019009955.1 of Riptortus pedestris. Classification (NCBI taxonomy): domain Eukaryota; kingdom Metazoa; phylum Arthropoda; class Insecta; order Hemiptera; family Alydidae; genus Riptortus; species Riptortus pedestris. The sequence continues at coordinate 39,985,383 of CM032232.1, read as the reverse complement.
TTAACATGGACATAAATCGTATCTCTCCATGAACTAACTAAATATAAGAGAAAGTTCCCATGGATTTTGTGCTGATCTATCATCTGCAATTTGTCGCGTGCCAACATATTATAAAAACAACCAAAAGTTCCTTTTCTTCACTCACTCAAAGACCTGTAAAGAGCCAAAGTAAAAAATAAGTGCTTTTTAAGTTTGGTAAAGATCAAACAAAAGTTACCACCGCTAGAGCGTTAACAGACATATATATCATCCCCTTGATAGGATCAATGGTCATTTGAGGAAATTTTCCGAAAATCGCGTCATGATTACAACCTCAATTGCTAGATTTCCTTTAAGGGATGTGGTTAGGGAAACCCGCCAATATAGCCCTGAGGATCCCACTGATGAGGCGAAACCAAAAGTTACAAACAAAGATTTTTTGCAGGAAAACTACATCTTTCTAATCTTATCAACCTGTAATATCAATCACCCAACTTTATACTTTTAATAGCTTGCATTTGTGAGTATTGCCTTGTCTGTTGTAATTTAATATAAATATTTCCATGTTTTCTAGTAAATAGTTGAATATAGGTGATGCCATTGGAGTGAAATATTGGCTTAAATGTACTGTGTATAAATTTTTAATTGGAGACAGTCTAAAAAATTTATGGCAACTGGTTACCGTAGAACGTCTTTTACTTAAGTTTCTGCCATATAAAATGTATTCTTGAACACTTGTGATATCATTATTTATTAAGGTCCACTTTTTGCATCTAAGGCTAATTGGGGCGGGTTATCTACAGGTTACCACCCATTTCTAGCCAGTGTGGGACTTGAGATGTTATTTAATGAATTCCGTCACTAAATAATTTCCTTTGCCCTGGCGAGAATCGAACTCGTCTCTCTAGGTTTACCATGTGAGATTAAGGTAAACGCTTTAACTCACATGGCTAACCTGAGCCCCTTAAACACTAATAGAACCAAGCTGTAGAGGCCGATGCCGAAATAACATTGAAACATACTTCAGTAACAAGAAAGGAAAGATTCAACCGAATATGCTTCAGAAGCTAGAATCCACCAACAGAACTGGAATAATGGCTGGAGAACTGAGACAGGTGTTGTCTTGAGCCAGCTCTGGGCATGTAGAACGGGAATGTAGATTGTAAAATCTGGGACACGGCCAATACCCGTGTACCTTATCGGCTGTACAGCTTGTACCAAAGGCAGTTATCTAGCTGACCTTCACTGATAAGAGAATCCTCAGGAAAATCAGTCAGCTGTGCTTCTGCCAAATTTTTTGTCCACTTATTTTTCACATATCTCCTTCCCTATCAACCTCATTTCGCGTCCCTCAACAATATCCCTTCCTAAAAATTTAATTGCTGTCGTACTGAGAAAATTGGGCAGTCACATTCTTGTATCAACATTATTAATAGAAAATATGTTTTAAAAAGAGGTAAATTACTGTAGAATTATCACGTCCATTCTCAGAAGATTACTTCAGTGTTATTACAAGTTATTTTATCGTCCTAAAATCCTGGCTATAAAAGGGTGGTAACTTGTAGATAACCCGTCCCAATTAGCCTTAGATGCAAAAAGTGGACCTTAATAAATAAATAAAAAAAAACAAGAGAAGGGCTGATATTTTTTTGTATGTTTATGAATGGTGTACATATCACCAAAAAGAGCTATTGTACAATCACTTACAGGAGTTGAAGTTTTTATTTTGATCAGAAATGTATACATTCTTCAAAATATTTTTTGTAGTGTTCAGATGTATGTGTGTACAAATAATTATGGGTATATAGGGACGTTATTTTTGGACGTTATTTTTACCAGAACGTCTTTGCAACCTCGTCAGTAAAGTCATTATTTATATAACACGAGAAAGGAGGAAAAGGAGTGGGCGTTTATTTAGAAGTCAACACAGTAGTTCGTCAAAAAGTTGTTTTGAAGTAGGCTTAGAATTCCGGTCGTTTTAGTAACTGATAATAATATAAGTGGGTAGCTAAAATGAATTGAGCATTTCTTTTGGAATTCATACAATGAAAACTTCCTTCATTACCGTGCACTAATTTTTATATAACAAGCTGTTCTGTTTGTATCTTGTGTTTGTCATGCAATCTATGTAGGACAGACTTATTAATGAGGCAAGATTAACTACTGTAAGTCCTTGTGATCTCCACCCCTGGTTCATTTCAGTGAAAATCTAGCCGTCCTGCCGTCAAAATAATCCCCAGGCTTGGCCCGTAGATAATTGGCCTGTTGTACTAGTGAACATGTTGTTGGAATCTAATTAAATTTTGTAGTAAGTAGCTTACGCAGGATGACCCTTCATATTCAATTTTATGCGGTTATCAAATTTGAGCTGAAATAACTTGAATGATTTTAAAAAATATGCTTCTACTTTCCTTCCTAGGTTTGAAAATGAAATACCTTAAAAATATTTCCAACCAAAAATTTTGTACATTAATTTATTAGGACTTTTAAATATTTATTTTAATACACTTTTGGACCGACATCAGATTTTAGCTGTTCCTATTCACTACGCGATTTTTGAAAAATCTCCTTAAATGTTCATCGATCCTACTGAGTATACCGAGTGCACCCTCACAGACACAAAACACAAGGATGGCAAGTTTTGTTTGATCATTACCTTTCCCGATATGTAAACGTTTTGTGTAAAACTAATGATCAAGTTTGTTAATGGCTGGAATCCGACCAGTGGGAGTGGGGTTTAGAGGGGAAATATCAAAAATTCTTAATATCTCCGTTACTATGCGCCGAAAATTCGAATTGTATATAACAAATATGAAAAATTGTATATCTTATTGCAAATGTAATGTTCTATAAATTTTGTTATGTACCAGTTTCCTCTATATTGAATATTAAACGAGATACTTACATATTTTAGTTTTCGGCCAATTGTAAACCCCCACTCCTACTCATGTCATATTAACTATAAGCTGTTTTATCATGATCCACTTATTTCTAAGGTTAAATACCAAACATGGTTTTCATGCAACTATTACTTTGTGAGATAATGCAAATACATCATATTGGGGCGTCATCAATTAAGATTTTTTTCGTTCTTTACTCGAAAAAGTTTATTTGATCTACATCATATTTAACCGTTTCAGTCAACACTAAAGATCATATTTGCTATTGGTTGAAATCGGACCTGGAATAGTGGTGGTTCAAATACAGGGGGGATTAGACAATATAAGATATCTCCGCTATTAAAAGTCGGATCATAAAATGTTACAGAACCAATCGTGTTAAACTTTTGATTTTTCTACAATTGTTGTTCTGTGCATCTTTTCATCAAGGAAGATTTTCCGCTCTAGTTTGGAGTATGTTTATTTGAGCTATTCCATATTTGACATTCAACCATTTTTGTTAACACGAAAGATCATATTTGTTATTGGCAGTAACGGGACTTGAAATAGTGGGGGAATTCGAGAATTCCAAATATTTAAGTTATCCTCAGTGGGATTATAAAATATTGCAGAATCTTTCATTGTGAGGAGTTAGGCTATCTGCTCCAGCGGTTTGAATTTTCATTGGCTTGCGGAATTACCGTTTCTTGATCTTTTAATAACTAATGAGAGCAATAATAGATTTAGCCATACAGTGTATAGAATACTAACAACTACAGATTTATAAATATCTGAATGTTTCATCCCACCACTACCCAGCCGAAATACATGACATCATCCACACATTAGTAAACCGAGCTATTTCATGAGAGCAATGAAATACGTTTAAAAAATGGAATTAAACAGCTAAAAAAACTCCATTACAACGGCTACAGAAAGAAGGGAAATAATAAGAGTATTAAAAGGAAAATTAAGTAGAAACTTGATATCCCCGATTCAACGACTCAACGCGACAATAAAATTACGTTAAACGATTGAACAACGTAACACTTCCTTATATAGCGGGGACTTCCGAAAGACTTGTAAAAATACTTCAGAAATATAAATTACGAACATTATTCAAACCATACATAATATTCAATGAATATTTAAGAAGTCCGAAATACACCCAATTTTTACAAAATAGTGGAGTTTACATGACACCATTTGATTGCGGTAACGTTTATATGGGACAGGCAGGAAAAAAGACAGCCACAAGAGTTAACCAACACTTGGCTAATCTAAAACATCAGCGAATAAAAACATCCGCCATAGCTAGGACACGCAAATATTTGTTCTAATTAAGTTCGACGAGACGAAAATTCTACATAGAGAAGTCCAACCTTGATAGTAGACTTGTTCTAGAAGCTCTCGAAATTAACAAGAGAACAAATACAATAAAGGGTATGGACGGTGTCATACTTTCCGAAACGTGGAAAGCCATAATAAAAAATCCTAATCATATGAATTAGTCAAGTAGCTGTACATATTAAAAACACTGCCTGACGAAGATGAACACATTTCCATCAAAAATTCGCAAGCTGATGAAAATGTAAACCGGTGGAGCAGACAGACGAACTCCTCGCAATGAAAATATTTCCCAGCAATGTAGTCTGAAAAATAGAATTACAGGATCTTATTAAACTATTGATGATCTAATTTTATCGTATTCGTAACTCAAGTATTAAACAAGTTATTCATACTTTCTCGTGTTTTCAACTTACGGTAATCCACCTGTCTTCTACGCATTGCTTATTTTACATAGAAATAGGAAACAGTCCGTCACGCAGGGGCTGCGTCAACTAAGCAGATTTCCCATGTGAAGGTTTACAATAGATAAAAATACTTACAGGTAACACAGCCGTCAATGCTCAGTAAATCTACAATAAAAGGCTGAATTGTAAACAAACAGGCAAGCCAACCTCGTAGCGCTGCATAGATAGACCGGAAAGACAAACAATTCATGAAATATATTTGAATATAACATATTAATTTTAGTGGAAACAATTTACTAAAGCTAGTGGTGTAATTTGTAATGAAGCAGAATCAGTTTTATCTCAATCACTCAAATTTTAGTAATCCAAAAACAAACAAAAGAAGGGGAGGGGAGGTCAACAGGACGTATTAGCATATATCTCACAAAGTAAAAGTTCAATGAAAACAATATTTGGTATTTAGGCTTCAATTAATATCTTTTATTATATAACAGAGCATTATTTATGTAACACTAGTAGAAGTGGGGGTTTACTGAAGGCTGAAAACTGAAAAATGCAAATATCTAGGTTAATATTCAAGATAGAGAATAAATGTATATAACAATGTTTATGGAAATTTAATTTACAAGAAGATTCATTATATACACATTTTCGATTCGACTTATAATAACGGAGATATTTTGGATTTTCAAATGTCTCCCCCTCTAACCCCCCCCCTACCCTCCGCCTGGTTTGATTTCAGCCGTTAACGAACTTGATCTCTCTTTTTACATAAAACGATTAAATATCGATTTGTGTAACGATCAAACAATAACTGCGACCGCTAGAGCGGTAACAGACAAATATAAATATATATATATATATATATATATATATATATATATATATATATATATATATATATACACACACATACACACACAATTTTGAAAGGACCTCATTTACGTCATCTCTTAGGTAGGATCGATATAGGACATTTGAAGAAAAAAATTCAAAAATTCCGTCATGAGTAATCTGCTAAAAGGTGGTGAGAGAAGATCACAAGTGTGTGATACCAGCATGTGGGAAACCTGCAAGAGTTTACGCAGCCCCTGTGTGACGGATTTTTTTTTTAATGATAAGTCTGTTGTGAAATAGGAGTGGAGGGGGGAGATGTCATCATATGAAGCATACATTGCTTGTCATTCATATAATATGGCATTACTATTTGAAATGCTGAACTCGTCTGTGTTTGTTAATATAGAAACAAAGCCAAATTGTTACTTCATATTAAGATGAAGACAGCCATTAAGAAGGTAGATTCAAGAAAGGGGGTCAGATAGGTGCTGTTATGCATATATTGTAGTAATGTCAGTTGCGTTGTACATTCCGTGTGACTGAGCACAATCAAACTATGCGAATATGCTCATATCACAGGATTTCATATGTTTATATGAATGTTTATATGTATATTATGCCAGATTTCAAAACGTAAGGTGAATATCAGCAAAATACGCAACAGGGATATTCCTGGGGTCAATAATAATTCTAACTAACACTAACAGAAGAAAATTGAAATGCAATGAAATATATTTGAATTGATATGGAATGTATTTATTTCCATTAAATAATAACATAACATAATAGGATAGGTACGTCAAATATTTTTGTTTTCTATAATACATTTACTAATATTTTGTCAATTGATTTCTTTACATATTGTTAAATAGCACTTAAGCTTATTTAATAGCTTCGTTATAAAATTAGCTAAATTTCTATGAACACATTACATAAAATCTATCAATTTAATAACCATATATCATAAATTAAATTGTTTAACAATCATACTGTCACACTAAATATAAAATGCATTTTTAAACTATAGTGTTAAAGCGTTGCCTTTAATCTCACATGGTAATCATAGAGTGGCGAGTTCGATTCCCGCCTGGGCAATGGAATTTATTTAGTGACGGAATTCATTAAATAAAATCTTTTGTCGCACCCTGGCTAGAAAGGGGTGGTAGCCTGTAGATAACCCGTCCCAATTAGCCTCTAAACTATAGACATGCCATGTTATTAGTCATAATTTTATTGAAGGATGATAAACATTCTGAATTATGAGATACCTATCCCCAAGTTAAGATCATGAATTATTAGGAGATCTCTTAAGGGAAATGAGCTATTGAAGTCGTACGCAAGACGCGAATTCTCAAAAGTACATCGATCGTACATAGGAGATAACGAAAATGATGTCAGTTCAATATTATGTTATATACTATATATATATTCTATTTTTGAGGCTGCATCGCTGGGAAGTGTTTTCATTGTGATGAACTCAGCTGTCTGCTCAGAGGTTGGAATTTTTTTTGTTCTCCAAATTTTCGATGGAAATGCGTCCATCTTTGTCAGACAATAAATTTAATTTGAATAGCTACTTCATCATATTCGAATTTTATTTTAATATGGCTTTCCAGAGAGAGTGACAGCGTCCACGCCGTTTATTGTATTCGTTCTCTTGTTAATTTCTAGAGCTTCTAGAAGACTGGAGCCTCTAGGAGACGCGGAAAGCCATATTAAAATAAAATCCAAAACATGTGATTGAAGTAGCTATTCAAATTAAATTTATTGTATGACGAAGATGGACGCATTTCCATCGCAAATTTGCAGAACAACAAAAATTCCAACCGATGGAGCAGACAGCCGAAATTCTCACAATGAAAATACATATATGTGTATGTGTGTGTGTGTGTGTATATATGTGTGTGTGTGTGTGTGTGTGTGTGTGTGTGTGTGTGTGTGTGAGTGTGTGTATTTTCACGATCGCAGTTTTTTACGTAGTGTTTGATCAATTCGATGTACAAGGGAGACCTGGAGTTGTCTCCAGTTGACTGACGGGCCCCATTGTACCCGGAAGGTATGTGGCCAGATCATGCGGTCAGCCTTCTTGTGGAAGGGAGCTAAGAGAGTCATAATCACAGTCACCCCGAGGGGCTGTCAGGCATAGATACTCTATAGACTACCGCTGATCCATAAGCACTGCCACCCCATTGCGCTCTGTTGGTGGCCTCGTGAACTAATATCCTGCTTTTGCGGAGATCGAACCTACACCTATTAGCAGATTTCCCTCGATGGAAATCAGCTATTGAGGTTGTACTCATGACGCGAGTTTCGAAAACTGTCTTCAAATGTTCGTCGATCCTACCTAGTAGATAAAAAAATGTGGTCCGTTCAATATTATATATATATATATATATATATATATATATATATATATATATATATATATATATTGAATTTAAACATTCTAACAGCAGCTTAAAATGAAATCACTGAAAAAATTATTTCTCACATCAATAGTTCGTATTTATTTTAATTAATAAATTTCAGTGTCTAGTAGTTTTTTGGAAGGATTTTATATGTCTTGGATTTAAACTTGACAAATGGAATTCAGAATGGATGAAAAGAAACAACCACCTCCACAGTATCAAAAGTGCAATGGAGGAGTGGACATCCAGCCATAGGAGTATTAGATGGAAGTTTTTCTTGCCAGACTCAGGATTGGTCATAAGTACCTGACACATAGACTCTAAATAAAAAGGACAAACAACCCTATATGCAAACACATCAAATACTTGTCAGTAAACGACATACTAACAGACTGCTTTTTGAAAAATTCTGCACATACTCTACTATATGACTGAAAAACTAACTGACAGCAGCCAATATATTACACATATACTAAAACATATTAATATTTACCAAAGCATATAGAATTAAATACAATATGCCTACAACGTAATATCGAAAATTTACAAAAGCATAACTTATATCCTAATCGGCAAAGTACGGATATGTGAAAACGTTAGGTATTAAAGGGATTTTTTCCATAATGTATAAATAAAGCATCACAATTTACATAGCAAATAGATTACTTAAAAGATTCGTCTCCAATTAACCTCACTCCAATCACATTTTATGGGGGACATATATATGTCTGTTAACGCTCTAGCGGTCGCAATCTTAGTTTCATCGTTACCAAATTCGATAATTAAACGTTTTATGTACAAATGAAGATCAAGTTCGTTTAAATCTGAAATCGGACCAGTGTGAGGAAAGGGAGGTTTAGAGGAGGGGAAACGCTCAAAAATTCGATACACCCTCTTTATTTAAAAATTGTAAATAACCAATCATATTGCGAATTAAATGGCTTACAAAAGTACGTCGCTGTTATATACGTTTTTAAGTATTAACCGAGTTATTTGTATTATTTTAGTTTTCAGCCTTCGGGTAAGCCATGTTTCTACGTTATAAATAATTGAATAATCAAAATCTCTAGTTTATTATGAGTCGGATCGAAAAATTTAATGTAAACCCATGTTGTTGGAATTTTAATTTTCTACAACGACTGTTTCATACATGTTTTCTTTGACTCGGAAATGATTCCCATTCTTACTTAGTGTATCTTAGTCGCTAAACATCTCAAGCCCAGAAAGCATTTTAATTCCGATTTACATAGGTTTCGTACTGCTGGAAAAATGGAGAACCGATGGTGATATATCATCAATATTTCAGTGCTTGGAAAATCTGCTTAGTTTACGCAAACCCTGCGTGATGGACTATAATATACATCCGACATTTATGCAGTCAATGGGATCTCATTAAGATAAATTCTCAATAAAATATATACAATCATCATATACAGCGCACCTGTTACGATGACCAGCCTATTGAAATTAAGCAGGGCGGACCGATTAGAAAGATCAAAGGACTCTTGGCCCGGGTGTAGCGAGGAAGGAGGAAATGGGACCGGTTCTCTCCTTATCACTTTTGTAAATTATACTCCGCCTCACTGTTTCCCCTGAAGAAGGTGAAAGCAGCCTGGAGCTCTTTGACAATGAACTTTCTTATCAACTCACCTGTTACAATTCTTTCATGCTCTCTTTTCTAATAAATCCGTCTCCTAAATACTTCACTTTTTTAGGGTCCGTTGTCTCCTACCATGAGCCTCAGAGTCTCCTCATTGAGCCTCCCTATATTTATAACTCAAGTGCAAGTAAATTCGTGAAATTTGATATACATTTGTACCATTTAATAGGGAAGACCCATAACCAGTCATTTCTGTTATCCTCCATTTGAGGGATTCAACATTTATGCCCAAAACTTGGCAGGTTGAAGGCTCGAAAGCGTGCAATGATAGTTAATATAAAGCACTTGATTTTTTGCATTCCAAAATGATGGACATGCGCCGGAAGTAAACAATTTTCTCTCCCATCTTCCAATCACACCGATATTAAATATAATTATTTTATGTTTTAAGTTACCAACTAAGAACCCATTCTAAGTATATTCTTGTTCCTATATTTCGTTCAAGTAAGCTGAACAGTAGTGTACTCTTCATTATGTTCAGGTATCCACAAATTGCGATAAATAGTTAATTCTGCCAAGTTGTCAGCACATAAGATTTTAGTAAAAACTAGTTTGTTAGAAACCTCAATATTATTTATTGCCTATTTTAACAGATTTGCCTTGAGGGAAATCAGCTATTGAGGTTGTACTAATGACGCCATTCCAATTATGAAACTCGAATTCAAAAAAATAAACTAAATGTGTTAGACTTGATCATAACTCTTGGGTTTTAATTATGAACACTATTAATAACTAAAGCAACTAACCTTCTTAATAAACTTTAAGAAAAAAATTAACCGTATATTAATTAATGTTCAGTGACTATATGAACGAATTTAGTAACTACTATTTGTCTGATCGAAAGAATGACATTTAAGCTCGATAAAAATGAATGCTGTGACAAATAAACCATTACTTAGTCCGCACCTGGGTCACCGCACCCATTACATATATTTCATGGAGATTAAGAAATGTTATCCTTCGGAGAAAAAAAAGAAAAAAAAATGGTTCAAAGGATTATTCGGAGCATATTTTATTGTTGGCTGATATGTTGGCTGCAGGTGGCCTAGATCACGAACAGATAAGAAGTAAGAAGGTGTACAATACGTCATTACGAGACATGATATAATAGAGGGAGGGGTGTGTCGTAATACGCCGCCTTGTAGTATGCCCTCGCTACACTCAGCTAACCAGGAGTCAAGACTTAGTCCGGCTACTCTATGGAACTCCAAATTGAAGGTTCTTTACTGGAAGAAACATCCGTGTTTGGGGTTGGTCGAAGCCTAGTAGGAAGTAACGAAGCTACGCCAATGGCCAGCTAAATGATAATTATTTAAAGTCCGTCACGCAGGGGCTGCGTAACCTAAGCAGATTTTTGATGTTTAACAATGATAAATCTACATACTGGTAGCACACTAGCACCGTCGTGTTCAGTATATAACAGATGATTGTTTACATGACCTGAGTAGGAGTTGAGGTTTATTGGTGAGTGAAAACTAAAAAATGCGAATATCTCGGTTAGTAATCAAGATAATGAAAAAAAAAAAAAAAAACACGTAACAACATTTACAATAAGATTAGTTCTATACAAAATTTCGATCCGACGCATAATAATGGAGATATTAAGCACTTTTGAAATTCTCCGTCTCTAAAACCCCCCCCCCCTTCCCCTGATCCGACTTTAGCCATTTTGAGCTTGACCTTACATAAAACGTTTAAACATTGAGTTTACCAACGATCAAACATAAATTGATTTTTTATTTTTTTTATTTTTTTTACATTTAAGGACATTTATAGGAAATCTGCTAAAAGGGTCACACTTTACAAGATTTATTGTCAATATATTTCATCGGAGGTCCTAAGGATTGCGTTTATTGTCTTCTCTGACCATTATAAATACTCCTAGTTACAGCTATACCATCTGCAAAACCTGCTAAAAGTACTTTGTAATCCTAATTGTGCAACTGTATCTATACGGATTGGTAAAATGTTGGTCGCAGGGAGCGAATAGCTGTAGTAAACAGCGTAGGAGACAAAAGGACGACTTCATTGAGCTAATCCTCTGTTGGGAGCTGTGAAGCATGTTTTAATGGCCAAAGCTGTAATTCTAGTTGTTTTCCCCTCAACTATACTAGATGTAGTAAATAGTTTTTAATAAAATTAATATGGTATATTCTTATAAATTTCTGTAATTGTTTTTCTTTCCGGTGAGAGGTTGGCATGCCTGTTTTTTTTTTTTTTTTACATTTCATGCTTCCCGTCTGGAGGTTATTAAAATTCACTGAAAAATTTCTGAATATCGTCTGTATTTATTCACATAATTTCCACGTGTTACCAGTATGTAGATTTATCTATTGTTAAAAATCAGGAGGGAAATCTGCTTCGTTTAAGCAGCCCCTGCGTGATGGAATTTTCATTTTCTTAGGGAAAAGAAGAAAGAGAGGAAAAAATGGAATTTTTTTAAGCCTGTTAATATTCATTTCATTCGGTGTATCTGTGAGCCCTTCGCTTAATGTATTGGGGACTTATGCTGAGTTCAGCATTATTAGTACAATATCTTGTAATATCGATAATTCAAGGTTTATCAACATTCTTATCAAATCCCCACACGGCCCAACTGTGCTTACTGGCGATGAGCTTACTGATGCCTAATGTTCTGCTATCTGTTCAGTTTCTGTTATATTCATAGTGTCACGCAGGGAGAGAGAGAGTCCACCACCTGATGAAAGATTATTGATGCTCACCAATTGTTCGAACTCAACAGCATATAAGACAAAGGGTTCCCTTAAATGATTTCTCTTTCTTACTTCCTTGGCAGTGCATCTTGCCTGACGGATAGTGAATTAAACTAAATTTCATCTTGCTCGCAGATTGTACTCATAAAACATTAATCCTACGTAGGTGAAGACGAAAATGAGTCCGTTTAAATATATATATATATATATATATATATATATATATTTGTCTGATCCAGCTTTAGCGGTCGCAATTATTGTTTTATCTTGACCAAACTCATGCAAATCAGCTGAAGTTGGACCAGGGAGAGTGGGGTTTTAGAGGGGGAGAATTTTGAAAACTCGTTATAAATATGTTCTTGTGACCCCCCCCCCCGTCTTAAATTTTAAGACTAGTAAAATTTGATTGATTACGATAAAATTTATTCTGATTCATTATAAATTACAATACTAGATTTAATCATTAGTTTTCAATTAAATAAATTAATATGTTATTTTCAGATATGTTTCAGTTATTGTTTTTCTTTTCGGTGTCAGAAGGAAAAACAATAAGTGGAAGCCGTCGGCAGACCTGTTTGTTCACTTTTGAGACGCTTTCCTCAGTGAGGGGAAATATTCGTTATTGCCGTTTGTATTTATTCACCTAATATTCACGGTGGCGATGTGTTAGCAGTTTGTGGATTTATCTATTACTAAACTTCACATGGGAAATCTGCTTAGTTTACGCAGTCCCTGAGTGACGGACTTTTTAGTTTTCAGCCCTAAGTAATCCCCCACTCCTACTCATGTCGTGTGACGAATGAGCTGTTATATCATAAACCACTTTATTGGAAGCTTACAAGGGCTCCCAAAAGAGTAATCTGCTGAAATTATTATGAACCTAACCCCAAAATTTGGAATCTTAATGAACGTCGCAAGAAATTGTGTGCCATTCCAAAACAATTTTATATCCATTAGCATCAGTCATTTATATACATTTTTTTTTTTTTTTTTACTGTTACATATGTAAGTAAGAGGGAAAAACGTTCATGGGCAATGCCCTCTTCTATAGTGAACTCTTCCAACAGAATTTCATGATCTACTACATACTAAACGTTCGTTTAATCACCCAGCATTTTATTACCACTTTCAAATTTATTTAGAACCTTATTTGTTTATCATAAAAAGGCTTATAATCTATGAACTCTGTCAGCGGAGAACGGAGGAACCACCCCAACCCGAGGTCGGACTCAAGAATTTGTTTTTTAAATGAAGTATAGTAGTTTTAAACTTTTTATTTAATAGGTGTGCCTGGGGGCAAATTGGTTTTATTTTGTCTGAATCTCAAAAAATAGAAACTATAATGAATGGCCATTATTGTTAGATATAATAAAAGCTGGTAAAAGTTTAGAATTTAAGCATTGTCGAAGTATCCAATATAATTGGTTTGAGCGCCACCTTTGAAAAATATCTTATGGTGCTAATATGAAATTTAGAAACATGACATAAAGAATAACTTCATTCTCAAGGATTTATGAAATATTTTCAGAACTTCTATATCACAACACAACCACTCAAATGAGCGGTCTGATAACAGCTGATTACAATCGAAATGGGCTCCCCATATGCATCTCTGCTTAGATAACCTAAGAAGTCTTTATAACTTGTACTCATTCCATGGGGGCATTTTCATGAAACACCAATTCTGTTTGGGTACCAGAAATGCCCTTTTAAAGTTTGAAGCTCAAAAATCTAAACGTTTTATTTCTCAAAAATACATTGTTAATACAATTTATATTTTATTAACACTTAATGAATCCTATAAAACCAATGTCTCTGTATAAAACCAACGAAACGTAATTCATGTAAAGCCAATGCAAGGCAATCTCAAATAGCCTAGTTTAACATTATAGTAGTTGATCCACAAATATAAAATTTTATTTTATATAACATAAGTTTCAGAATCACCTGAGAAGTTCAGAGTCTCCTTATACTGGAGAGAGAAAAATACGTCCAATTCTTCACAATTTTTTATTTCAGCGCTAAGCGCTTTCGAAGACAATTGTCTCCATCTTCAGAGCTACTTTCTTGCATGTGCTCATTGGAAAAGACAGCAAGCGACTCACGCGCAGTGGAATTCGTGAAGACGTCTTTTTCTCTCTCCAAGCAAATATTCTTCACTTCCAACAGCACTGCTGTATCCTTATATTATTTAGATATTTATGTAGAAATTTTTTTTTTTTTTTTTTTTTTTTTTTTTTTTTAATTTTAATTTGCATTAGGTAACAGTGAGTGTCCGTGCATTCTTTGATCCATATGTTCCTAATTCATACCATTCCCATAACACCATTTTTAAAAAGAACAGTCATAACATTTTCATACTATAACATCTCTCGAATTACTATGTCAACAAATAAGAAATCGTAGAGTTTCCTTAGAGACTTTTGCATTATTATAATATGTTATATTTTGTATAATGTTATAAAGAGTGCCGATGGCCGTGCGGATTAAGCCGTTGGCACATCTATCACTTCCGTTAGGAAGCTAAAGGAAAAATAGATGCAGGACCGATCCCTGCCAAGGGAGAATATTAGTTCATGAGGTCGCAAAAAGAGCGCGCTGTTGTCGCAGAGCTTACAAACCAGTGGGAGTCGAAAGAGTAAACGAAGGGGGGGGGGGAGTCTCGGCCCCCAGGAGCCCCTCGGGATGACCATCGATTATGCCTCTCATGGCTTCCTTCCATAGGCAGGGTGCCAACGTGAACTAGCCACAGATCCTCTGGATACAAAGGGTCTACTTGAGACAACTCATGCTAGGTCCACCTTGGATAACGTGGTCGAGTTGATCAATCTCTACGTAAAAACTCAGATCAGAACACTCGAGTCTCGATTGGGGGCGACTAAGGATTTTAAAGGTCTATAAGCCAAAAAACAAAAAAAATTATTATTATAAAATCGCTTTGTTAATTAGGAATGCCATGTGCAATCGACAGTTCTATATATGATCTTATGAAGTCCTCTGGAATTATCTTCATTGGCTCTGTATGTCATACGCAGAACTCGTTGGTTCAGGTTTGATTTTTTATATATATGTCTGTTAACTAAACCAATACCAGGAGTTGAAATACGAGTGGAAATATGGTCATGGTAATTCTCTGAGGACAATTCTACCACATCGAATGTTTGTACGATGATTGTTTTCTGAGTGCAAAAGGTGATTTGTTTTGCTTGGGCAGAGAGAGTACTCCAATAAATGTTTTTTGATCGATTTAGGTTGGTATATCTCATTATTTTTGTTTTTTTTTGTCAAGCCAATCCCTCCCCCGGAGGGGTTTGACTTGCATGTCAAACCACCTCAACAAGCAGGAACTTTTAACCATATTAATTTTCATAGCAGATCTAGACCGGGCAAGAAGAGCTCAAGAGAGCTTCATGCTTTTGGCCTTTTCTATCGAAAACTTTATTTCATACTCGCTATACAAAACAGAAAGGTGTTAAAAAACTCTAAACTCTCTCTCTGTTTCAACTACGGACATATGGAGAAAAACGCTCAGGTCCTCTATGAGGAGAAACGCGAATACTTACGGTTTTGGATAATAAAATCTGAATGTAGGTAATGAGTAAACAATAATTCAGATGACGATTTAGTGGAGAAAAAAAATATTACTGAATTACGTATTAGTTTTTAGAAGGAAATTGAGTTTTATATATATATATATATATATATATATATATATATATATATATATATATAAACTATTAACCTAATTATAAAATGAATAATATTGTTCTAAGCGAAACGTACAATTTTTATGAGGGGGTTTACGGGATTACGGGACGAAAACATGTTTATGGACATTGTTTAAGCTGCAATGATACATAAACTTACCTACAACTAATTAACAACTTTTTTTGTGCAAATGTAAGCACAGCTAGCATTTCGATAGATTATTCCCACCAATAAAATAGTAAAAGGAAGAGTAGAAATACCACCCAACATTGGTTTAAATTGTATGAATAGTGCTTGTCTAAAGTTTCCACAAGGATAGCGCTATATTCTTGAGGCAAATAAACCAAGAAAATTAAAATTTACATTTCTCAAAAATCAACAAAAAAAAAGGGTCATGATTATCTAGGTTGGTATCACTATCTTTATCAGACACAGATGAATAATGAAAATGGACGGACTTGTACATTCACAACTCTATTTGGATGCATCTCAAATCTCCATCATCAGCTGATAATGCTGCAGTGCGTGCCTCTTGACGAAATGCAGGGGAAATAATCAAATATTATTAGTTTATATTCACCAGATCCCATTCAACCGTCTTTATTTGAATATAACAGTTAAAAAGCACCCCTAGGCCATATAATAGCAACTGGCAACTTGAACATGAACGATGCAACGGTCGTATTACCACTGGTGTATGCAATTAATGTGGACTGAACAGCATAAAAACTCAAAAGGATCAAAGTCTGTAGGACTTATTTTCCAGCAGGAATATATATCGAAAACTTAAGTATACGTTCATTTCCTTCCCCAATACTCGTCATGTTAGTCAATAACTTGGAGGCCAGGGTCAAAGAGAGTTATGAATCGTAACGTACGGAGACCTCTATACACCTGTCCAATCTGTCATAGGTGCTTGAAGAAAGAGGATATTCCTATTTCATTTCTCTTTTTCACATTAAAATGATTCAGCAAACCATATAAAAGATCATTCTTTTTCTTTAAAATTAGTGAAATTCAAACTGCGACTTTGAGAAAATGTCAATCAGAGGTTATGGATCCAATGAAAAAAATAATGATTTCCTGATCGAATCAAGAAAATGGAGTTCATTAATATATTTATTTTTGTGTTACATCCAAATTTGTTTCCTTTAATGCAGTACAACTACATCTTTAACTCCCTAATAACTGGATCCTGCAACATAGAACACTCAATATAAACTGCAAATTTGTTTCTATTTAATGATACTAAGAGATAACTATGACTACTTCCCAACGGTTCTTAAAATACTTCCACCATTATTAACTCCTGCAAACACATTTATATAAGATTAGAAATGTTATTCTATTCTGCACATTTAGCTACCTATATTTGCCTCCAACTCATTAGGTAAGACTCACTTTCATTTATTACTGGTGGTTGTTTAATAATTATTATTTTCTCTCATTCAGAGAGACTATTAGAATCAAAACTGGCAAATTTATTATAAATATTTGGAAGGCATAACATATATACAATTTATTACTACATAGTATGGAGGCTCCTGATTTGATATAAAAATTAAATCGTCCTTTAAGGAAATGTCCCTTAAAAGAAAACAGCTACTGGGGTTTTCCGGATTACTCGATTTTTCAAAAATGCCTTTAAATTCCTAAATAAAATAGGCTAATTTGATTGGTTATTGATTTTGATTTTTAGGCTTAATTTGTGGCAAGGAATATCTTAGAAAGTGAAATTCTCCTGTCAAAAGATTGCATAATTTATTATTTTTGAAAGAAGGTAGAGAATTGTCTTAAATCAGAATCAGAATGAATGACAGATATGGTGCAAATGTTGAGCAGATTGGGGCGAATGTTCTGTCTGACCACTACTAAATTTGACACTTGAATCAGTTAGTGTGAGTAGCTAGTACCCATTATTATGGGAACAGTGGACCTTTTATACTTACGGTTGGCATCTAGAGGTAAGACTGCGCCAGCATATCCCAGCATCCCTAGGTAGAGGAGGAAGTGGATGGCTGTCATGGTTGCAGCTCGAACTACCGCCGACTGGGTGACCAGGACTGAGAAGGGACTCGAACGGGGATGCAAGACTTATGCAACCACCCCCACCTGGGTACTCGTCTGGAGGGGTTCTAAGCTCCTCTCTACCAATGTCACTAGGCATCGAATGATGAATTTAGTAAATGGATTTAAAAGCCCTTCAGGAAGATGATGTGGATAATAGTTATAACAGCTGATAATGTGATAACAGCTCAGCAGGTTCCTACCCCTAACCAAACCTTAAGATGATAAACCGCAAAATACGTTGCTTATTACTAAACTTCGTTTTTTCAACTATCTCAACTTTAATATGAATTTAGAGAAAACTAAAAGAAGCAATTATAATAATCAATAATCACTCTAACACTGTTTTCATTTGATTTTCTTTTTTTCTCTTCATAAGAAACCCTGGAAAAGAAGTTTGATTGCTGCATTCCTTTCATGGTCTTCCTGTGATTACTTTACTATTATTTACATTATACATTTTTCGCATATGGTCGAAGGAAACATCTAATTCCATCTGCAAGGGGACAGGGTCCGGGACTCTTGTCATCTTTCCTTAAATATATTTGAACTTGAGCCAAAATTCCTCACATTGGAAAGAAAGTGGTTCTTCAATTCTACAATATTTCATCTTTTCTGACTGCTATTATGCACAAAGTAGTTGTACAGCACAGCATGAGTAGAAACTAAGTTCTAAAATATATAGGGTATGTTTAATAATAGGGTGTGTGTAGGCCTACATTGTAACCTATATTTCTGCCTAAATAGTGGGCCTATGAGGAACATGGGCAGGAATGAAGCAGAAATCGCTCAAAGTGAGGATTATGTGGACTATCCCTACCCAACTATTGGGGTTGTTGGCCAGACTGTAATACAATATTGTTGTCATACCTACCGGTGAAGATCGTCGCCACTGGCTGATGGTCGAGCACATTGTGCTGTCGATGTGAAAGCACTATCTTCAAGCCCGTCAAAAGTTGTACTGAGTCCTTTAATAGTAGGTTCTATACGTCTGTGATCTGTATTGGGTTGTTTATAATTTAGGCCTCTTTATTTACATCTTATATCTGTCAAACGAAGGGTGGTTTTAGCTTGTGATCAAGTAAATTATTTTCCTGTAGGAAGTGGTTTTCCGTTATTCGTATTAGGTTGTTTGCGTTTTGGTCTGGTATGGTTACTTGTGTCCAAGAGAGAGAAATTCTATTTCACCAATAGAATATAATAAATCAGGTATAAATTTCGTTAAAAGAAATTATTGATACGATTTGCTGGAATATTCTGTGTAGTCTCCTTCAAGTTCTCCACCATTTATCATACCTTATACTTTTAGGCTTTTTAATTAAGAAGTTATTTTCATGTTGGAAACTATTTCACGAGATCAACTTTCTAATACTGCGCATTCCCAAAAGTCTGCGCACAGGCACACACACACTCGCTCACACACACACACACACACACACACACACACACACACACACTCCCACACATTTAAAGCTAAATGGATTATAAAGAAAAATAACGACTTTATATAATAAATGAAACGCCAATTCAACAGTATTGTACATCACAATGAGATGAGGAAGCACATTCTCGAAAGACGCTCCACCTTAAAATTAGAATTATTAGATTTACCATAACGGGATAACTTTCCTTTCCTTTTAGAACCAACTGCCATTCTGTACATCCTATTTTCTGAATTAACTAATAATAACTAATTTTATTCTTTCTTACATGAACAACAGCAGCTACTTTCTGAATAACTACAACAAGTAACTCTTATTCATGTAGTCGCCGTTTCATGGAGCAAATTTCCACATCTGGATAACATGAGGCTACCTTCGCATACCCGACTCCGATATAAGCAATAAATGTAGGTTTATGAGTCTCACAAGGACGGTAATTGAGTATAAACATTTGCCAACCTTTTCCAGGATTATTGTTCCCACATACACCCTAATTACCCTCATAGTGAAACAACTAGCACTGGTGCCCATAATAGTTACAACTCAATATGCTGTATAATGTAGTCATTCTTAGATTTCTATTGACACAGATGTATGATATGTACTTGAATTATTATAGACAAAAGAGACTGACGTCAGAAGACTTCATTAATTTCTAGTTTGTTAGCGTAATTTAATCTATGAATGGCATATAAGCTAGACAAATGGCATTTAGTTAGCGGTGTATTGCAATAGCTTAGTAAGTATACTGGAAGAACAAGAGTTGGGATTAGTTGGGGGGAACCTATATATAAAAAAAAATAATATCTAATATATTTGAGTTACATCAGAATCAATAAAACAACAATTGTATAAAATAACTTGGTCAACAAGATTATTAATTTACGTTCTAACCCTACTTCCAATAGACTGATTCCTGATCCAACTCCGCCATGAATGTACATCAAGTAATGCGGTAAATTTTATTTTGACGCCTTTTTTTTATCATTGTTTTGAATTGAATTTTATTAATTCATTACATTACCCTGTTGAATTTATTTCCTCTCTATTAGTTATGTTGGTGTATACACGCGTTTTGGCACTCAACCGGTTCTTTTTCAGTGATATCTAATACTTGTTTTGAGCGTAGACAATAACCAAATTCAAGCCTGACCATTTTTGTTTTATAAAACATGATCAAAGGCCTACTAATATATACCCATCTATTCAGATATTCACTATTTTTTGAAATGGCAGAGATAAGTAATTGTAATAAAATGATATCGCACTACATGCCTGACAAATTTATAATAAGTGATAAATGACATCCATTGAAGTTAAGTAAGTTCTGCATTTTTACATTAAATCACCGATAGCGAAGTTGTTGGCAAATTATTTGTTCACGTCTTCATAACCCTCGCTCCGAATCTAATAAAATATAAAATAAGGTGTAATTGTCGAGATCATCTCATTTTTACAAACACCAAAGAACATCACATTCTCTTCATAAAACCACTACTTATTGATTTAAAATGATTTGGCATATATCAAATAAAATATAATAAATATTTGCTTGATAAAAAGAATAAAACGGTTTTAAAGCTATTGGAAAACATAATTTATTAAGTTATAAAATTTAAAGTTAACAAAATTATGCTATTGACGAGTTTAAGTAATTCCTACTGTTGAGAGTGAAATGGTATGGAATGTCTTTATTTCCATTAAATGTTTTCATAATAGGATACGTCCAAAAGTTTTTTTTTATATGGTTTCTTATTCTATAAATAATTTACTGTCAATTAAATGCTTTACAAATAATTGTATTATATTAATACTTATGTAATAAGTTTGTTAAAAAAAATAGGTCAAATTCAAAGAATACGTAGTATAAAAGCTATCAATTTCAATAATTATTTACAATAAACTAGTTTCATTAACAATCTCAGTACGACTCCTGAATATGTACAATTTTTTTTACAACTCTAAAACATACATTTTTTATTTATTGACACACAAATTTATTAAAATATGACAGGCTTTATAAATGATGAGAAACTTGTCCCACCTTATAGAGACAATATACCTGATCACAAATTATTTTAAACCGGTCTTTATGACAAATATATGACGGCTTTATTTAGTAATTGGACAATTTTGAAGTTATTCATCTTGTTTATAAAAGCATCCGTCACATACGAAGTTCTTTAGTTTATTTTTAAACAAAAAGTATTTTTTAATATATTTGATACATTTGAGTAGAGAGTTAAAAAGTTTTATTTCGGAAAATGATACCTTTTTTCGAAATATTTATGTTTGTGGTTGGGAGCTTGAAGCATATTCTTGTATCTTGTTTATGTTGTGTTGACTATATGGACCACTACTTTTGTAAAACAAGTACATGTTTTGTTTCACAAACAATATTGTTATATATATTGAGGGAAAAGTCATTATTTTTGACAGCTTAAAAAGTGGAGTGTAGGGATTTGTGTCATTCAATAATTCCACAGCGGTCCGAGTAATATACAAATCCAGTAGACATTTGGTATACATATTGAGTATATACACGTTCATTTCCGTATAGTTTTTGATAGTGTTCTGAGGACGGGAAGTGCGTCAAACTGATTTGATTAAGAAATGCCAGTGATCCTTAATATCTTGAAGGTTTTCCCTAATGTCTTGACAACTAATAATGATAATATAATTATATTGAGACAAATGGTGAATCCCAATCACTCAGGACTGAATGTCACGTTAAATTTTATATTGAATATAATTTTAATGATTAAATTTTAAATCAAAATCTATAATTTTTTATTTCCTCGATAAAGGAACGTTGTTGAAAATGGTAACTCTATTAGCAGTTATAGAAGTTGAACTCACAAAGGAATTTTCGAAAAATTCAAATGTCCATCCGTTATTATGCATCGGATCGAAATATTGTAAAGAACCAATCTTATTACAAATTAAATTTACTATAAATATTGTTTTATACATTTATTCCCTATCTTGAATATCAACCGAGATATTTGCATTTTTATGAAGTCTGTGATCGGGTATCGTTCGGATTAGTTCAGCCATTTCCGTCGGCTCAGGTGTCAGGCTTCTTCTAACCTTACCTTACCTTCCTTCGTTACTTTGCGAGATTTATACAAATCTGTTCTGTTCATCCGCCCCCCCCCTTCTATATATATATATGGACTACTAATATATTTGATAATTAAAATATAAATTATTCTTACAATTCAGAAGCCGTTTCAGTTGGGAATTTATTTTAATTAACTGAAAGATGTCTCATTACCGTTTGTATTTAATCAGGGTGGTATTGTGTAACAAGTATGCAGATTTCTCTATTGTAAAACTTTACATGGGAAATCTGCTTAGTTTACGCAGCCCCTGCGTGACGGACTTTTTTTGAAATGGCAAATTAAGTAATTGTAATATAAATATATCGTTCACTACATGCTGACAAATCTTGAATATTAAGTGATAAATGACATCCATTGAAGTTAAGTAAGTTCTGCATTTTTACATTAAATCACCGATAGCGAAGTAGTTGGGAAATTATTTGTTCACTTCTTCATAAACCCTCGCTCCGTATCTAATAAAATATCAATCGTCAATGCTTTAATTGTCGTACTTTTTGTTTGATCGTCACCAAGTCGACATATTAAAACTTCTCGTAAAGGGAGTTTACGCAGCCCCTGCGTGACGGTTAAAGGAGGGGAGAATTTCATAATTCAAAATATCTCTGCTCACAAACAAAAAAAACTTAAGTTATACTCACAATCTTCTGAACTGAAAATGTCCTACAATGAAATGAATGTTTTAGTTCATTTATTCTTTTTCATTGTTCCTCTGGTGTTCAGTAACCCCCCCCCCACTGTGATACTTATCGAATTTTTACTCTGAAACACTGAGTAATTGGTCAGCTCATGTCCAACTTAAATTTTAATTTCGGTTACATAGGCTTCGTACGAGAGGAGAAGAAGAGAGTCGATTGTGAAATGAGATCACTAGTGTGTCATTCCAACTTGTGGGAAATCTGCTGAGTTTACGCAATCCATGCGTGTAGGACTTTTTTTTTCTTTTTGTGAGTTCCTTTTATTTAGAGTAAGATTATATTTTCTATTTATTTTGCGAGTAACAGTTCAAAAGTCCGTCATTCAATTCGGCAGAGTATTTCATTTTTAGCAGATTTCCCTTAAGGGAAATCAGCTATTGAGGTTGTACTCATGACGGAATTTTCGACATTTTTCTTCAAATGTCCATCGATCCTACCTAGTAGATGACGAAAATGAGGTCTTTTATTGATCCAATGATATATATCAAAATATATATCTGTTCAATATATATATATTTATATATGCTCTAATGATCGTATTTAGTCGTTTTGTGTAAAAAGAAAGATCAAGTTCGTTAATGGCTGAAATCGAACCAGTGGGAGGGGGGTTAAAGGAGGTGAAAATCGATAATTCTAAAATTTGAAATATTTTTACTATACGTGGAGTCGGATAAAACATATGTATAGAACTCACAATCTTCTTAAACATTTAATTCTGCAATTGTAGTTCTATTCATTTTATTTCTGTTTTTATTCTTCTGTAACCCCCCCCCCCCCCGTTGCATATTAACAACCGAGATATTTGCAATTTTATGAAATTTCTACTAGCGGCGAGAAGAAGAGGGTCGATTGTGAAATGAGATCACTAGTGTGTCATTCCAACTTGTGGGAAATCTGCTGAGTTTACGCAATCCCTGTCAGACTTTCTTTTCTTTTTGTGAGTTCCTTTTTTAGAGTAAGAATATATTTTCTATTTCTTTTGAGACTAACAGTTCCAAAGTCCTTCATTCAATTGGGCGGAGTATTTCATTTTTAATTCTCCTGATTGTTTACAACGATGAAATGCATTATTAAAATGTATAATTTATTAAATAGAAAGCAGCAGTTGCAATATTGTAAACTCGAATCAATGTTTACTATGTTATTATTATTTATTTTCTCGTTTCTCTACTATGACTAATTGGGACGGGTTACCTACAGGTTACCACTCTTTTCTAGCCAGAGTGAGACTAAGGATTTTCTTCGCCGATACGTTCGACAGTAAATAAATTCATATCGACCAGGGGGTATCGAACACGCCACTCTAGGTTCATCATGTGTCATTATTACCATCGTGTTAACTCATATGGCTAACCTGAGGCCCTTTACTATCTTAAAAATGAAGAGGTTTAATAACGAAAACATTTGTGTTCAAAGCGTTCATAGTAGTAGAGCTCTACATTTTTCATATCTCTTCCGGTGCCTCTTCAGGATCATATATCAAAATGCAAAACTATCCACTTTATATCAACTACATTCAGCATAGGCAGTCACGCTATAGCTGAAAAGAAAACTAAGATGGTGGCATCTCACGTAATCAGCTGTGCTTTAACATATGCTTGAAATCACTTCTAGACAAACTAAAATCAAAATTTAGAATCAATTCATCACAGCAGATCGGCCGAAGTTATCTCCAGTTAGTTTGCATGAATGAAGGACAACTTGAATGGGATGCAAAAATTAGAACACCCAGATCTTCAAAACATTTATTTAGCGCTTATCTAAGCGCTAAAAAATGCCGTGAAGGACTATATGTACTAATTGTTTCACCCCAATACAACTCATCTTATTTAATAAAACAAATAAATAAGCTAAACAATTTTTTAAGCTCTTTGGTATGAGCTATATATTTGACTAGCTTTAGTTAGTCCTCTTATGATAGGAGTGATAGGAATATCTTTATCAGTCTTTCTGTTCTCGTTAGTAATTACAGTAATGATCTAATAAGTTTAAACTTAATCATATATTTATTACACTCGGCGACATTATAGCGAAATTTTTGGATGAGTTCAAATTACTAGACGAGCATTAAAACAGTTAATGAACACAGTAGTAATTAATGAATAAAAAATATATACTCCAAATTTTGCACGTTATCATCCTGTTAAAACAAATTCTCAAAAATCATGCTCCCTAATAAGCCGAAACCGAATATAAAGTGAAATTTTAAACTAACTCCTGCACTTCTCGAAGCCATGTGACGAATCTAGAGACCTTTAACTGGAGTACTGACCAATGATACTAATTTGAAATTCATTTCAAAATCAAAGACGATAAATATGCGTTGCCCAAATACAGTAAAAAAAAAATATCTTTCCTCAACATTTCAACCCAAACATATAAACTCTTAATTCTATTATTAGAAAACTAATTATTTTCGCTGATTTCAATTAAATGAAATCTACTTAAGAGGATGTACTCATTCTACTATTTTCGAAAAATGCCTTGCAATTTCGATATACATTGTTACCTTTATTGCAAACATAATAAACGTTCACTATTCCAGTTCTTTTGGATTGCAAAATGAAACACACAAGCTTTATCACTGCACAATTTATTTGAGAATGCACAACACACTTGGTAAATAATTCTTAACTATTACATACAGTATGTACTGAATAATTCACTGTTCTTATTTGCATAGTACAATAACTCACTCTGAAGTTTACAAAAACCCGGCACTACACTGTTTTTTACATAAGAACTTTACTGAAACAAAGAACTGTTCACTAAAGCTGTACTGAACGCACTGTTATTCACTTGGAGAGAACTGAGAAGAAACTGACTCTCGAGAGAGCTGGACCGCTCTTATAGACGAGCTTCGAGATCAAAGAAAACTCTCCGGGCAAGTCTAGATCCTAGACGGGTATCGCTGAGAACATTCTTTGGCGCCAAAGGTCCTATCTTCGGGCGGTTAATTTCATCTACTTCGTACTTCTTAAATACGGGTATGTGATTAACTCTGTTTAGTTTTTCACGTACACTGTTTTCGCAACCATAGTAATTCTTCTTTCTGTTGGCTTTACAGACCTTAGATATTATTTTCTCTTCCACCTCTGTCTATCTTGGACAATTCCCGGTCAATCTGGAACTCCGTAGCATGTCAACCCATCTCATCTTCGGTCTCCCTTGTGACCGGGTACCCACCCACCATTGCCTCATTCGTTGTCTTGCTTACAGTGGCGGTTGGGTTACGTCTTCCCATTGTAACATCTTACCTTTCATATCATGTCTCGTTTCAGATGTAATCTCTTCTCTTGTCTTCCTTCTCTAGAATCCAAAGTCACCAACAAACTTTGGGAGTATTAGCGAGGGCTGCGTAAACTAAGCAGATTTCACACGCGGAGTTATAATACACACTTCTGATCTCATCTCACTATATATTCTCTATTTTTAAGGGAAAAAACCAATGAGCTGAAGCCGTGGGAGGGGGGAGGGGTACTGAAAACTGAAAGTAAGAAAGTACGAATAACTCGGTTAGTACTTAAGTTACAAATAAATGCACAGAACAAAAATTGTATAACATAAATAGTTTAACAAGATTGATTTTATAACATTTCACGACCCGCCTCATAAAAAACGGAGATGTTTTGAATTTTCGAATTCTCCTCCCTCTCTAACCCTCCCTCCCCTATTCCTCTTCCGATTCCTTTCAAACACAAATATGATCATAAGTGTTGAATAAAACGATTAAATATCGAGTATGGTCGTTAAAATCGGAAACGAGGAGGTATAGAGGTGGGATTTTAAAAAAATCGAAATATCTCCGTTATTGTACGTCGAATTGAAAAATGTAGAGAATCAATCTTATTGCAAATGTAACTGCCTATAAATGTTTTTATATACATATTTCCTATAATATGAATTGTAACCGAGATATTTGGATTTTTTAGTTTTCCGCCTTCAGTATGCCTCCACTCCTACTCGTGCCATAGTGACAATAACCTGTTATAACGTGAACCTCCTTATTCTAAGCTTAAATACTAAATTATTATTATTTATTATCGTCCACATTTTGCAACTAAGGCTAATCGGGACGGGTTATCTACAGGTTACCACCCTTTTCTAGCCAGGGTGGGATTTTAGGATTTTATTTAATGAATTTCGCCACTAAATAATTTCCTTTGCCCAGGCAAGAATCGAACTCGCCACTCTAGGTTTACCATGTGAGATAAAGGGAACGCTTTAGTTTTCATGAAATCTTTACTATGCCACCGACATACTTACAAATTCCTTGTGCGATGACGTCATCAATTATGATTTTACTTTATTGTCTGGAAAATGATTGCTTGATCCTTACCATATCATTTTACTGTTTCAGTCAACACTGAAGATTATATTTGTTATTGGCAGAAATCGGACCCGGAATAGGGGGGGGGGTAATTCGGAATTTCAAAATATCTCAGCTATTATAAAACCAATCTTATTGAAACATTGATATTTTTCAATTGTAGTTCTAGTCATTGTTTTGTAAATCAAATAAGAAGCAAGTAATTCCTACTTTCTAGTTTTCATTCAGAATATGTGGTTAGATGAGATCACCTCAGTCATACCAGCACGTCTGGTTAGTTTACGCTGCCCTTGTGTGATGACTTTATTTAATAGTGTTTTACCTTAAAATTGTTTTAGCAGATTTCCCTTAAGGGAAATCATCTATTGAGGTCGTACTCATGACGCGATTTTCGAAAAATTTCTCCAAATGTCCATCGATCCTACCCAGGAGATGACGAAAATGAGGTCCGTTCAAAACTATATATATATATATATATATATATATATATATATATATATATATATATATATATATTTGTCTGTTAACTCTCTCGGGGTCGCAATTTTTGTTCAATCGTCACCAAACTCGGTATTTAATCGTTTCATGTAAAAAGGAAGATCAAGTTCGTTAACGGCTGAAATCGGACCAGTGGGAGGGGGTTTAGAGGGGGGGGATTTTCAAAAATTCAAAATATCTCCGTTATTATGCATCGGATCGTAAAATTGTATAGAACCAATCTTATTGAAAATTAAATTTACTATAAATAATGTTATATACATTTATTCTGTATCTTGAATATTAACCGAGATATTTGCATTTGTATTCTGCGTGAGGTCGCTTTGTTCGGACTTTCCGCCGAGAGCTCTGGTGGCCATTTCCATAACTATTCGTCCCTCGTGAATAGGTTTAGAGGTTAGGTTAACTGTTTTTTGGGGCTAGAAACTACTGGGTTATTACGCCCTAAATAATGTTTTAGGTTTAGAGGTTTCTTACTACTACAGTTGTTATTAGGCAGATTTC
Organism: Riptortus pedestris; assembly: GCA_019009955.1. NCBI lineage: Eukaryota > Metazoa > Arthropoda > Insecta > Hemiptera > Alydidae > Riptortus > Riptortus pedestris. Next base: position 39,956,783 of record CM032232.1, on the reverse strand, counting down.
TCTATTGTAAAACTTCACGTGGGAAATCTGCTTAGTTTACGCAGCCCCTGCGTGACGGAATTTTTGTAAATCTAAATTAAGCAATTATGACTTTCCAATTTTATAATTTTTTATAATAACGCAAAGATCTCGTTATAATATTTATTTTTGTCTTACATTTTAGTTACTGCTGGAATTGTAAATTGTTTAACAGCATTTGATCAAATTTTGAAGGGGGTAATATTTCTTTTAATTAAGTTGGCAGCGTAGCTGACAACACTGTTGGAAGGTTATACTTTTCAAATTCAAAAGTTGCTGGATTTCAATGTGTTGTGATTTACCTATTTTTACTACTATGTCGTGTTAATCAATGTTATGTTTTACTAGTTCTTTTTCACGGCACTTATGATTTTATCAGTGATCCAGTAATCCCCAATATTTATGGCTTATTCTGAAGTATTGGGGGTATCCGAATGCATTTGAGTTCCTAGTTGGTATTTAATATTTATTTAGTTCCTGAGTACGATAATTGAAGGATGGGTTCTAGGGGTGGAGAATATGGAGAATGCAAAGCTTGTTCTGCTTTCAAGTCCTGGGCAAGGGCTCAACAATTATCCTCTGGGCAAAAGGTGATGATGCAACATTAACTCATAGCACACAGCTTTTTTTTAATTTTATATTCTGTATATTACTTCTAATAATGTGTTGATATCATTTAAATTTATAGTAGTGTCAAATTTGCCACCAATTTTTAAAAACGTTTATTTATAAATAACATTTTTACTAAGTTTTGTAGAATATGTGGTTGGGCACAACGTACTTTGTTCCTGTTTTCCTTTTTAATGAAGGTTGCCTTCTTCTTTATTTAGGAATTCCTGAATTGTATCAAATGGATATGGGAGGTTTTAAGTCTTATAGAGCTCCTCACTTATGATGGAATGAGTGATTTCATTTGAGAAACGAACCATTCAGTTGCGTTCTAAAAGTGGCTCTTAGTTGAAAGACGGGAAATTTTAATTCATCTTCCCACATTATCAATGATGATTTATAGATTTTGAAGAATGGTGATTGGTCCATGTGGCAAGTCATGAATTCCATTAAATCTTAGGAGACTTCAGAAGAGTAAATAAATGAAGTTGTAATACGACTCGACTCGTGCATCACACCTATATGCAATCAGTAAGATATCGGTTAACACCAAAAATGCTATGCTGTTTTCCTGAATTTTTTTGTTATATGCCACTGGCTTCATTGTTGCTTCGGCACATCTTCATCAGGCAATCACCTTACTAAAAAAAAAGTATTACAATGAGCAGGAAAAATCCCTGCTTGCGAAGTCATATATTTGAATTTGATTCCTTATTGCTTACAATAAAAAAAAATGTCTTGAACTTTGATATTATTATTGTATTTTTCCCTTTAAATAGTTTTGTCCTCTTAGCTTGTACTAATCGAAACACTGTGAGTTGTAATAAAACAATATGGTGTATTCTGTTTGTACGAATCCACAAATAGAGAACAAAATAAAGTTTTCATAAGATGAAAACCATAACTTTTTCCTCTAAAAGAAGCTAATTACACCCCACTAATTCTTTTATAAAACTACAAAAACTTATGAGTGCCTAGTGTTGCTTCCTATTTTTCGAATAACAGTCTCCATCTTTGTAGGCGTACTGAGAATAAGGTTGGATATTCCATATTCAGATATCTGATCCCATTGATGTTCCAGTGGGTTCCTGTTGCTAATGGATGGATGTTCAAGCTGGTTCCAAAAGTGTACTGTAAAATTGATGTGAGCAGGCTGCTCCAATGTTCAGATGCCAAAATCCATGTAGTCCCTGACTACGGTGTGTGGCCAGGCATTATTCTGTGTAAAAGGGAAATTACCACCTATGAATGGACCAAAAAAGGTAGCATATATTCACCCAGTTACCTCAGGGTATCACTGAGCCTATTGCTCGCCCAGTCTTGTCCTTACTCAAGCTCTCAATCTGTACCGTGTTTGCTGGACTCATCTCAAAACAGAACCGAGTCTCTATCATCTGTAATCCAGGCAACATATTCTCTACAAAATGTCAGGTGTGTTGTGCAAAGACAGAAAGAAGTGGTACTGGACTTCTGCAAGCCTTCTTGCACAGTCTATAAACACTTACATCAATCCTCTAAGCAACATTCAGCCGTTGAAAGATTTAAATAGAAGTTTGGTAGGGTTGGATGGGAATGAAATTTCGCTGGCTGAGCCTTTCTTTCTTGGATGTCTCGATCCCTGTCTTTTCACATAGGTTCCTGTCAGCCTGTATCTCTGGACTGCTTACCAAACTGCTCGGATTTCTTAACCCTGTCAATGCTCTTGACATGCTATAACTGTGTGCACATGGGTTCTGGTAAGTGTGGAGCTTATTAAGGTTGGCAAGCCTAGACACTTGGGTTTAATTCCCATATGGACAATGGGAATCGATTTAGTAATGAACTAAATGAATAATTTCCTGAGTCCCATCCTAGCTTGAAACGGGTGGTTACCTGAAGTCAACTCATCCCCAATTAGTCTCAGTAGCACATAATGGATGTTATTAATAAAAAATAAAGAAGATGTTAGTTTCAATGGTTTGGAGATGCTTGAGAGCAGAGGAACTGGCAGTTTGTTTCTTAGAATTAAGAAGGGCAGCCAGACAACAGGGAGTTTGGCAGGTTATCACCCCTCGCCAATTTATTTTTAGGATAGTATAGGGGACTGCTCATGTTATGTGTAACTGCTTTGATACTTGTTTCCACCTACTTATTGTTCATTATGGAAGGAAATTGTGAAACATGGTGTAGAGAAGAGGTAATCCCAGTGCTTTCTTTAATTCAGGCAATTTTCGGCATTTATGAGGACTTTGACACCATTATATATTCAGATTGCATATGCAGAGTAACTTTATATTCATTACTTCAACCAAAATGTTGCAGGTGGAAACTCCGACACCAGCAGCAAAGGAATGCCCCTTGGACAAGGATGGCTTAGGTATAGTTTTTTTTATTATTAATTCTTTTTTGTAAAATAATATCGAAATTCAAGGTGCACCAGATTTCTTGACCACCAGTGTAGTTTTAAACTGTTTTTATTTCAAAAGTATATTGATTACAAATACCTTTTTATTTAATTTGTTTAAGACATGTTATGTGAAAAGGCTACAAACTTAAGATATCTTTAAATAGAAGATTATTTGCGTGAAACTGTAGTCTACAGAAATTTTTATGGTTTCATTTATTCATGAGTAATGAATTAATTATGATCTGAAATCATGTTGTAACTTTAAATAAGCTATAGCGTTTTTCTAAGGGACATTGACAGTTTTTTCATTATACATTTTATTTATTTATTTGTTTCATACTTTGCTTCCTTGGCGATTCACATGTTTCAATATGAATTAGCTTTGTTGGTCTGAAGGTTGACAGTTATGAAAATTATAATAGTTTTATTGATACGTGGAAGTGTATTTGAGTCCGTTGTATGATGGTGTAGATAGATGTTGAATGTGTATTACAATTTTGAATAAATACAGGAAGCGATAAGACCAAAAAAATTGAAATTTCTTATACTAGAATTAATAAAAAAAACTTCCAAAAAAAATTTCTTAAAAAATTTTCTTATTTGAAAATTAATAAAAAAAATACAATCTAGCAAATTCCAAGTGTTCTAATTTTCTTTCATATGTCATCATTAGTATTTCTTACTTATCATTATGTATTTACGGCTCAGGTTAGCCATGTGAGTTAAAGCTTTGATCTTAATCTCACATGGTAAACCTAAAATGGCGAGTTCGGTTCCTGCCTGGGGAAAGGAATTTATTTAGTGACGGAATTAATTAAATAAAATCCATAGCCCCACCCTGGCTAGAAAAGGGTGGTACCCTGTAGATAACCTGTCCCAATTAGCCGTAGTTGCAAAAAATGGATGTTAATAAATAATTTAATTTCATTATGTATAGTCTTTGAGGATTAAAAGTATTCATTTACTGTAAATTAATAAAAATGCCACAATATACTAAGCATTCCTTTGAAATGGAAAATTAGGAGGTTATTTCAAATCACCATTAATCAATATTATGCTATCATTGACAATTAACTCGAGCAGTTTCTAATAATTTTTCAAATACTACTTAAGAAATCCAAGCATTCATAATGGTTTCAAAATCCAAGGCTTTTCAAAAAGAGGATTTGTCATGGAATAAAATATATAAATTTATACTTTCAACCTTGTATGACAAAATGAAATGCATTACTCTAAAAAGAAAACTAAAAATAGCCCATTTTACGATAATTTGAGTACTTGAACTTCTATAGTACAAAAATAAAACATTCATTTTCTGAAGTAAATTTTAACAGAAATTAAAATGTAGTATCAATATTATGAGACTATGGCTAGTTAGGATAGGTTATTTATATTTTACAAGCCAATTCTAGCCAGGGTGGGACTACAAATTTTATTTTGTGAGATTTTCACTAATCTGTTGCCCATGGGGAAGAAGAACCCATGACTATGATTCCCAAGACTAACACCTTAACTCAGAATTTAGGTTCTCAATTAGTGTTCACAAATATTTTTACAATAGAAAATATATCTATCAATGAAAAACATGAAACCCATCGTACTCCAATTGGTTTAAAAGCTTAGAGGGGATTATTTAAGGATGATTATATTCCAAATTTCAGAAAATGGTGGATTATATATATATATATATATATATATATATATATATATATATATATATATATATATATGGATTTTATCAATGGTTTAAACTGAATACAATTTTGCAGGAAATGTAACTTGGAGCTTCCTTCACACAATGGCAGCGTATTATCCGGACAAGCCATCACAGACACAACAGACAGAGATGAAGAGTTTTCTGAATTTATTTTCTAAGTTTTATCCATGCCATATATGTGCTGAAGATTTGCAGAAAGAGTGGGTAACTTGCATTTAGATGTTTTTGTGTTAATTAACTGATTGTAGGTTACCACAATGTCAAATGGACAGTATAATTAATAATATTTGACAGACTAAATGGTCGAACTACTGACATTATTTCCCTATTCACCACTAAACTATTAACAAAAAAGAATCAAACACTCCCTTTAAAAAATATTAATATTTCATTTGAAAAATCAGAAATAGATATCAAAGTAAGGATTGAACTATAACCATATGCAAATGGTACCTATAAAAATCCTGGTATCCAAATGAAATTGAAATTACTAATGGAAGCCAAATTAAATTGGATTTCAGGACATGATAATTTTAAAAATTCTAGCAATCTGGCTGAGAAAATCCTCTGTGAAAGTTGAATCAAAATAATTTCCTCAATCAAACCACTTATAAAGAATTTTAGAATAGGAGTACAACCAACAATCAATGCTGACCAAGATAAAGGAATACCAAATTATTCAAAGTTTAATAGTTAAACAAATATTAATTAATATCTTTAAAATTTTAAAAAAAGTGATGACTTATGTTAAGCTCACACTAAGCTACAAAAATACTGCTTAGCTTAAAAGTTTCCTCTTGTCCTAATATGTCTGTGGAGTCAGATTCTACTCAGTATGACTGCAGAGAGGGATTCCCAACCAGCCAAGTGTTTGGCTTCTATCAATGTTCTTTCTTATTTGATTCCTGTGGTGAGGTACTCAGATGTCAAAAAATGCTCAATATGACTCAGAAATGAAATTTTATTATCGGAATTCATCTTTCAAAATGCTTAATGCATTAATTTCAAGGGATATGAATGTTATTATAAAATAAAAATATAATATAGTTAATTATAAAAACACCAAACCACATGGAGACAGCATGAAATTGTGTAAAACTATAAGTTTTGGGTAAAAAACTCAACTTTTAACAATTCATAAGTGATATAAATTAGCTGGAATAATTCAAAATATAAAATCTAAGGTCATTTATAAATGGAACTCATAATGCAGCCTTACATTTATTACAAAATAAAGAAAATCTTTGGTTAAAATACTTTAATTATGTGAAGAATGGAACTAATCAATCTCAATTGTAACGATAAATTTTGAATACTATTCTTGATTACGTTAAGCACCATGTGCCCACCAGTGGGAATTTTAATTTTTCTACAGAGGACTGAGTGACCACCGGTGGGCATTATTGAATCGATAACGTGCCCACCCATTGTCTCACTATGTACTACATTTCAAGACCATTTGCTCACTGGAGAACAAGTTTTTCATATATTTAGCTCTGATAAACCTTAGGCTTAGTTCCAGAATTTAATATTTTTTTTAATGGACTTGCTAATTTTTGTGTCACTCATAGAATGACACCTGTGTGCACACAGTCCCACAGTGTAATTTAAAGAATAACTACCGGTGGGCATGTTAGTGCTCAATATGTTTATAGAAAGTAATTCCATGGTTGCTCATTTTTCATAGCCCATTTGTCTTTTTCATTTTCAGTATGAAGGCGCTTCCTCCTGTGACAAGTTCAGCCCAGTCACTATCACTGTGGTTGTGCCAAATCCACAATCGAGTTAATGTGAAGCTTGGTAAACCTGTTTTTGACTGTTCAAAAGTTTTTGAGCGTTGGCGTGATGGTTGGAAAGATGGTTCCTGTGATTAAATAGACTCTCGATTATATTATCATGATGTTGATCATTGTAAATATTGTTTTAGAAAATTGTAAATACTCTTGTTATTTATAATAGCTAGTTTCAAGCCATTAAAATGTTTTTGTTGAATGTTATTCATTCATATTTTCCCTTTTAAGATTATGTTCATAATTTTGTGGTAGTGATCTAAAATACTTGAAATTTTCCTCATAATATTAGTCTGAGATAAAGAAGACGGTCTTCATGGTTGAGTTATACAAATATGGTATCTAGGTTATGCAACCTGAAATTTAAATGGCTGGATTTCCTTTAACACTTTCACTGCCACCTCCGCAGCGTATACGGAAGCGTGAGTTTCACTCTGTGTGCTGGCTCCATAGATGCTACGGAGCAGGTATAACTCCAGACCATTGTTTCTCCCCACCCCGGCACACAAAGAAAGGGCTTGAAATTTACAGTGGCACTCAGTTAACACCGGAGATAAAAAGAGAACCATTTGTTTTAACAAATCTGTTCAGGAACACTTCAACTTTCAAATTTAGGTAAAACAAAGTGGCAGTCGGTTAAATTTTTTGAAAATCTGGTGGCAGTGAAAGTGTTAAGAGAAATCAGGTATTGAGGTTGTAGTCATGTCTGTTGTTGGTTTAGTGCTCACAATTTTTTTTTTATCATCACCAAAGTGTAACTATAAGCTTTTTATATAAAACTAAAGATCATGTTTGTTAATGACTAAAATTGGACCAAGAGAAGGGGGGGGGGTTCAAAATATTTCTATTAAGGTCCTGACTTGCACCAGCTCTCTGCTCCTGCCTGCAGTCTTCTCATCCATAGAGAAGCTAATTTGCCAAATCTTTTTTGGGCTGGTCATCATCATTAATGTTTTTAGGTCACAGACCTCACACTGAATGCCAGCCCTCTTTTGTTTTATTATTTTTCATTTTTATCTGGGACCCAGTCATACATGTAAATACTTATTTGTAATTTAAAACCTCTTCTACTGAAGTCGTTGTTCCATTTTAAGGGGCTGTTTTGAGTATGTGTGGAGTGTAAGGGGACAAGAGGTGCAGGTTACCCAGGAACTGGTGGTACCGGGTGAGTTATGCAGCCCTCAGCATATCTGCTATTATTTATAGGATGGCTCTCCCCACTCCTCCCTAGCACCACCAGTCCTATTTCCTCCATGCCAAAGGGATATCTGATAAACTAGGCAATGTTCATAAAAAAGAACATAATCCTGTATTTAAGCCGATAGAGAGAACTGTTGAAAAGTTTAAAATCTCTAAGGATGTGGTTTGGTTGCAGAATTATGGAGTGTACACCATCCCCTGTGATTGCAGGAGGTGTTACATCGTGCAGAAAGTAACATTTAGTCAACCTGAAACATGGCAGAATTGGGCAGTGCACAGGCACACTGAAGTCTGCAACCAGCAGATCTAGTCTGATGAGGCAAAGTTACTGGTGAAGGAGTCCCACCCGAAGAAAAGGCAGATAAGGAAAGCCCTGGAAATCTTAGTGATGCCTTAAAATATTAAAGGAGAGAAGAGATCGACTTGGTATAACAGTAGTGATAATTAAGAAGCCAACCAAAGTTACTGAAAACTTGCTGTTTTTTGCAAGAAGGCGACAGGAGCAGAAAGTCAGCCCATGTCGGAAGAAGACTTTGCCCAGCGAGGAAGTAAATGGAATTGTACTTCCTTTATTAAGAGTCTTATAAAAAATTTGTATATAACTATTCTGTTTACAAAATTTCATTTTCTATGCATGTTGTTTTATACTTGCAAATATATTGTGTGACGAAGTTATCAGGTAAGATTTTACGTTCTTGACTATTATGTTTATTTTACCTATAACATGCTCAATATTTAATGATTTCATTCAACACTGAAGATAATATGTGGTAATTGGGCGAGGAATAGTGGTATAACTCAAAAATTTAAAATACCTCCATTATTATTTGTTGGATTGAAAAATGTTGTAGAATAAATCTTGTTGAATAACAATTTTTTTTTTGTAACTAAAATATAAAATGAGTTATTAGTAGTTTTCAGGCTTCAGTAAACCTCACTTGTAGTCATCAGATTTTAGCAGATTTCCCTTAAGGGAAATCAGCTATTGAGGTCGTACTCATGACGCGAGTTTCGAAAAATTTCTTCAAATGTCCATCAATCCTACCCAGGAGATGACAAAAATTAGGTCCGTTAAAAATTATATATATATATATATATATATATATATATATATATATATATATATATATAAAATTGTAACCTCTGTCTGTACATTGATTTTTTTCGCGAAATTTCACGATAACTTTTCGTTTCACATGTAATAGACATTTTGTTTCTTTCGTGTCTGTTTGTTTGTTTATTTGTTTGTTTGTTTGTTACCTTTTCACGCATAAACAGCTGAACCGAATTTTATGAAACTTGGTATGTATATTACTACTAGCCCAACTTAGATTTTAGTTAGGCTATATTAATATTCTCTAAGACGAACAGGAGTGGGGGTTATAAGGGAGGCCTGAAATTAAAAATAGCGATATTTCGTTTCCTATTGCTTTTTCAGCAAATATGCACATAACAAAAGTTGTTTATTTAGTAATTTAGAGTAACTTTTGTTATATGCACTTTTGCCGTATACGGAAGTATAAATGAGTTATACGCTAAAAACTATAGCGGGAGTCTACAATTTTATTTGGCCCAAAAGACTCAACCGAACTAAACCAAACTCGCTATGTGAATTAATACTAACAATTTCCTTATAATAAGCCATACTAACATTTCTAGGGACGGGCAGGAGTGGGGGTTATAAGGGAGGCCTGAAATTAAAAATAGCAATATTTCGTTTCCTATTGCTTTTTCAACAAATATGGACATAACAAAAGTTGTTTATTTTGTTATTTAGAGTAACTTTTGTTATATGCACTTTTGCCGTATACGGAAGTATAAATGAGTTATACGCTAAAAACTATAGCGGGAGTCTACAATTTTATTTGGCACAAAAGACTCAACCGAACTAAACCAAACTCGCTATGTGAATTAAAACTAACAATTTCCTTATAATAAGCCATACTAACATTTCTAGGGACGGGCAGGAGTGGGGGTTATAAGGGAGGCCTGAAATTAAAAATTGCGATATTTCGTTTCCTATTGCTTTTTCAACAAATATGCACATAACAAAAGTTGTTTATTTTGTTATTTAGAGTAACTTTTGTTATATGCACTTTTGCCGTATACGGAAGCATAAATGAGTTATACGCTATAAGCTATAGCGGGAGTCCACAATTTTATTTGGCACTAAAGACTCAACCGAATTAAACCAAACTCGGTATGTGAATTAGTACTAACGCCTTCATTATAATAAGCTATACTAGCATTTCTAGGGACGGGCAGGAGTGGGGGTTATAAGGGAGGCCTGAAATTAATAATAATGATTTCCTATTGGGGTTTCGGCAAATATGCACATAACAAAAGTTGTTTATTTTGTTATTTAGAGAAATTTGCTCAACACTTCTTTTCAATATAAACTACCAGGTACCTCACCTGAAAAAATTAATTCAAATGTATGTCAATTTTCTCCTTAATAATTCAAATCTATGCATAATGCACAGGAGACGGGAAAAATGACAATATGGAGGACAGTGAAGTCATACATGAAATATTAATTTTATTATTAACAAATCCATAGCAACGACAGTATAATAAACTCTAAAGACTGGGACGGGGAAATTTCAAAATATTGTGCAAAGTAAAGCCTTGCCAAAAAAAAATACCATCACCATGCAGCCTCAAATGAATTCCCGGCGAAGCCGGGTACCTGAGCTAGTATATATATATATATATATATATATATATATATATATATATATATATATATATATTTCTCTTTTAACGCTCTAGCGGTCACAGTTTTTGTTTGATCGTTACCAAACTCGGAATTTAATCGTTTTATGTAAAAAGGAAGATCAAGTTCGTTAATGGCTGAAATCGGACCAGTGGGAGGGGGGATTTTTGAAAATTCATAATATCTCCGTTATTATGAGTCGATCGAAAAATTGTATAGAATAAATCTTATTCCAAATTAAATTTACTATAAATATTGTTCTATACATTTATTCTGTATCTTGAATATTAACCGAGATATTTGCATTTGTATTCTGTGTGTGATCGGCAGGAGTCGGCTATGTTCGGGACTTTCCGCCGAGAGCTCTGGCGGCCGTTTCCGTAACTATTCGTCCCTCTTGAATAGGTTTAGAGATACCTTACTACTACAGTTGTTATTGGGCAGATTTATCTACTGTATAACTTCACATAAGAAATCTGCTTAGTTTACGCAGCCCCTGCGTGACGGACTTTTTAGCAGATTTCCCTTAAGGGAAATCAGCTATTGAGGTCGTACTCATGACACGATTTTCGAAAAATTTCTTCAAATGTCCATTGATCCTACCCAGGAGATGACGAAAATGAGGTCCGTTCAAATGCGGTCGCAATTTTTGTTTAATCGTTACCAAACTCGGTATTTAATCGTTTGATGTAAAAAGGAAGATCAAGTTCGTTAATGGCTGAAATCGGACCAGTGAGACGGGGGGGGATTTTCGAAAATTCAAAATATCTCCGTTACTATGAATCTGATCGAATAATTGTATAGAATCAAGCTTATTGCAAATTAAATTTAATATAAATATTGGTATATACATTTATTCTGTATCTTGAATATTAACCGAGATATTTGCATTTTTATGAAGTCTGTGAGACACGTGGTCGGTTATAGTGGTGTTGTGTTACCAGTATGGAGATTTCTCTATTGTAAAACTTCACATGGGAAATCTGCTTAGTTTACGCAGCCCCTGCATGACGGACTTTTTTATTTAGAAATAGATAATACATGGTGAAATGGGATCAGTAATGTGTCATATTAGCACAATGGAAATCTGGTTAGGATTCACAGACCCTGCACGACAAACTTTTTTAACTATTTTGCACTGAACTAATCTGTACTTCTTAAGTTTCCTTAAAAAATTGATAGCTTTCATTTACCAATGCCCTATCAACATTTATAGGTATTATAGTTATAAAATCGTAATTAAAATGATTTGTGGGCTTGTCACTGAAAATTTCTTTGTTTAAGCCATAGGAAATTTATAAATTTTTGAGAAATACTGATTCAGGGTTGCAGATCAGTGTAAATTATTGTTTATGATCATTCCATTGCCTCTTGGCAGCTACCCTAAACCATATCTATAAAAATTCATTCCTATGTCCTCCAGCAATCGGTATGGGCTGCCCTCTTGACCTCCAGGATGATCTTAAAGACACTCGCTGGTTTCTCACTTTGACCAAGCAATCAATTTTTTTCCCTTCTCAATGAAGGAAATTTTAAGTGAATTTGATAGCTGTACCATCAATTGCCAGTTGTTTTTTTACAATTACCTTATCATTTTTTTGGTTTATTTTTTATTTATTTATTTTGGAGCGTTCGCAACGAGGCGATATTGCTCATAAAAAAAACAAAAACAATTTATATAAAGAAAATACAAAAATTAAAATAGAAACAAGAAATAATTAAATAATACAAACTAAGAACGCAAACAAATAAAACTCAACTAAATAACAGAACGCAACAATATAGCAAAACACGACTAAATAACGAAACGCAAATAAATAAAATTCAACTAAATAAAAGAACGCAACAATATAACAAAACACAACTAAATAAGGGAATGCAACTAAATAAAACTCAACTAAATAACATAACGCAATCAAATAACAAAACAACAATAAACAAAAAAACAACAAACAAAATAAATAAACAAAAACAAAACAATAAATTCAAAAACAAAAAATCTTGTAAGGAAACTAGATAATTAAAAACTATAAAGACTAATAAAATTACGTAAACAATTATATACTTTCAATGGATAAAAACTAAACAAAGATGCCTAATATCTAAAATATTTACAATCATATGCTCTCACTTTTTTTATCACACATTCACCCGTACTAACATGCACACACACACACACACATGCACGCACACACACACACATGCACGCACACACACACATAAACATACAGTAAAACAGTTTAGCTGGAATTTAAAATATTTAATTTAAGATGGATTAAAAAAGATTTTAAAATGTAACAATTCTAAATTTGTGAGTATATGTTAATGTCATGTAAATGTTGGAGTATTATGGGTATGTGTGGGCTACCTTCAGTAAGTAAGTCATGTAAGTCATGAGGGGTCTTTAGATGGTAATGTCTTTTGCAGTCTGTTAGTACGTGTTTTATTGTAAGTGGAGCATTACACACATTGCAGTTAGTCATTCTCTTTTTTTCAAATAGATAACCATGGATAAGGATTGAATGACCTATATGTAGTCTCGTAAGGACTACTTTGTCTCTCCGTGTAAATACTTCAAATTTGTCACTCCATGTCTTAACTGTAGTTTTAATTTGTCTCAGTTTGTTGTCTGTTAGTAACCAGTCCTGTTGCTATTCTTGGATTATTAGTTGTTAGTTTTAATGTAGTTTTGTGGGTCGTCCGAAATTATTTTTTTAATGTCAGTATTGGTGTTTTTTGTCGTTAGTTTTGGTGCTTCGTCTAATATTCTGATGTCCTGGTAGCCACACCAATGTTATGTGATTTTGTTGATTATGAATGTTGAATCAATGCTGAATCGATATACTGACTCAGTATTGAGAACAAATTGCCAAAATATTACTTCCTGCAGAATATCAATGATTTTTGAATTTCTGAGTCAGTTCTCTTTCAGTGGTATCCCATAGAATTTTGAATATAATAGTTATGGATTTTATATTTCCAATCATTCTGAGTTGACAAACTGAAATAATAAATGTGTTCATCAGATAAAAGTTCCAATGCTGTTAGGACATTTCATTGAAATAAAAAATACAATATAACTAAATAGCTTTATTTACAAAATGAATACAATATTTACATTTCTGGAGGGATGGAATACCATCCGGGAAGTACATTTCTATTCTAAGCTATGAGGTACAGGATTTGATTTAATTCACAAAGATCATACATTTCATCTCCTATTACTAATCCTTCAATTTGTTGTTAAACCATTATTTTAAAAAAAATTAAAAAAGAAAATATAAAACACATTAATAGAAGAAAATATCATTCAAGTATGTCATGGCAAGTTCTTTAAATACCCATAATACAGAAATATTTTATTATCTCAAATAAAGTGACTCAATATTTCATAATCAAATTACATGTTTGAGTGCTATAATAGCTAAAAAGAACGCACTAGAAATGAAATCAACTTCATGATAAATTTGATTTTTCTCCTTTTACTTGGGTTTTGAAGAATAGTCTAATTTTATAATACTCTTACAATAAATATTTGAGTACTAAAAATACAACTTAGTGCACACAAGTGCCAATGTGTTTCAAATATTAACTAAATTTGATTTTTATGTTTTGTTTTTTTTATTTTCTGGAAATGTTTAAAATATTTTTAAAATTAATATACTTTTTCCTAACCAACAAAATTTGATTGATTGCTCATTTGAAAGAATCACAGCTGCTATAGGAAATCATTTCTGAAAGGAGTTCCTATTTTCTACTAATAGAAATTTGAATTTCTCGAGATGTTATATCTTATAAATTAGCAGTTAGTGAATAAGTACTATGCTACGTTTCAGAACAAAAAAATATAGGAAGACTTTCTTTAGGTCTTAGAAATTACACAAATAATAGACTCTTACACAAGAATTTTAATCTATGGAACAAACTTCAAAGTAGGGCCCAAAAGAATCTTCTTTATCTTCCCCACTGGATAATTAATGTTTACTTTTTTTTTCAACATATTTTTCCACTCGAATTGCAAGTGGGTGAGTAGCCAATATGTTTTTAAACATTCTTATATAAATGTTAATTCATAATGACCATCACAGCAATAGTATTAAGCCATACATCTTGACGTTTTACTTGTAATATGGAATAGTATGCTTGGCAACGTAGATAATTCATCCCAATTTTCTTCAATAGCATAAAGTGGACGTTAATAAATAACAATTACATTAATCTGGTTGTAACAAGGACTATTTATGAGATAAACATTTTTTTTTAAGTATCACATCATTTTTAGTTGTAAATTTTACACTACTGAAGTATATTATATTCAGAAATTCACTGGGGTTTAATGAAAAGTTGATCATAGAAGCTTATTCATTTTAAATGTTATTAAACAAATATTCCATTATTCATTTCTGAACCTTGCAGCTGGAGCCTATGATACCACTTCCTTATTTATTTTGTTTATGGGTAAATTCAACATTATTAATTTGGAAATTGTTTACAGCAGCTAGCTGTAAACCCTTACTTTCATAAGGTATCACATACAACAATACAACTACTACAGCTGTTAAATGTGTTCATGTGTACAGGCATATATCGGCTATTTGAGCCTTTAAACACACAAATTTGAAACTACAGTTACTTAGGCAGCCGGGGAGGATGAGAAACTCTTCATTCTTGTTGACATGCTTCTTGCTGTGGGCCCATGGTGAAATTGTGGAGCTTTCTGATTATTTAATGCTACTTGAAAATAGATTTTTTAGTGTTTATCACAATTTGGGTAAAAAATTGTCTATCTAAATACATTCTTTTCTATGTTCAGCAAATCAAAAAAACATTTCATATTATATACTCAGTTTATGCATGTGCAATGTGTGTATTTATTGTTTTTATTATATCATTATTATTATTGTGTTTTTAAATATTTTTATTACAACAAATAAATTTAGCTGTACTGAACTTTTTTTTTAAGTGCCTTAATAAATTGTCTCGGTTTATTTTATTCTTCCAAACATAGAAAAAGCCCCAATATACTCATTTGTTCATAACTTAATTTCTCAATACTAATTCTCTTCTGTCATATGAAATATAAATATAAAATTGATTTTGATTTCAAAAGAATACTAATTGTATCAATAATAAAAAGTGAACTGATGCTCTTTAAGTACAATGTTAGAATTAGCGTTGCATGAAATATGCATATAAATTTGTTTATTGCTATTCAATTTTAAAAAGCCATTTCATATTTAAGAATATTTAATATTGTTTTTTTTTTTAAAAAAAAAACAGCCTTCAGTGATTTTTGAACTATTCACGAAATAGTAAAAATTGTGTTGAGCAAACATCTTCCTTT
Organism: Riptortus pedestris; assembly: GCA_019009955.1. Lineage (NCBI taxonomy): Eukaryota > Metazoa > Arthropoda > Insecta > Hemiptera > Alydidae > Riptortus > Riptortus pedestris. The sequence goes on along the minus strand of CM032232.1, from coordinate 39,941,003 downwards.
AATTTTTTTTATTCCCAAGCTGATTATCAAGTCCTCATTTTGATGGGGAGATATACAGGTATTTTTGAGCTTTGGAACAAGGAGATTGCAAGGGAAGTGTGTACTTTTAATGTTCTGGTACCAGCCATCCTGTTTATTCTTGGAGAAAACTGTATGTGTGTTCCGAAAATTGCTTTCGAGAATCTGTTGAAAATTATTTTTAAATTGGAATGGTTTTCTTTGGGAATTCTTAAATATTTCATATCACATATATAGATTATTACTCTAAAAATAGAACAGCCATTGTGCCTTAGCCAAATTTCTAATAGAAATATAATCGAATGTGATTTTTGAATTAAGTAATGGCTCTAGATAAATATTTAACAGTTATCTTCACAAGCACAGCTGTGTTTTTTTACTGGGTTTAGTGTTCAAACTGCTATGCCCAGCACATTAGATATTCAGACTTTTCTCTGTTCATATAATACTGGAGGCAACCTGACCAGCTGCTAGGTCCAGGGTCATTCATCCCGAGGAATCCAGTACTTAGTTGGAATTCGGCCGAATGCATCGTTCATCACTTTTTTGAAAACTATCGCTAGACTTTCACCGATATTTTCTTTCAGCTCATCCACCACTTCAAGTGCGTTTTTGTTTAAGAAATTGTTGACTGTATGCCCTGGAAAAGAAAATGTCAAATTAAGTTTATCCTTGTTATACAACATTATTAAAATTACTGCATTCCCTGCCACTATTGTGATGGAATTAAGAACAACGATCACTACTGTTTATTCAATGTACTCAAATGCCTCACAATACTGAGTGGACACCGAGGAAACAGTAACAAGCTCAACCTCATTACTAACATCTAAATAAAGTGTGATTCTGGGGTTTGAATATGGCAATAATAGTATATTAATCCAGTGCTTATACAACTGGACTTCCACCACTCCCTTACATATTTTTCAACATCAGTTGTAATGAATTTAATAAAAATGAATTCAAATAAAAAACAAGCATTCAAGTTATGCTACACAAAACAAAATGTTAGAAAATTGATAAATATTTCTAGGATGAGAATTGTTTGCTACTACACATAAGGAGACTCCATAAAATCCCTTATTTTATTTAAAACTAGCAAAGGTACCCGGCTTCGCCCGGGAATTCATTTGAGGCTGAATGAAGATGGTATATTTTTGGCAAGGCTTTACTTTCCACAATATTTTTTTAATTTCCCTGTCCCAGTGTTTAGAATTTTTACCCGTCGTTACTGTGGATTTGTTAATAATAAAATTATTTGTTATTTAAGACTTCATTGTCCTCAATATTTTTATATTTCCCGTCCTCTGTGTATGTAGTTTTTTTTATAAAGTGATGGACCATATAATTCATAATCCTAGAATGTATTCTATCTTCCAAACCATGTATGAATAAGTTTCTTTCCCTTCATGGGGTACAGTGTCCAATGGTGACAGCTGTTTTAGGTACGTCATAGCCTCTATTAAAACACTCTTTCATAAGTCTCGATTGTAAACTGTGTATTCATATTGGTTTTCAGTAAAGTATATCATAATACATTAACGGAGCAGAGTTAATAAACACCAGAAATACCTGAGTGCACCTCCCTAGCGTTTATTCTAGTAAATTATTTATTTATGATAATTAAAGAAATTCACATTCCTGAGAATAATAATACATTGCTATAAGCATCAATTAACATGTAAACATAGACCAATATGAGGTCGGAAGGGAAGCGGCAGAACTGATAGGACAAAGGAAGTAGCTCGACACTTACATAGCCTCAGTGCTGCCAACCTGCAATGCATTTTGGATAGCTATCCTCTAATACATTCAAATATATTAAAAAATCATATTACATTATCTTCACAATTCTAAAACTGTTTCAAATATTTTTCACGTTTTAATTAAATAATGTATTAAATACACTTAGAGAAGGGTGGGGGCAGTATACCTCATTTGGTGCAAACTGTTACTGGCGTTAAAAAATAACATAGTTTTGAACTGTTTTGAGTAGTATTAAGGGTAAAATTCTAACATGGATTTGAATTAACTTATCCAGGTGAGATACCTGGGTAGTTCATATTGGAATGTATTGTTGAGCATATCAATATTTCTAAGCAAATTACTTGCTTCATACCTTATTTTACAAAAAAAATAATTATAAAACAAAATTTACACTAATTAAAAAAGTAAACAACTTATGTTATGTGCACAATTGCCAAAAACCAAATAGACGATGAAATATCGCGAATTTTTATTTCAGGCCTCCCGCATAACCCCCATTCCCCTTGGAACCTAAAATTTTTAGTATAGCTTATAATCATGGAAGAATTAATGCTAATTTACATACCGAGTGTTGTTAAGTTCGGTTCTACCGCTAGTGCCCAATAAAATAGTTGCCCCCGCTTTAGTTTTTAGCGTATATCTCGTTTATACTTTGTTATAAAAGAAAAGTGTATATAACAAAAGTTACTCTAAATAACAAAATAAACAACTTTTGTTATGTTCATATTTGCCAAGAAACCAATACGAAACGAAATATCGCTATTTTTAATTTCTGGCATCCCTCATAACCCCCACTCTTGCACGTCCCTAGAAATATTGGTATGGCTTGTTATAATGAAAGCGTTAGTGCTATTACATATGCCGAGTTTTATTTATTTCGGTTGGATCTTTTGTCCCAAATAAAATTGTTCACTTCCGCTATAGGTTTTAGCGTACATCTCGTTTATAATTCCGTATACGAAAAAAGTGTATATAACAAAAGTTACTCTAAATAACAAAATAAACAACTTTTGTTATGTTCATATTTGCCGAAAAACTAATAGGAAACGAAATATCGCTATTTTTAATTTCTGGCTTCCCTTATAACCCCCACTCCTGTTCGTCTCAGAGAATTTTAATATAGCCTAAAGTCTAAGTTGGGTTAGTAGTAATATACATACCAAGTTTCATAAAATTCGGTTCAGCCGTTTATGCGTGAAAAGGTAACAAACAAACAAATAAACAAACAAACAAACAGACACCAAAGAAACAAAATGCAGTTATGGTGTCTATGACATGTGAAACGAAAAGTTATCGTGAAATTTTGGGAAAAAAATCAATGTACAGACAGAGGTTACAATTTTATATATATATAGATTACATTTCATTTATTCTTAATCTTGTTTAAACATATAATTCTGTAACCTTTGTTTCTTGGAGTGGGTGGCATTTTAAGTGATAGTGCATGCATAGTGTCTGTATATATTTAAAATTTCTTGGGATTTTTTTTCAAACGTAGATTATTTCATAGTCGAATTTGTAAGTATATTTTAGATAATGTATTTAAATTGCTTTTAGAATATTCAGTTTTATCATCAAACTTAAATAAAGAAGTTATAAGCTTACCAAGGACTTTGTTCCCATTGAAGAGGTTGTCGAGATAAACTCTGCAGCTAGACATTCTGAATTCTACATGCATGTCTTCTACCCTCATTACCTCCTCTCCTTGGACTTTGGGGAACGTGACTTTCATGTAAACCTCAGTGGAGACATTCTCTGAAATGTGTCAAAGTTTCTATTTATTTACCCCAATCAATTGAACTGAGGCTAATTGTGATTTGTCATGTAAAAAAAAAAAAAGGAAAAAAAACGAAAAAAAAAAACTACCTTCTTCTAAACTTTTTAAGTCCTTTGGCTTTATTTGTGGCTTTGTCAGTAATCAGTTCCATTGTTGGAATTAAACATATAAATACAGGTGAATCTGACATGAAGGGGGAGAGTGGCTTTAAGAAAGTCTTTCATTAAGGTATAACGTATTAAGGTTCACTCAGTATTTGTAAAATAAGTTTGTTCTAGGGATGGTTTACAGATATCTCTCTCAAAAAATTATGAAGTTCCTGTTGGCTATTAAATAAAATCCAAGAAACTTAAGAAAAGTTACAAAACATCCATTATTCAGGTGCTGTGAGTACAAAGCAGTTTCCAGGGTTATTCTGCAATAAACATCCTTGACAAGAACTTTTACAAAGGTCAATTCAAAATGTGTGCCATTTAACTGGAATGACAAGTAGATGACATCAATATGGCCATAAATGTCTTTAATTACATGTTTCTCAATTGGTATTATGCTGAGTTAATAGGGCATTTAATCCCATACTAGGTTGTGAAAATCATATGAGTAGTAATGGAAATTTTCTGAAGACTCGAAACAAGGGAAATACATGTACTTCCTTTAATTTTCAGTTTACAGTAAATTTGTTACCTAAGTATTGAGCATTTTGTATTGTAAACAGATTATTGCTGCTTGATTAGGTAGTTGAAAATGTAGTGTTCAATAAAGAAATTGTCTATTCCTGCTAATTTTGATTTTAATCATTTCTGGAATTCTATTTCCTTATTCCAAAGATTCTTAAATATATCACCAAAACTGTTAGAATATAAAAAGATCTTAGGATCAAATAAATAATAACCCTCAAAGGAAGATACTTTTCATTATCATGATTTGGGACACTGTAATAACTAGAAATAGACTCATCCTCTAACCCTTTCTGTAGAGGAATATTGAGAGTTCATGGAAAGAGGTATGTTGGAATCAGTTAGAAATTTTGTGATTAATATCTTCTCGAAATGTAAAAAGGAGTTTCAACGGAATATTCTGTGGTTGGCTTAATTTGTCCCTGGCCATTTCTAACATTGAGCCAAAATTTATGTTACCTGGGTACCCTTAGTTAAGAGAACATGTACTCAGAACATCACTTCCTTTTAATGATAAGAGACAGAGCACAGACAATTACTGTATGTCAGAATTTGCTTGAAAATTATGCAAAATATTTAACATTTTACAAAATGGTTAAGCATTTTCATTACTATAAAGCAAAAGCCTTACGGAGAATGAGTTTAGCATCACCAACTCCAACGAGGGGTAGGAGTAGAATGTTCCCTTTGAGGTCATACTGCGATTCCGTCCTGATGAGAGGTATACTCAGAGCCATGCTGAACCTACCATTCTCTATGTCAAACCTGAGAACAGGGAAAAATATTTAAAAATAAGCCATTCCATCATATTACAAATATTTATTTCTTAAAATAATAAGAGATTTTTTTAATACACGTGCAAAAGGAGTAACGTTTTTTAATCTAATCTACATAAATAAAACTAAGGGTTACCTGAAATTCTGTCTAGTTTTTGGATGGGTAAATATTATAGCCATTCTAAAGCTAATGGCATGACAATTGATATTCATGTCTATCTCATAAAAACAAGGGCTGTGCCAGACTACAGGAAGACATCCTCAGTGACACAAGTGCCATTTGTCAATGATTCCAGATCCAAACAATTAATTGTTCTGGATTTAATGGATCTGTCTAGATTTAATCATGACTCAAGTTCATTCAAATGTGGCTAGGCTATTTTTTAAGTAAAATATACCTTAAGGGATATCTGCTATTGAGATTGTATTCATGGTGCAATTTTTGTAAGATGTCCTCAAATGTCCATCAATCCCACCCAGGAGATGACAAAAATGAGTTCAGGACAAAACTGTATATTTTTGTCTGTTAAAGCTCTAGTGGTCCCTATTTTGTTTTATCCCTCCTCAGATTCTTTACCAAGAATTGTATGCTAAACTACACCGCCATTTCCGTTCTGCTCAAACAAACTCAAGAATAGCTTAGCTTCCACTGATAAACTCGACATTTAAACATTTTATATAAAACAAAAAATCAAGTTTGTTAATGGCTGAAATCAACCCAATGGTTGTGGTAGGAAGGCGTGCTTTAGAGGGGGGTAATTTCGAAAATCTTCCGTGTTATTTGTTCAATCCAAAAATTGTGTAGAATCAATCTTATTATAAATGCAATTTTTTATAAATGTTATATATAAATTGTTTCTATATCTTGAATATTAACAGAGAAATTTACATTTTTTTTTTAATTTTCTGCATTCAGTGAACCCCACTTTTAGTTATTCCACGTTAACAATAAGTCAATATACCATGAAAGGCCTTATTCTAAGCTTAACACATTGTTTTCAATGGACCATTACTATTTGAGATACTTGCTCAATATCTCTGTTATTATGAGTCGGATCGAAAAATGTTTTAGGATCAATCTTGTTAAACTACTAATATTCTACAATTGTTGTTCTATACATTTTTTCTTAACTGAAGTATTGTGGGAGTTATTCCTACTTTCTTGTTTTCAGCTATCAGTATACTCCTTCTATTCATCGGATTTTTACTTATTAGTATACGAGTATAGTAAGATGGATCTGCTTAGTTTACACAGTCCCTGCATCACGGACTTTTAGCAAATTTCCCTTAGGGGAAATCAGGTATTGAGGCCGTACTCATGACACTATTTTTGAAAAAATCCTTCAAATATCCATGGATCCTACCTAGTAGGTAACAAAAATGGGGCTGTTGAAAATTATATGTATGAACGTATATGTATACACATATATATATATATATATATATATATATATATATATATATATATATTCATACTTGTCTGTAACCGCTCTAGCGGTCGCAATTCTTGTTTGATCGTATCCAAACTAGACATATAAGCCTCATTCAAATCTAAAGGTCAAGTTCAATGCTGGCTGAAATTGAACCACTGGAGGGTGGGGGGTTTAGTGGGAAGGAATTTCGAAATTTCTCCGTTATTATAAGTCAGATCTATAAATTGTATAGTACCAATCTTCTTGAAAATAAACTTTACTCTAAATATTGCTATATACATTTAGTCGCTATATTTAATATTAACTGAGGTATTTGCATTTTTTAGTTTTCAGCCTTCAGTAAACCCCCACGTCGACTCATGTCATATTACTAATAAGCTGTTATAACATATATCACATTATTACAAGCTTAAATACCAAATGTTGTTTCCATTGAATGTTTACTGTCTATGGTACATGAACATAAGTATTCCGATGACGTCATCAATTAAGATTTTGCGGTAGTAAATCGAAAATATTTATTTCTTCTATACCATACTCAATATTTAACTGTTTCATTCCAGACTAAAGATCGGATTAGTTAGCGGCTGAAATCGGGGGTGGTGTAGGGGGGGATTTTGAAAATTCAAAATATTGCCCTTATTATAAGTCGTGATGAAAATTATAGAACCATTCTTGTTAAACTATTGATGCTCTGCATTTCTTGCAGTACCTATACATTTTTTCGTAACTCAGTGCATAAGTATTATTTCTGGATTTCAGCTTTCAATAATCCCCCACCCCACCACAACATTTTTATCATCGGTTTTACATAGAAATAGAGAATATGTGTTATACCAGTACGTGGGTATCTACTTAGTTTACGCAGCCCCTGCGTCACCGACTTTTATTTGTCCCGACGCTCTACTCTGTTCGTCTGAGGCTTGAATAAGAAATAGCTGGAACCTTACCGATCGACTTACACGTTGCAATAGCAAAGTAGCATATTAAAAGAAAATTATATGCTTAAGTAGGAAATATAATATTTTCTCCTCAAGATTGGCATGTAATTTAATATATCAAATGATGGAATCTGAATGTCAGGCAGGAAACTCTTCTAAGGGACCATTTTTGCAATACATCAAAGGATATATGAATACTATGTAGGCCGACCACGAAATCTGGGATATAAACCTTCTTACCAAACGTGGCAATATAAAAGTCCGTCACGCAGGGGCTGCGTAAACTAAGCAGATTTCCCACGTGAAGTTATACAATAGAGAAATCTCCATACGAGAGCCGAACAGTTACGGCAAAGGGCCAAACTAGCTTTTGGCGGGAAATTACGTCGTACGTTATCGGCCCAAATTTAATACAAATGCCAATATCTCGGTTAATATTCAAAATAGAGAATAAATGTATAGAACAATATTTATAGTAAATTCAATTTACAATAAGATTGGTTCTATACACATTTGTGATCCGACGTATGGTAACGGAGATATTTCGAATTTTCGAAAATCCCCCCTCTAACCCCCCCCCCTCCCACTAGTCCGATTTCAGCCATTAACGAACTTGATCTGTCTTTTTGCATAAAACTTTTAAATATCGAGTTTGGTAACGATCAAATAAAAATTGCGACCGCTAGAGCGTTAACAGACAAATATATATATATATATAATTTTGAACGGACCTCATTTTCGTCATCTCCTGGGTAGGATCGATGGACATTTGAAGACAATTTTCGAAAATCGCCTCATGAGTACGACCTCAATAGCTGATTTCCCTTAAGGGAAATCTGCTAAAAGGTAAGTTGGCCAACTTCAAAAGATGAAACGAATCTAGACCCAAGTCTGGTGAAGTAGAAGATTCATGCCCCATCATATTTGATTACTCAAATTACATCTCCCAGAGACAGAAAATGGCAAATTCTCACTTTTGGACTCGCCCCTTATCAATTTGTGTGGTCTAGTGAAGAATGAAAAATTATAAATATGTCCTTTCCCCATTTTTGAGGTGATTTCAATCCCAAAATGATTAATTGCACGACATAATTAGTTACTTTTGTTACTTGAGTGGTATTCTATGGAAATTGGCAGTAAACAAAATTTAAACAATTTTAAGCGAATTATTTAAAAAAAATATTGGAATGCCTTGGAACAGAGGAAATGGATGTTATTTCGCTGAATTAATTACCTTGAAACTGTTTCTATCCCTCCAAATAATCAGGGGGGAGAGGTAATGGCATTTTAAAATCAAGTGGGCAAATGTTAAAAAAGTCAGGCACACAGAAGGTGCGTAAACCAAGCAGATTTTCCACGTGCGTTAGTAGGTAGTTTACTGAAGGCTGAAAACATGTAAGAACAACTCGCCTAGAACTAAAGTTACGAAAGAATGCATAGAATAACAATTATAGAGCATCAATAGTTTAATCAGATTGGATCTATAACATTTTACGATACGAGTCATATATATATATATATATATATATATATATATATATATATATATATATATATATATATATTTTGAATTTTCGAAACTCCCCACACGCTTAAACCATTCAATGCCGATTTCAGTCAATAACAAATAAGATCTTGACTGAAATGGTTAAATATCGAGCATGGCACAGATTAAATTAGCATTTTCGAGTGAAAAATGAAAATTCTTAATTGATGGCGTCACAATCACGTAACGTATTTGCATGTATCCCCCAAAGTAAAAGTTCAATGAAAACCATATTTGGTATTTAACCTTAGAATAAAGTTCATGAAACAGCTTATTGTTAATATGACAAGAGTCGGAGTGGGGTGTTTACTTAAGCCAGAAAACTAAAAAATGCAAATATCTCGGTTAATCTAATGAAAGAACATATATAGCAGCATTCATAGAACGGTTAACAAATATATCTCATTTTCGACCTCTCCTGGATAGTATCGAAGGAAATTTGCGAAAATTTTCGAAAATTGCGTCATGATTATGACATCAATAGCTGATTTCCCTGAAGGTGATGATGAAGGCTGATTTGCTAAAATAAATAAATTGAACAGGTGGTATTAGTGCCACGTTAGGTACTACGGAGGCACAGAAGGATTAAAACGAGATAGAAATCGATTCATTTAACTCTATCAATGAATAATAACGTCGGGATGAGCTCAGCTAAATAGTCATTTAGACAATGACCTGAGAATGAACACGGTTTTGCGTGAGTGGGAGGTTTTGCAGGAAGGTAGGTTATTCAACTGAGCAAGAAGTGCTATCCCCTAGGTAGGTTATTACATAAGGAACAGCTGTTACGTCTTACTCTCTACCTCCTTCCTACACTCCACAAAACTAACAGTCAAAAAGTACATTACTCTCATGGAGCAATCCTTTGATAAATAAAAGCTTTTATGCAAATTTAAAAAAAAAAAAAATTCTTCCTTGTTCGTTTGCTAGTCGATGCGAAAAGAGAAAATAGGCTAGTCATTATTGCGAAACCCGCTCCAATTGCACATGTCATTCTTGAGCATTCCAACACACCAACTTATTCATCTTGACATATTGAGTGAAGTGGCCTTCATAACGCAAATACTTGAAAGCTGTATACAATTTGATAAAACAAAAATATACTCCTCCTTCAAAATAGAACTGTTCGTTAATGGTCAACACGTTTACCGTCTTTGATGCATTAATCCCCCCCCCCCCGGCTATATTGAAAAGTCTTATATGTCAATTTTTGGAGGAAATAGTTTAGTTTTGATCAATTCATATCACAATAAGACAGTTTTTTTTTTCTTTTTATTTCCATAAAATAGATGAAAATGCTCTGGAATGAGAATTTTGAAAGAGAGTAGCAAAGTGCATTGACAAGAGTTCTGTAGAGCTAAAATCTTTGCTCAAGATTAATTATTCATGCCAGTAAATCAAGCCCCAACTGATGACAACAAATTTGGCCTTTTTAGCGAGCGCCTAGAAGGAAAGCTAACTATTGGGCTTTCTATCATTTTGAGACATTTTAAAAACAAATCTACCTATATTAACTAAAATCAATTAAGAAAATCAACTAGCTAGCTTGGCTAAAACCGAAAATTAATGGAATTGTCTAACGAATTTTTACTCAAAATGTTTTATTTCCGTTTTATAATAATACGTAAGTACGTTCAATATAAAATACATAGTAACAAAATAACTTTTTTTTTTTTCTTTTGAAGACACTTATATTATTTTTATATCTAAATTGTGGAGCTCAGGTTAGCCATGTGAGTTACAGTGTTTGTCTTAATCTCACATGGTAAACCTTGAGCGGCGAGTTCGATTCCCGTCTGAGCAATAGGAATTTATTTAGTGGCGAGCCAGGGTGGGACTAAGGATTTTATTTATCCTTAGTCCCACCCGGGCTAGATAATGGTAAACTGTTGATAACCCGTCCTAATTAGCCGTAGATACAAAAAGTGGAAAGTGGACGTTAATAAATAATAGAAATTTATCTTATGTGAATTACACTCACTTTTTTCGGGACAATCACCCCCCCCCCCCCCAATTAGGACGGAAGATCAGCGACTACGTATATATATATATATATATATATATATATATATATATATATAGTAGATAGATAGATAGATAGATGGATAGATACGTTGATATAATTTTTCTCAAAATTTTACTGTATTTTTGTTTGACATAGAATCGATAGGATTTTTGTCTTGGTCTCAGGTTTGCCTTCTCTTCCCGCCTCAAACCACTGTTGGATTGAATTGGATATGATGAAACTTTTAACCTTATTTAACCTATAAGGATGTGTATGGGAGGAACAGCAACCTTTTATTTAAAATGGTTATTTACAGTAGTTTTTTTTAATGTAAATTTTTCTTGTATACAAATGTATAAGCCATGCAAATTATAGCTCGAGTCAACAATTTTTTGCCGAATTTAATGAAAAGCTACAATGCCACTCTTACAGAGTGAAATTAAAAACCTATATAATTTATAGTTTGCTTTCATCATTCTTCCCAGTAGTAATCACTTTTCAAAAAAACATTTCATTTCAGCGGAATCCGTCCAATAAGTATTCATACACTTTGTATTATATCTACGATAGTTTTAGTCCTATAAAGTTCGTTAGCTAGTAACCTATTCTAGCCTTGAATTGGCTATAGAAAAGTGTTCTTGAAAATTTGGTCAAAACGTTTTCCATTTTCAGTACCAATGCTTTGATCACCCAGATCAGAGACAATCTGTTCATTTTGGTTTTTCATGAAAACCGAGTTTACAGCATTGAAAATTATGTAACTTGTTTACGTCAGTGTCCAAGTCCACACTTCTTAAAATAATTATCCAAGCTCGATAAGACCTTATTGATACATTCAAAAGTATTAAAACGAACGCCTTAAAACTCACTGCTAACTTGATCCTCCTCAAAGCATATTACACTTTTTGTAAACATATTTTTCTTTAAATTAAATTTCATTTTAATTAAGAAGCTGATAAATTTTGTCTCTTCGGGTCGGTTTCGACCGACATCACAAATTATGATGTATTGCACCTTTATTGGATTTCTAGTTTGAAAATTGGATTTTTTATGGCCTATGGAATATATTTGGAAATTTGTTATATATATTATTTTTAAATATACCTATATTAATTTTTCCTTCTCCAGGGTTACAGCAGAAGGGGAAAAATAAAAACAACAAAGAAATATGAAAATTGGCTTAAATCCATTGATATTGTTTTATTTTTGTGATTGGTTAACCAACAGAATAGCCCTCAGTGGAGCTGAAAGTAAAGAAAACAACGCAAAAAAAATTCCTCCTCAAGAAATTTATGTGGAATTTGAGACAAGCCTCGAGTTATAGTTAAGCTGATAAACGGAGTTTGATAATGCGGAGGTGAACGACCGACTATAGAGGTCAAGGGCAGGCCGCTACTGTCACTCCTTATCATTGTGCCAGTCGCTTATCAATTCATATCTTTAACTCATTCAATTACAATTTTAAATTCCCTCAGTTAATTTTAGTTAATCAAAAAAAATCAGTCACGCAGGGTCTGCTTTAACTAAGCAGATTTCCCACGTGCGTCACGTATTTGCATATATCTCAAAACGTAAAAGTTTATTGCGAACGATATTTGGTATTTTAGGCTCAAATAAAGTGCTTCACAATATAACAGCGTATTGTTAATACGACATGAGTAGGAGTGGGGGTTTACTGAAGCCACTGAAAAACTAGAAAAAACAAATATCTCGGTTAATAATCAGGATAGGAAAAAACGTACACAACAAAATTTGTAGGACATCACATTTGCAATAAGATTGGCTCTATACAATTTTTCTATCCGACTCATAATAACGAAGATATTAAGGATTTTTGAAATTCTCCCCCTCCAAACCCCCACCCTCGCACTTGTCCGATCTTAGCTGTTAACGAACTTGATATTTAGTTTTACGAAAGCGTTTAAATATCAAGTTTGGTAACGATTAAATAAGAATTGCGACCGCGAGAGCATTAATATATACATATATATAGTTCTTCTTTTCTTTCTTTTTTTTTTCTTCTATTTTTTATAAGTCGGTTCGAAAAAGTTTGAGCACCTAAAAAATCTTATTGGAAATTAAATTACTTATATATTTCGTTGATACTTATTCTGTCTATCATGAATATTATCGGAGTTATTAGGATTTTTTAGTTTTCAGACTTCTGTAAACCAGAGAAGAGTCAAAATAAATTGCATACCCCCCCCAGGAGCTTCTCCCCATCCTAGTAATGTCATAATAACAATAATCTGATATATCATGAACGACTTTATTCTAAGCTTAAATAAAAAATACTGTTTACAAGAAAAATTTATTATACGAGACACATCTAAATTTGTTGTGTGGTTGTGCTTTGTATTTTAAAGTCCCATTTTGATTTTTGTATCACAAATAAAAGCACTTGGCGGATTGCGAAACGATTAAATATATTATACGTAAATATTGAAATGTATTTTGACTCTCCAAGATATCAAAATGCAGTTCATTAATATATTTTTATAAAGTGGTACGTCAATGTTTAATTAGCTAAGGTGCCTAATTTTGCTATGCAAATCTTTGAACATATAATTTTTCTTTGTCGACACCTCGAGCGTAAAGTATAAATTAGGCACAAAGTATAAAATCTAAGCAATCTCTCGAGTATGATTTGTAGATAATTCATTTTTATCACTACGAATATTTCAAAGAACATTAAACGTACATCAGAATAGGTTCTACAATTAAATCAGGTCATCTAGTTCTCTTCATGACCTGGATATTCAAACATGGAATTCAAACGTCACCAAGCATAGTACTGAATTATAACTTAAATACATACTGGCAGGAAACTGCAGTTGCGTTGCTTGGTCCGTATGCATAGAGGTTATTGAAGTTGCCAGAGAGAGTTACAGCTCCATGGCCCTTTGTCACACCGATCCTCTCAATGTAGAGGGGCTCGAACCTCGGGATGTTCACTTCGGGTATTCCTGCGAGTAGAAGGAGTCATTAGATCTGAGGTGTAGGAAAATAGGTGTGTAACACACTAAATGAGAGTCAACTCACCTTTTGCCATGTAAGGGAACATCCCTTGAAATGTACTCCTGATGCACTCGTTCATTTGCGGGTCCGATCGGTGACATGGCTTCTTCAACCACTCCGCTGAAAATATAGGTTATGGGTCGTTAATAATATATAACAATGGAAAAATAAAATCATTAGAATTCCCATTCAATTGATGTTTTATGTTTTACAACAGCTAAATTTGCATAGACTTACGAAGAAATGTGGATACTTTACCATTCAGTTCCAACAAGTTTTATTAGAAATATTCTCAAACAACAGAAACCAGGAACCAAAACTGAACGAACAACACAAAGGTACTACATTTTTTATTTATTTGAATGAGCTCCACAACGCAGGTGATTCACTCATTAACCATTTGTGCTCAAATAAGCAAACAGAAAAAAAAAAAAATAAAATTAACGAAAAGATGAAGTAGAAGTGAACTATGGAATACGGTGATTCCTGAAACAGTTCATTGGCATATCAGTATATTCCGGAAAAGATATTGTGTATAGAAACACCAGGGTAATGAAAATATAAGTATAGAAGGGAGAAGAAAAATAAGCAAAAAAAAAAAAAAAGAATAAATAAAAAAAAAATTGTATATACCCTGCTATGTAGAAGAGAAGCGAAGAGTAGTGAGTAGAAATTGTAGACTATTTTATTGTACGACAATCATTTGAGTATATAAAAACATTAGAGTACAGACTTAAGTTGAAAAGAGGCCAATTTTATTGTAAGACAAGAATTAACGGGTTACTGTAACACGACTTTACAGACATAACTAAATATATAAAAATAAGGCTAGAATTAATAAAACTGGTAAATTTAATATGACCGGCCACGATTATATTTGATGTTTATTGGATTAATTACATATTTCATGAAGTACTTAAACTGTATTAATATCTGATAAATCTCCAATACTGAAACTGTTTTTATATCATTTTGTTTATATTTTTTTTTATTTATTGTGGAGCGTTCGCTGCGAGGCGATATTGCTCATCAAAAAAACAATGAATATAAACAAAATACAAAAATGAAAACAGTAACAAGAAAAAATTAAACAATACAATTAGAACAGAACAAACTAAGAACGTAACCAAATAACAGAATGCAATCAAAGAGATTAAAAAAGAAATTATGTTTTTTTTTATTATTATTCACATAATAATCTAAAAAAAAAGAAAAAAAAGTAGTTACAAATAGAACAAATATTGTAATGCACTGTTAAGCTGCATAAAGCACTCTTGATTTGTGAATGACATTAAAAATTTATTATGTACAAAAAGCTTGTATATTCATTCAGAATAAAAGCTTGTGCATTCAGAATATAATGCCCCATGTTATAGGATTATTATCGCACTTATTAATGCATAAACAAATAAAATAGGGCTGTAGTGTCCTACACTCTAGCCTCCATATATCTATAGCATATCTTGGACTATTTATTTTCTTTTACATCAGAGTTGTGTTGTTGGAAGTGAAAAATATTGTGTGTGTGTGGAGAGAAGTGTCCAATTCTTCACAAGTTCTGAAGAATTGGACGCTTCTTTCTGTCCAAGTTATTTTCTTTTATTTTTTACGGCTTTACCAGAAACAAACACTGTTTTAACGATATATTTTCACCTTTTATTATATTTAAGCTAATTTTAATATTTTAAACAGTTAAACAGAAATAGTTTTATAATTTTTAAAAATATCATTTTCATATATTTATGTTTGGTAGGCTTCGACAAAAATTAGTATATTTCATCGAAACATAGCCAAAACTGTTTTTGTAATTTCGGCCAAGAACGAACTTGGATCGTTAATTAATCATTTACAGTAAATGATATAAGAAAGTAGTGATAACTCCAAAGCTGTTGGTTGGAATTTTCGTGATTTGGAATTGTATTGATTATTTTGCGTTGTTCATTGAAAGCTGCCTAATGCGAGGGATTTTGCTATTTTATTAAACGAGATAATTTGAGGAGTTCACTTCTCCTAGTTGAAGCACGTTCCATTACCGGTGAAGGCTATTTTTAAAGAACAGTTGTAAATATAATTGTCAGAATGGTTGCATCCCCTTATGTGCTCTATCATCAAATATTTCATATATGAAACATATATGATGTTGTGCTGTGATATTTGTGCTTACAAGAAGGGCAGACTCCGCAGTTAAGCGACGACAGACCACATGACTACCCAGGAAAATGTAGTGTGGAGGAGCAGGCGCATGGAAGGTGGCTGGATCAACCGAGGGACGACTTGCAATTTGGGTCTAAAGGCTCCTAATTGGAAAAGAATGGTTAAAATTGTGGGAAAGGCTAGGTCCTGCAAGGACTCTAGAGCTTAGTTATTATTAAAAGATAACTTTAATTAAACATGGCCCCTTTCTTAACTCTAAAAGTAATCTGATCTGAATATTGAATGCTTTAAGTTTTTTAATACTAACAAGGTATTGCTTAGGAGGTATTATAATAAATAATCAGTTAAGCTTTTAACTAATTTTACAAATAACTATGTCAGAGGTACTGTAAATGATAGAAATAAATAAACTAAATTAAAAAGAAAAATCATTAATATAGACTTAGGTGACTTAAGAAAAACAAAACAGTAAACTAGGAATATATATGAAATATAGATATCTGATAATAAGCGAGATAGGATCCCAAAAGATAGACAAAGTATAAAGTGTTAGTTTAAGGTGGAGTACATGTAGGAAAAATTATTCCAGGAAGCATGAGGGTTCACTTGTAATTTTCCTTAGCTTAGGTTTTGAAGTGAACTGGGAAAGAATATAAAGATAGATATTAAAAAAGATGTAATACTATGGTTCACGTCCGTCCGGAAGCAGTAAGGAAAACATCGAATTAGTGTCGAAGATCGAACCATTCGCTTTTCATGTGTGGAGAAGGAAATGCTGTAGACCAATCAAGTCTTTTTCCTTCATAGTCAAGTGGCAAGGTTCCTTATCACTAAAATATGGAACATTTTAATCTTTAGTCCAGAATAAGATGGGTAATGATCTACAGGGCAAATGAATGAAGGGACGAAGAGCTTTATTTTGAAATTCTAAATATGAATCTTGACGAAGAAAGCATAAAGCAAAATCTCTAACTCAAGAATTAGACCCTTGTCACTAAGCTATGAAGAATATTTTAATATTGGGTCCATGATAAAAAAAAAATAAAAATATCATCATTCATATCAGAAAAAAACAATAAAACCCAATATTTTTTCTGTTTTGTGTGTGTCTTAGTTGTTTATTAATTTTGTTATTAGCTCTTTTCTACTTTGCAATCTTATTGTAATTTTGTTATTAGCTCTTTTCTACTTTGCAATTTCATTGTAATTTTGTTAGTAGCTCTTTTCTGCTTTACAATCTTATTGTAATTTTGTTATTAATTCTTTTCTACTTTGCAATCTTATTGTAATTTTGTTATTAGCTCTTTTCTACTTTGCAATATCATTTGTGATTTTGTTATTACCTCTTTTCTATTTTTCAATCTCATTGTAATTTTGTTATTAGCTCTTTTCTACTTTGCAATCTCATTGTAATTTTGTTATTAGCTCTTTTCTACTTTTCAATCTCATTGTAATTTTGTTATTAGCTCTTTTCTCCTTTGCAATCTTATTGTAAAGCTCTTCTGATATATTCTATGTTTTACACTTTTTCACCTTTTTACCCTTTACATCTTTAATCCTCCTCCTGCAAATCCAAAAGAAGGGCTTCATCTGATCTAGACATTACATTCTCTAATTACAATATTTACCTTAATAATTAAATCCTGTCATAATGTGTTCCTCGTTCTTAACGATATATACCTTTATGTTCGAAGTATTGAATTAGGTCCTAAAAACTGAGCCCACAAATTATTACTTTATTATCAACTTTTTGCTCCTAACGCTTATTGGGGCAGGCTATCTACAGGTTACCACCCTTTTCTAGCCTGGGTGAGCCTAAGGATTTTATTTAATGAGTTCGTCACTAAATCAAGGCCCAGGCGGAAATCGAACTCACTACTCTAAGTTTACCATGTGAGATAAAGACTTTAACTCACATGGCTCACCTAAGCCCCAGCAATTCATATAATTCTGGACTGACATCCTGTTCAGTGTACTTTCATAGCAGAAAGGTGGGAGAATAAACCCACAGTCGTGCTATAAAGAAATGCACTCTGAACTATTTCCCAGGAAATACTGAGAACAACTGTGGTTTCCTTCTGCAGTAATTATTACGTATGAGTGAAAGCTATGTGTTGAGGTTGATATACCATGATGGCGTGCATGTTACATGAAACAGGGCATCACTGAGCACGCAATATGGCCATATGTGCATTGCGACAATACATGTTGCAATTATAGGAACTAGGGAACATAGTGTACGACATCAAGTAGAGCGTAGAAAGTAAAGTAAATTTTTTTAAAGGGGTTCAGGTTAGCCATATGAGTTTAGGCGTTGGTCTTAATCTCCCACCTGGGCAATCTGAAATTATTTAGGAACGAACTATTAAATAAAATCCTTAATCCCACCCTGGATTGGACCTGTAGATAACAAGTCCCAATTAGCTATTCAACTTCACGTTAATGAATAAAATAAATACATTTTCTTAAAGATATTCCAAAATAGTTTTATGATGACGGTGGCAGTGACACATTTTTCTGTGGAAATAATAACTTTGAGAAGTTTAAAGTGTGATATGCTTTAAATTCTCTTGTTAAATAGGATTTTAGGAATGTCGTCCGCTAAGAAATAAGAATTCTTCTAAGTTTAACACAAGAATAGTATTTATTTGTACCATTAACGGTATTTATCGTAGGTAAGATTGAAACCATTGATTTTCGTAGGAGTGGAAACATATACATAAATGATACTTAGCCATATTTCCGGGCACTTATGCTTCTCGCCATGCGTATGATGACACGATTCCGTGCATGTTTACTCGGGCAAGTTCCGAGTCCTATAACTCTACTTCCCTTTCCGACATGTCGAAAGAGAGAGTTTCTTAAGCATATAACAGCTGTGCAACCTGTAGGATTGATATAAAAAGAGCTTTATGTTAGACTTCTGGTTCTGGAGTTGAACGAGTTGTCAGCAGAATGCGGGTCATTGGGAGAACCGGAGGCGTGAAGGTCATGCCAGCTGATTGGCACGATGACCCCCTGTCGGGAGAGTTATGTAAGACCAAAGAGGTTTCCACGTCTTTCCTTCCTCTCAGCCGTTGGGATGGGAGAAAGCGGTCAGGATTACGTCCTAAACTATTATGCAACATCTGGACCTACAGGGGAAAGTCTATAAGCCCTTCTACAGCAACCTCCCAGAACCTTCCCTTTCTTCTAGGTCAGCAACTTTAATAGGTCTCGAGCTGGTTTGTGTGAACACTCAGTACACTCTAGTTTATTTTACTTTTTAACAAATTTCCCCTCTTCTTGAGTTAATATTTTTTTTCAAAAGGACATTGCTTCGGAGTAATTAATTACGTTCATGCTCTTAACAAAATATCTCTATAATTGATAACAAGTAAATACACTTTTATTTTGATGTGAGATCCATGAAAACTATGTGGAGAATTGAAGGAGGCATTAAAGTCTCCGAAATTTTATGTAGACGATTTATTATACTTACGCTGCCTGTCGAGTAGTTTGAGTGGCTGTGATAGACGCAGTAGGACAAAAAAGAAGAAGAGGAAGGCCGCGGAGTGCATGTTCTGATCCGATGATGGTGAGGGACTGAGCTACCTCAAGTCCCACCTCCCCCTACTACCATTCACCCCTTCTTCGCCAACCCCTCACCCTTCTCTAGTTTGAGGATTCTCCCATCCATCACAATATCGTGTCAATGGGTTAATTTTTTATGCTACTAGTCTCTGAAAGTACATAAACGTAAACTATTCCACCGTCTTGACGAATACAGAACAATTAAAAAAGTTAAAATGAATCAAATAAATTAAACAGGGTAACTGAGTTATCGAAATTCCCAAACACTTGTATTTTCCAAGAAGTTGATTATCCAATATGACAAACGTAAGAGAAAACATTTATAAACAACAATTGCCCTATATTGGTTGCCAGGACACAAGGACATAGTATGCCAGCAGGCTAAATTAATTACTGAGGAAATTCAAAGTACAGAAACAAACTTACTATACGAAGACACAGTCAGACAAATACGAAATCGGGTTCTATTCAAGAACCTACTCACCTGAGACATACATCATACAAGGACAGACATCTGTATATGTCAACGGAAGGATCAAAAAGGTGAAACACCTCCACTCTTAATACTTCTTTTATTTCAGACAAAGTACTTTCGGGGCGAACCGTCCCATCTTCAGTGCTCTAGAGCTGGTCCCTATTGAGCCGACATCTCCGTCGAGACTCCGGAGTCTTTGTCTGTAATAAAAGAAGTATTAAGAGTGGAGGTGTTTCACCTTTTTGATCCTTCCGTTGATGATGGACCTCCACCAGCCAGCACAAATCCAGAGATCTGTATATGTAATTTCTTAATAATAGAACACATGTTGACAGACTGCATTGAACGACCTTTACATACCCCACGATATGAAAACTACTGCTGACAAAAGCCAATATATTATGCACATTCTAGGACACACAAAATTCAATAGTTCCACAGTGTACTTAATAAGATTAATAGAGGCTTAACTTTTATTATATTCAACTAGACAAGGAATGGATAAGAAAGAACTTCAGATATTTAAGAAATTCCAAAGGTATAAATAAAGAATTCCCCATTACAGGATCGTGTAAATTGGTAGTCATATTTACAAGCCCACCCCTCACTTTTCTCATGCAAACTACCTCAGGTATGGAGCATAAAAAATAAGTAAAATAACAAAAAAGCTTACGATTTTATGGAAAGGAAATATTTTGCAAACTATCAGAATACCAAAATATTTCAAATGTAAAATAAGTTTAAGAAACATATGCCTGAAAAGTTTCAAACATTTATACTTGCGAAAACTCAAATCTAGCATAGCAATTGAGAAAAGATCAATCATTGATGAATATATGTATGTAAACGATTATTCCAAAAATAAATAAACTTAAAATTTTTAATGTAACTCTTTTATTGACGTCTTTTATTGGGCTGTAAAACGAGAGGGTTTAAGTATTGTCTTAGCGCCTAGTTAAATAAGTGTTTATTCTTAATATTCTTCAAACTTATTTTAGTTTGTTTAAAGTAAACTTGTATATTTCTTCTTAAAGATAATTTCATCTCATGTGAATATTTCAACAGGGCAGAATAATTCTAAAAGAAATCTAAAGCTAATGAAATTCCATTATTGACTCTTTTTTACTTCCTTGTATGAAGTAAAGAAAGTGTTGTAATCTCGAAGAAATTCGATTTTCAGATTTTATAGGAATTATACGTTTTGAACTGATTGTTGACTAGCTTCGCTTTGACGCCTGTAGGTGCGTGAGTACTTGCGTATCTCGTCATAATTCAATAACGGATAGTCTTAGAATATTAAAATTTCATATTTCTAAACAAATGGAGAACGGTTGCTTTAGTTCCGTGATTTCTATGATGAAAAATCAGTGGAACATGTTATAAATATTGTGTATTGTGCAACCTCTCAATGAATAACACGCAGAATCGTTATTCAGTATTCAGAAATGTCCGATCGAATTTGATCTAACAACGCAAATCCGCTTATACATCTATTCGTATTCATTCCTCTATATTAGGAAATGGTACAAACCCCATGACCAATGCGAATATCTTGGAGACTCTCAAGGACTAATAGAAATTTTATTCAGACAACATTGTCACTTAATTATTCCCAACACGTAGAGGTACAGACAAACAAAGAAGTTGATGACGTTACAGGTTGTTTTCATAATTGGTTTGTCATTACGAATCGTTTCCTAGGCCAAAGATGTATATGGAAATGCTTTCAATATAAACACGTCATATATGGTTGAGTCACAGCCAAAGAGATATGTATCAGGTGGATTAATTGGCCACTTTAAATTAGTCATAAAAAATGTTGCTTAAACAGGATCAAATACCACATAGGTGCCCATAAACGTACAAATTAATTAACTTGTGGTAAAAGTAGGTGTTTTACAAAAAAAATTATTCTTAATCTAGGGGAATATATATATTTTTGAAATAAGTGAACTAATAATTTTATTGCAAATTTTTTTTAAATACATTTTAAAAAAATGTATCTTGTTCTATGTTTTAATCTCAAACAAGCTCAATCGTTGTGGTATACTAAGTTAAATTGTTGTGAGATGAAAACATATGCTTTTAAATATTCATCAAGTTCAGTCTAACTTCTTGTTATTTGTTTGTTGTGTAGGCATTGAATATGATGAAAGGTTATTCAGTGAGGACTTCCTTCCATTCTGAGATATCAAAACTCAAATATCCAACTCCTCAATCGTGGATACGATTGTTTTTGAAATTACATTTCATATTTCAATTTTAAAATTTAATACTATTTATTTTATTAAAGAACTTCTATAATTTTTATCCACTGATTTACATAGATTTTGTTTTTGTTGAAGGGCTTACCATATTGTTGCTCCTACTGTTTCCGATATATTCTGAAGTATTTTTCCTGAAAAATTCAAGTAGTTTCCCAATCGCCTCTCAACGGCCAGTAGGCTTCGGGTGAACCTTCAAATGTATATTACACCCCTAATTCTCTAATGGAAGAATTAGGGGATATTCCCTGGATTCAAATAGAGTTCAATCACATTATCCAAGCACATTATCAATGTAATGGGTGCCCACTTTCGGGATTTAACATCTACACATTTTTACAAATCTATGAATTATTAATGGAATTATTGTTATTGGCATGCCACTGACATATATTTCAAATATGAATTAAAGTGGACGTTAATAAATAATAATAATAATCAAATAGGAAGGTTTTAATTAGGTTTAAATATTTGTTAACTAGTACATTTCTTGGTAAAACCACCTAATCCTTTATTAAAACTTTGAGCCAAATTCAACCTCTTAAGTCTACTTCGCCGAATATCTAAGTCCGAGTGCGCGATTATTGTTACTCCTGTAAGATGATTTTCTAAAGACAGTAGATGCTATTATTAATCTAAAGAAGAATTATAAAGGTCAGATATAAAATTCCAATAAAATTTTCAGTTGCATGGAAAAACAATTTCAAGAAAAGGTACTTTACGAAAAACATAAATCTTTATTTAGCTTAACTTAACATAGTTTTTAATTTAGAATAATTAATCTCACATTTTGAGGGGAAAAAATTGCTCCTTAGAAAACTATATGTATTGTAGCATTATTGCTTGGATAAACATTGTTTTAAGGTGCTCAGCGTTAAAGTTTACTGAATCTACGATGAATGATATTAACAAAAATGATTATGCAATAGATATTTTTATTTTACATCGTTTATTTAGGTTTACTGTTTTCTTAGCTTGCCTAGAGTTAGTCCAAGTAATGTAATTTCTAGGAGTAGCATATAGCAAGTAGTTGCCATGTTTTTGGCATGAATCCAGCTCGATACCCATTTGCTCTGCCAATAACCGGTGATATGTTATTCAGAGCTTGCATCGGTGTTTCTTCACCTGAACGTCCATCTTCAGTCATTGCTTATCTTATCCTGACCTACCTTGACCAACCTGCTTCCAGAGTCATTGTTCCAACTTGTTTCGTCACGGCAGGACACACTCCCATTCATACCTAACCATCCTAGCAGACAATGCCCCTATTCTCATGACGAAGATCTGTGTCATGTGTATTTCCATAGGTATTCCTCTATGAAAAAGAATAAAAAAATGATTACAACCAGAATGACGGTTGCCCATTAAAAATTCGGTTGTATATATAATGGTTGTCTGAAATTCTATTCACCTTTGTTGGGGGATATTTTTTCTTTTGATCCACATGGAATCCCAATAATATTTGGCTTAAAACAAAATTTAATTTTATAAAATCCTTCAATGTCTTATAAAAAATTTGTGAGTCTTATTGGTCTATTGGGACCTTTGATAATATAACAGAGTTACTAGTTGTAAATTTATAAGTTCTTCACAATAAAGTATATTGTGTAGGTTACGGGTATGAAGCTATGAGCTGGACACACAGCTCGAGTTTTCTAACATTTCCTATCTTCACTTAGCATGAACCCTGTGTACAAACGATTATAAATTTAAGATTTTTATTATCCTTTAGCGGCCCCACTCTTTATTTGGTCTTTAGAATACTGGATCTTTAAGGATTTCAAGTAGAAGTGAAGATTCAAATAGTAAAATGCTGGAATTCCACTAAGCGGATGTGGCCGGGGATTGAGACAGAGCTAATTTAACTTTCATTATAATGCGTCGCCCATTCCTACATATGCGATTTTCACACTGAGATGTTATATATTTTTTTGGTATAAATTTCAAGTCTCCTTTTTTAAATGCTTAGAGTTCTTTATCATTAAATTTATCATTTATCTCATACGACTACCACCCGAGCATATGAGAAAACTGTTTAGTTTCTTAATCCAGGGCTTGTACAAATCAAGATTAGAATTCATATCTGTATGTCTGCCAATCCGATTTCATTTATTCACTTCGAAATACACCCCGAAGGGGTTCCGTGAGCTTTTATGCTATCTCATATTACAGGTATTTTTCACGCTATGCGGAAATACAATTTTCTCAAAGGAAATCGAGTTTTTTTTTATTTTTATTTATTTTTTTCTGTGTGTCAACCCTTATGGTCATTAAGGCCAGGAATAGGAGATAGGAGTTTCGAAGTAAACAATTTCGTACGATAGATTTTTTCTAAAACATATAACTAATAAAAGTGATTTGATAAGAATGTATATATTTTTTACATACATTTATTTTTTTAGGTATCCATTCAACAATTTCGATTTCCGACTTTAAGGAATTATATAATGTTATTTCGTTCCAATGTGACCCATTTTGAAGGAAAACGACATTTGTTTACAATCTGTAACACTGTTCTTTGATTAATTTAAGAGAAAAATACTTAGTGAGGTAGGAGGTTGGATAAATAAATTAAAAAATAAATAAAAATACAATTTTTTAATAAATTAGTAGTAGAAAAGTACAAAAATTATCATACTAATAATGGCTATTATGCTACAAGAAGATGATCAAGGAGGCAGTAACAGCTCGAGAGGGTAGTTGAGGTACACCTTGTTGGCGAATTCCTTGAACAGAGATCCCAACGTATTCTCTATTACTGGTTTCATTTCTTGAGCTACATTCTTCCAGTTGTCGTTCAAAAATTCATTCATTGAATCGCCTGAAATTAAAATAGACAGGTTAGTCTTATGGACAATACAAGGTATACTTAACTGAAATGAAGTTCCAACATTGCTATTTTCAAATAGTGACTGTTCGATGGACCACTTGGAAATGATATAATTTATTTCTCAGCATCATTATAAACAAAGCCAGATGAGCTTAACCAACTTTTTGCCAAGACTTCTATATGTTTCATAGGATAACCTCTTATTTAGTAACTTAAAATTACGTGAAATAGCTAGAACGTAGACTTTTCGAATTGATAGCATCGCATTTCTTTTCAGAAACATCCTACCCAGACACATAAATGTGTGCAGTGATATATGAATACAGACAAAACTATCAGATGCTACACACGCCATCGTATTATTCATAACCTTGGATAGGCCTACCCCGAGCGTAAAATAGTGTATGTTATTTAGAAGATTCTTGTCAGCTGTTGGTCTGCACTTTATGATTTTTAGAAGATTTACCTTTGGGGAAATCAGTTATTGTGGTTGTAATGATGAAATTTTCAAAAAAATGTCTTCAAATGTCCATCGATCCTACATAGGAGATGACGAAAATGAGTCCGTTCCTAGTTTTATGTATATTTGTTTGTTAACCTTCTAGCGGTTACAATCTTTATCTGATCGATACCAAAATCGATACTTAAACGTTTTATGTATAAATGAAGTCGTTAACGGCAAATATCGGACCAATGGGCGGCGGAGGGAGGGAGGAATTCGAGCATTTGAAATAACTCCGTTATTATGCGTCGGATCGAAAATGTGTATATAATGAAACTGATTGCAAATGTAATTTTCTATACATGTTTTATGTATGTTTTTTTTTTTTTTTCATTATCGTGATTATTAACTGTAATATTTGCACTTTTTAATTTTCTGCCCTCAGTAAACCCCCACTCCTACTCATACTCATACTAACAAAAAGCTGTTATATTACGAAGTATTTTATTTGAAGCCTAAATACCAAATATTGTTCTCATTCAACTTTTACGTTTTGAGATAATGCAAATAGGTGACGCACGTGGGAAATATCCTTAGTTAACGCAGCCCTTGCGTGACGCACTATTTGAGGTTTTCACGAGCAAAGCTTCTTCAGTTATGTTACTTAATAATGATGGATGATAATAATTATGATTTTTAGTTCCACGGTGTTTTGAAAACGGAGAGGGATTGATCAGCAACTCCTTGCCGAAAATAAATTACCATCGTTATTCAGTCTTATGATTTCCCTAGTAACGTTGGATACCTTAGGTAGTAATATATATACACATACATACATACCATCTCATCTAGTACATGGTATTTTCCAAATGATGAAGAGATACATAACTAGGCACTTTTCATTCCTAGAACATCTTACCTAGTTGTTGGTCGCCGTTGAAGAGATTGCTCAAGTGGACAGAAGCATGGCCCACCTTGAAGTCAACAAAGAAGTCCTTCACGAACACGTAAGTTTTCCCTCCCTTTTCAGTCTTTTCTCCTACCATAACAGCTGTTGCATCAATATCAGCTGAAACAGAGTTCAATGCAATTTTATAAGTAGCAACGCAGTCGGTATTAAACAATGTACAGTACGAAATAATAAGTTACTTACAATAATTTCCTTTGCTGACCCCACTCCCCGCAATCGGGAGCATGAGTATTTTCCCGGAAATGGTGTACTGGCCGACCACTTCAAGCCTTGGAATCTTGAGTCTTATTTTCACTTTGTACTTCTCAAGATCCACTCTAAAACAAATAAATCATTTTAACTTCATTTCTTAAGCGCTATAATTATATTTTAGGCGTACACTTTTTTTCATTATTATATCAATTAAAATATTAGTGGTTTTAGGATTTGTAATACTTCATCATTGCACAAGACTGTAAATTCAGAGAACTTTCTGCAAGTATGCTTAGCTCAAAATTAATTTTAGTTACTTTATAGTTTAGCTGTGTGTTTATTTATGAATTTTTGATTATATCACTCGAATGGGCGCAGGAGTAAAGAATTTTAACTACAGAGATTCTTAACAAATTAAATTTTAAATGTACACATATTTATTAATGTTTAGAGTCGAAGTCGAAGTGGAAATAATGTGAATTAAAGAGTGGTGCTTTTCAAAAAACAAAACAAATAAAATACAAAATAATCGGTTACAAATAGAAATTCATATAATTATCGATTCTATCAGCTGATTCGTTGTACCATTCCAGCAGTTAGCAGTCTCGAAGTCTTGAGAAAGGCCATGAGTTTGTTTTTATTTCAGTATCCGGTTCCAGGTGAGACGTTAATGGGAACACAAAACATGTCGAAGAGTATTTTAGTTAATTGAAGTAAATGAATAAACTGTTTTAAAGAGTTTAACTCATTGCCTCTTAGTGATTCATATTAATTTTTCAAGAAAAAATAAAAACAAACAAGCATCATCTCGATTAGGTTACATCAAAACCTACTAAATATTATTAGCTGATTTTCTTTGTGGGAAATCAGTTACTATTATACACTTGGATTATCCAAAAATGTTCTTTTTTCCAGGCTATACTGTTTTTTAAGTAGAAACAAAATATTGTGCTGACATTCAGAGAAAAAATGACTTTTGGGAAGCGTGATTTAAAAAAAAAAATGTATATATTATTCATACTTTCAATTTTGGACATTGTGATTCTAGTCATAGAACGTACAAGTGCTAGGTATCCATTCAAAGCTTTTCTACAAAAACGTAGTAACGTTTCCTGACGATTTCAATTTTTGGGTAATATTTTTTTTCCACAGGTTCTTCACGTGGGCCAGTAAATACTTTTAACGAGTTAAGGGTGAGTCGAAATCTAAGTCTTTTAAGTAAAAATGACTTACTTGACTTGAACGAGTTCGAAGTTGCTTGGCCCATGGACTTGAATGTCTGTATACTTGCTCTGGATGGTGACCGCGCCCTTTCCCTGGTTCATCACTATCTCCGGGATGACGAGAGGCTCGCATGGCGGGATACTCAACTCCGGGATACCTTTAATACCAAGTCCGAAAAGAAATAAAAAGATTAAATTGAAGAAAAATATATTGTGTAAGTCCAAAAAACAAAACAATAATCTTTGTAATTTTTAAAAATCTATTTATACTCGTAGCGGTAGTATTCGTTGCCATGACAACGTAATGGACATTGTTATGGCAACAGAGCCAACCAGCTGTGAAGAACAGAAAGTTATGAAGGCGGATGTTTTTTCAGTCTCACCTTTGGTTATTTGCTGCTAACATGTATTTCTTGTTTTTGGTCAAGTTTATAAATTATTTTAACAAAATGTAAATATGTATATATTCCAACTAAATAAAAATCAGTGTTGTATTTTTTGACATTTTCATTTATTTAACGAATGAACGTTAAAAACTTATTAACTGGAGTGAAAGTTTATTTAAAAATTGTTTTGTCACTGTAGAAATAAAGCAGTAACAGTGACAAATTAATAAATAAGAATTGGTGTAAAAATCCAAGAAAATAACCAATCTACTCTGCCAAGTTTTCAACGAATGTATTGTCTTTCTCGTCAAACCAAGGCAATAATAAATAATCTAATTTAATTACGGGAAGTGAAATAACTACATTCTGCATCTACATTCCAAAAACAGATAATAAAAGCCCTTAAAATATAAATTCTGGAAAACGTTTTATTTGCAATGTAAACATGAGTCACATGTAACAAAATTTCAAAACTAAAAAAAGCCCTCGTAATGCTAAAACCTTGCGATATCAAATATGGTCCACGTGTCAATAGGATAGAGTACACGTATTTACAGATAGATTACATCATCTTAAGTTTAGTATTATTTGATTTTTGTCTGTCTGTATTTATGCCGTATAATTGATTTTAAATTGGAAATGTAAGCAACAGTTTATTTATGTATTTCTGGAGATTACTACATTAATCTATATCGCAACATTCAATAAAGTTAATACATAAAATCAAATTGATTGTTTAAACCATTACATGAAGTCCAATAATTAAGATTAAGGTTTTTATAACCTTTTATTTATAAGAATGCATTTGCATGGAAACAAAAACGTATTTATTAACCTTCACTAATCGTTATTAGTGATATAGGACAGGTTATCTACATGCTTTCACCTTTTAGAAGATTTCCCTCAAGGGAAATCAGCTATTTTGAGGTCGTACTCATGACGCGAGTTTCGAAAAATTTCTTCAAATGTCCATCGATCCTACCCAGGAGATGACGAAAATGAGGTCCGTTCAAAATTATATATATATATATATATATATATATATATATATATATATATATATATATAAATATATATATATATATAACATATAGATATATATATATATATATATTTAACCGCTCTAGCGGTCGCAATTTTCCTTTGATCGTTTAAACTCGATATTTAAACGTTTATGCAAAAAAAATAAAGATCAAGTTCGTTAATGGCTGAAATCAGACTAGTGGGAGGGGGGGGTTTAGAGGGGAGGATTTTTGAAAATTCGAAATATCTCCGTTACTATACGTCGGATCGAAAAATTATGTAGAATCAATCTTATTGCAAATTAAATTTACTATAAATAATGTTATATACATTTATTCTCTATCTTGAATATTAACCGAGATATTTGCATTTTTCTGTTTTCAGCTTCTCAGATGAGATCGGCTAACTTCGGGTTTAGTCTTGAGTTTCCGTCAAGAGCTAGTTAGGGCCGTTCCCGTAACTGTTTGACTCTCTATTCTGAAATTTCTCTATTGTAAAACTCCACGTGCGAAATCTGCTTAGTTTACGCAGCCCCTGCGTGGCGGACTTTTTCTAGAAAGGGCAGGACCAAGGATTTTATTTAATGAATTCCGTCAGTAAATAAATTCCTTCGCCCAGGCGATAATCGAACTCACCACTCTAGGTTTACCAAGTGAGACTAAAATAAACGCTTTAAATCATATGGCTAACATGAGCCCTTCGTATACTTATAATTGATGTTGAATTAAGTCTTATGGCACCTTACTTAATTGTTTTTGTTTTGAAATTTCTGATTAATTGTACATTTTATATACATATTATTTTGGAGCTCAGGATAGCAATGCGAGTTCCATTCCCATCTGTCTGAAAGAATTTATGTAGTGGCGGGATTCATTAAATAAAATTCTTAGTCCTACCCTTGCTAGAAGAGGGTGTTAGCACGTAGGTAACCCGTCCCGATTAGCCTTTTTTGAAAAAATGGACGTTAATAAATAATTTAGTTTATTATTTCTATTTTTATATTTAACTTCATTCAATTAAACTATTTCAAGAAATTAAAATAGGTATATATGAATGTTACTAACCTTTCTTTAAGTAGGGCTTGATAGCTTCCACAGAGGATTTGATGCAGTCATTTAAATTAGGGTCGCTTCTGTGGCATATTTTGATAAAGTCCGCTGTAAGAAACATATAAAGTCATATTAGGTTACATTAAATGCAAGTCATTATTTGAAACTAAATTTAAACTTAACACTAGCCGAATTAGTAAAAGTTTTAACACATAACCAGAATGCGATCTCTCTTAATAAAAAAAAATTGAGAAATCTAAATCAAGATACCATTGAATCAAGCATTGTTTGCCAAGTGATTTCGTCTACCTTGGAACAATTAGCCATTTACTTTTCCTAAGGCTAATAATCACTTTCTAAAATTACTCTAGTCATTCCTGCTTGCCCATCGTCAATGATTGTCAATTTTTGGCTACGGTTTCCCAATTTAAGATGTGACATATCATGGGTTCAGATCCATATGAGATTGACTTTCATTTTTAGCAGATTAAAAAAAAAATTATATACATGTTTGTCTGTTACCGCTCTAGCGGTCGCAATTTTTGTTTGATCGTTACCAAACTCGAGATTTAAACCTTTCATGGAAAACTAAAGATCAAGTTCGTCAACGGTTGAAACCGAACTAGTTGGAGGGGTTGGGTTAGAGCTGGGATATTTTGAAAATTAAAAATATCTCTGTTATTACAAGTGGATCGAAAAATTGTGTAGAACCAATATTATTGCAAATTTAATGGTTTATAAATGTTTTTATACACACGTTTTCTGTATCTTCCATATTAAACGAGATATTGGCAATTAGATGTCTTGCTTCAGCAGACCTCCACTCCTAGTGGTGTCATATTAGCAATAAGCTGGTAAAACATGAAGGTATTTATTTGAAGTTAAAATACCAAATTTTCATTCATTAAAATTTCACTTTTTAAGATACATAAATGCAAGTACGTGGCGCATGTGGGATATCTGCTTAGTTAATGCAGCCACTACGTGACGGGTTTTCCTTATTTTTCGAATCTGTTTGAAATGTATTTAATATGTGAACGTTATTTTTAAACAGAACTGTGGGTAGTTTTTAATAAGTGCTAATCTACAATACTAACACTCAATTCAATATTCAATTTTTCCTTTGGCATAATTTGAGAAAGAGTAATGTTTATTTTTGTACATGTAACTAATAGTAAGAATTGCATCTCCTATGACTACATTTATATAACCCATACTGAGGTGAATCTCAGTTGACTTATTTTTTGGTTTTATTGATGGCATACATTTGGGGATATCAGATCTGACATCTAATTATCATTTCAATTGAAATAGATGCTCCGTTGCGGAACCTTTACTGAAATTCAATTGTAAAAAAATCTTTATATGCGCAATGTTTCAATGGAAACTTGGCAAAAGTTAATTGGCACTAATTATAAATGTTAAGTTTATTTGAATCTAGAAATGTACTCCAAGTAACCCGTGTAAGGTGTATGTAAAAAGAAAGATCAAGTTCGTTAACGGCTGAAATCGGACCAGTGGGAGGGGGGGGGTTTAGAGGGGAGAATTTTCGAAAATTCGAAATATCTCCGTTACTATACGTCGGATCGAAAATTGTACAGAATCAATCTTATTGCAAATTAAATTTACTATAAATATTGTTATATACATTTATTCTCTATCTTGAATATTAACTGAGATATTTGCATTTTTATGAAGTCTGTGGTCGGGTATAGTTCGGCCATTTCCGCCAGTACTCGGCTCAGGTGGAAGCTTCTTCTAACCTTACCTGTCGTTTCTAACCTTACCTTACCTTCGTTACTTTGTGAGATTTATGCAAATACGTTCTGTTCATCCGCCCCCCCCTTCTTTAGTTCTTGGACTACTAAAATTTGAGTTATTAAAATATAAATTATTCTTACAATTCAGAAGCCGTTTCAGTTGGGAATTTATTTTAATTAACTGAAAGATTTCTCATTACCGTTTGTATTTAATCACGGTGGTATTGTGTTACCAGTATGCAGATTTCTCTTTGTAAAACGTCACATGGGAAATCTGCTTAGTTTACGCAGCCCCTGCGTGACGGACTTTGGTTTTCTTGAAACTGTTATTCGATATGTGTGTACAAGGAATGATATATGTCCATAGATCCTTAAAATTAACAATCGGACTGAAAGAAGACTTGTTTGATTGAGCAGCATTTGATTATCGAACCATATACGATCCCTGTCAACAAAAGTCAGCCACGCAGGGGCTGCGTAAACTAAGCAGATTTCCCACGGGCAACGTGACAAGCTACTGATCTCATCTCACCCCATACATTGCCTATTTCCAAATAAAAACCCGATGAGTAGCAGTGTGAGGTCTTCAATATCTTAACACGTTGTGTGCTAAGGTGCCCGCCGGGGGGCAAATAGTACTTTCCCCCAGGCGCATTGCCCGCCGGCGGGGAACCTTCCTATGCACTTCTAGCCCCCACCACTTAGTTTCTACTTCGTTTCGTCATGGAATTCATTATACAAAGGTTCGAGCAGCGTGAAACAGAGTTGTACCTAGAGCTTAAAATTTTTTCAATACAAAAAAGTTCGTGTTCTGGATTTCTTAGATTTCACGTAAGTATTTTAAATTAATTCACTTTAATTTTTTTTTTCTCGGAAAATAATAGCCAGATTTTTATTTTTTCTATTTTTCCGATAAATAAAAGCTCTCGATGAAATAAAATATGAAGAAAACAAAAATATTTTTTTTTTTTTGCGACATTAGCATGAAATTTGAATTTGGGGTCCCGCTCACAACGTGTTAATTTGATGAAGTCATCGTACAACGTACTTCCGTATATCTCATCTAGGTTAAATCTGTTGAAAACGATATTGGTCATCAAACTTGGAATAAGGCTTTTCATGATATATTCGCTTATTTTTACGGTGTTTTGACTAAACGTGGGGCACACAGAAGGCTAACAATTAGAAAATGTAAATATCTCGGCTAATATAAAAAGTGAGTAGAATACCATTGGTAAACATATAAATTTACACCAATGCTGGTTATATATCATTTTTCAGTCTGACTTGTTATAAAGGAGATATTTGGTTTTTTTTTTTTCAAACTTTCTCCCACTCTGACCTCCCCACACCCCTCCTTCCCGTCCGATCTCAGCGGTTAATGAACATGATCTTTAGTTTCACATGAAACGTTCATATACCGACTTTAATAAAAATCGAAGCAAAATTGCGACCTCTAGAGCGGTAAAATGAATATTATATATACATATAATTTTGAACAGACATCATTTTCATATTCTATTAGTCAGGATTAATAGACATTTGAAGAAATGCAGAATAATCACATCATTAATATAACCACAACAGCTGATATCCCTGCGTCTTCCTTTGCGTGATTATCCTACAAGAAGTGACACTATTATGTCAGTCTGATTACTTACGTAGTTTGACGTCAATAGTATTGTCGGATTGAGCTGCTACTCCTCCGAAGCTGTGCGCTAATCCTAGGATGAGGAAGATGAACATTCCAAAGCTGGCTGTGTCATGGAGACTGGATGCTCTCTGCCACTACACCCTGTTAAATAATTCCACTAGATTGCAACGCCCGCAGTTCTCTTCTGTTATTGTTAGCATTTCTAATCTCAAGGATCGGCGGCAAGGTCGGCATTTGATGTCGCGCAGCACTAGCCTAATTATATCGGATTTTAGCAGATGTCCGTTAACGAAAATCAGATGTACTGATGATGCGATTTTCGAAAATATCTTCAAATTTCTATTCATCCTATCTAGGGGTGAAGGCGAAAATGTGGTTGACGGTGAAATCCTTTTTTAAGAAACGGCTAAAAGGTGAAGTAAAAACTCTAATTACCCTTATCATCATAGAATATCTCCTTAATATAATATCTAATATGGCATAACTAATCTCCCTAATGTAATACTCGGAAGTTAAGACTTTCTTCCTCCCCCTTTTTTTTTTTTGCATGTAACTTTGTTTCTTAAACATAGTTGTTGAATCCTGTTTATATTACCTGAATTTAGAATTTGTAATTACACCACTAAATGTATTTGCTTTTATTTTATTTTTGTTCGTTACTTTTATTCCACATATTTTTGTTATGGATCATTGCTTTAATTATGAGCAATTAAATAAATTGTATTAACACATATACCATTGTTCCTTGAGATATTATAATATCAGATGTATGATGAAAATATGAGATTGGGGTAGTTCTGCATATTGTTTTTATGAGGATGGTAAAAATTGCGAAACACCGAAAGTAAACTATTCACAAACTACTTCTCTTGTTTTGAAATGAATTTGCAAACAAAGGAGCACAATTGAACGCTCTGAATTTTCAAAAGGAGATATTGGGTTGTGTGAGGACTAGACGACACACTTAGAAATCTAATTTTTTAACGAAAAAATAAATACAATGACAGCCCATTTGTGAGCTAAGTATTTCAGGCCAAAAGAAAATAAACTATGTTAGAAAAATGTACATTTCTGTCACATTTTGGACTTCCATTTCAAAGGATTGCTAATGCTAAATTAATAAATACATGCACCACCTGCATGATACACTTCACACGCACACACCCATATATAAATATTACCCAACATACAGGTGTTGTGGTCTGTTTGAATGAGGCAAGTTCTTTGTTAAATTAATGTGTGCAGTAAGAGCTTTTAGAAAAAATGTCTTGTATTCGAGTTATACATTTTGTTATCAAATATTTATACTTATTTAAAGTTAGAGAAACATTAAAAATTTTTTTTTAGTCTATTTCTCACGAGAACTCTCTGAGGAAGTAACAAAAAAATAAAAATGAAAATTTGATATACATAAATGTAATGAAATTTTTCATTTTCAGCTTCAGCACAGGCAGATTTCAAGCATCATAGTCCCAACAAAGACTTATTTTAGTTGAAAATTAGTCTATTAGTAATTGTGGTCGTTTGAAAAGGTTTGTAGTTCCTATTTTTTTTTTTTTAAATAATACGATAATTACAGATCTGAGGAACACGAATAATCAAGAAATATAATTACGCCTAGCATAAAACGTCCGTCACGCAGGGGCTTCGTAAACTCAGCAGATTTCCCACGTGACGTACAATAGAGAAATTTCACGAGAGTCGAGGAGTTAACGAAACGACCGAACTAGCTTTTGGCGGGAAAGTCACTCGTCCGTTAGCCGCCCAGATTTAATAAAAATGCAAATATCTCGGTTAATATTCTAGATAGAGGATAAATGTATATAACAATATTTATAGTAAACTTAATTTGCAATAAGATTGATTTTTGTACAATTTCTCGATCCGACGTATAGTAACGGAGATATTTTGAATTTTCAAAAAAACCCCTTCCCACTGGTCCGATTTCAGCCGTTAACGAACTTGATCTTTCTTTTTACATAAAACGACTAAATATCGAGTTTGGTAACGATCAAACAAAAACTGGGACCTCTAGAGCGGTAACAGAAAAATATATATAAATATAGAGTTTTGAACGGACCTCATTTTCGTCATCTACTAGGTAGGATCGATGGACATTTGAAGAAAAATTTCGAAAGTTCCGTCATGAGTACAACCTCAATAGCTGATTTCCCTTAAGGGAAATCTGCTAAAAACTATGCTGAGCCAAGGTGTTCCTGACAATATAACAATAATACTCTTTTACGGCTACCCGAGGTCTCTTTATTTTTGGAGAAATGGTTGGAGACAGTTTCCCTGATTACATAACCTTGGCATGATTTCGCCACTGTATTTATTTATTTATTATTTCTTGTCATAGAACTGAAGACTTTTCAACTCATATATATCATTACGATCTGTAGCAACGTTTCAAGTCCATTTGTATATTTTACATATTTAAATATATATCTTCATATTCTCTCTGCAGCGGGTACAAAATTCTTCAGTATTCCTATAAGGACTTTTTTTAACGACTTACTTTAGCCCATGGCTATTTATAGGAATTTTGGCCCCGTCCTTCCATACTGCACATGTTGAGAAACAACAAGTGGTTCATACCTCATGTAAAGAAAAAAAATATTTAAAACAAACACAAAATAAAATTAAAAGTTAAAACTTTAATTGTCCGAACTCCAACGAACTAGTTTCTCCCTCATTTGATACGTCGCAATAAAACAATATGGCGCACCCTAGAGACTGAAATAGGAAAATATCATGCATTAGAAATTCACATACCAGGAATGTTGATAGTTAATACACAACCATTAGCTGTTCGCAAATAATGACTTTTTAGCCTGTAACCCTTTCCCGCAAGAGGGAATACATCAAAGCTACAGGTCTGTAAAGACATCTTGGCCGACGTACTTAGTAAGAAAAAAAACTGATGGAATAAAAGTGAGAAAATAAAAGTCCTACAGTATTAAATGTAAAGATTTTCAGCGTAGAATTATTGTTATCTTGAATATCACCCTTTAGCATTTGCAGAGCCTACCCCCGTTTATAATCATGTCTTACTATAACCTGTCTGTATCAGCAAAGAACTTCATTATACCGTAAACCGTAACCATCTTTTAACTAGAGCACCCACTAATCAATGAGCTCCTGCTAGGTACCATAATTAGAGCGGATAGTGAACATACGCCAGAGAAAAGATACAAAAAAAAATGCAAAATACGCCATTTTTAATTCGGATAAAAATTATAAATTAAATTGCACCCTCCAGAGGGTTATCAGATTGATATATTTCTCTAAATTTAATATAATTGACTTGTGTGTATATATATATATATATATATATATATATATATATATATATATATATATATTTTCTTACCCTGGGCTTCTCCCTCAACAACGTGTAGAGCTAAAAATGAATCACCTTTTTTATTGGAGGTTGAGGGTAATTATTTGACGATCTTCCTTTCCATCGCCATAATTATGGATATAAGGTGTTATCAAACATTGTGAACTATATATAAATTAACCAACACTAAAAAGGATAATACCTTATAAATATTGTTAGCAAGTATAGATATATTTCGTGTGCTCACTTGTGTTAGAAGGAAGTAATATACATATTCTATAACAAAAATAATTAATGAATATGCAACTAAATACTTACTAGGATAGCAGCGTTTTTAATGCACTGCATTTGACCGGAGACATTCATACTAATTATTTGAAATAGGTAAACTGAGTGAGGTTTATAATTGCTGAAAATATTGTATATAAACATACTAGTACTTTGGGTCATAAAACATTCATATATATTGAAATTAACTTTATTTAGCAGCACTACCAACATTTAATATAATCCGTGGAATGAATCTATTTCGTTTCTAGTTTGGACAAGGAGGTAGTAAAAACCAGCTGATCGTCAATACTAACTTCACAAGGCAATTTTATTCTCAGGGGACTAATTAACCGATTAACTGATATACACATTTTTGTGTGTGTGTTCACTATATATACACACTATGAAAAAGGAGCAGGGAAATTTAGTCATTCATTTCCATCACAGGCTCATACTTCATTAGTGTTACTAATAGAAAATTTCTGCAACTCTCCTGAGAGTCTGAAAAAAATTGATTTATTAATATTTGATTGCAACAGTGTGACAATAATCATCTCAATTACTGAATACCTACTGGCACAGTTCCTGGATAAGAAGGTTCACTGAAAAATAAAAATAAAGTATGTAAGGAAGGTTTGGTAACAAATAAGATCGTAATGTAGAACTAAAACTACTGTAAACATTTGTCGAGTGTCAAGAGTATTCTTAATTTATTTTCTCTGTATTTAAATATTCTTGCATAATATCAGCCAATGCAATGCTTCATATTAAACCAATATTAAGAGCATTTTGAGTGCTAAATCCCCAATTCTTTAGAAAATAGGGTGGAATTTTGCCGCACAACAAAGTGGCTATTTTCATTAACTGTTTCCCTTCTCTACTATCCTGACCTAAATTAAGCTTAAAATATAATTCCGAAGTTATCTACATTGCATTGCGTTAATACTACATTTCATTACATAAGTATCCAAGATATTGGAATAAACTTTGGACCATGTCGCCGATATGTTTTAATTACTAATTACTTCAAAGTGATTTCGGGGATTTACCAAAGACTGCACAGGAACGGCCCAGTGTATGCTTTATGCAAATATACTCGCGTAAACACATAATATTGTTTACATCGAGTATTTAAGATTGGAAATGTATGCAACTGAAAGTGAAAAGAAATTTGGTAGCTCTCTCTTTATCATTCCAGTGACCTCACTACTCTTATCTCACTTTTTACGACTTACCCCGTTCTTATAATGTTATTTATTTACTTATCTTACTCTGCCAATATTCAGGGAAATCAAGAATGTGTACCTTGCAGATCTTTAAAAAAGCCAATTATATCTATACTCACTCTTTGCATGTTTTATCTGGTACGCAGTTTTTTTCTTGGTGATTATAGGCAAGCCCCAGTAAACAACCGAAAGAATAAGCTTTGTTATTCATGCATAATATGTACCGTCTACAAGTTGACTTATCTGGGTAGAACCCTTCCCCATCTGAAAAATTCACAAACGTTAAGAAGTAAGTTTATTTATAAAAGAATCACAATTAATGATTCAATAATAATTAAATAATTTAAGTTATGTTATGTACTATTTTGCTGCAATTGCAGCCACGCCCATTTAACTAAGCACTCATATGCAAGTAAATACGTGTTCTTCAAATCTTTACTTGCAGTAACTACAAAAAATGATCTTGCTAATATGATTATTGTGAGTTTTATTATAATGGGTTGATTCAAGTTTATTTAGTTGTATAAGATATTATCTTAATTTATTCATTAATTAAAGATAACAAATGATTAACTATTTCATGTAATGTAATGCCAGATGTAGGATATTTAAATATTATTATCATATTATTATTATCATTCCTTTATTATTATAGGAAAACTAAATTTGATTTTATGCGGCTAATAAAAAATCTGTTTATTATAAACTACACAATGAATGATGTTGACATCAATTATTATATATTCAAGAAAATATGAAAAGCTTTCGCTCCTTACATTTTACCATGAAATAAAAAATTACAAAGCTACTTATGGTCATATACTGTTGTCCAACAAAGAGGCCAGTTCAACAGACGGGAGCTGATGCTAAGTAAAACTTAATTCGAATGCTCTAAAACTTAATGGCTTTCCATATTTTCACAGTTTCTACGCATGTGATTATGCCCCTCAAACATGCAATTAGTGTTAATTTTGCTTATGCACATAATTTCAAAATGTAATGCCTGGTCAGGTGACACATTGAAGTATGTAAGTGAGGAATCATAGGAATTTATAGTGGTAATGTTTTTTTAAATCTCACTGTTGAAATTGAGGTGGCACATACAACCTGTGATTTGTTATAAGAGGATTTTCTAAGAACTCGACTTTAAACTGCCTTTGAGAGAAAAGCACAATTATAGAGCTTCTGAATTTCTTAGTCCACATAAGTGAGAAATCCAGTTTAAGATATCTTTTTACGGCTATCAAATAGTGTTTTCTGCTGCTTTTCGAATGGCCCTGGAAGGGATCTGTTGAGTTCAAACTCCGAGCAAATGTATTTTCTTTATGAAATACCTTTTTCTTTCTACATGGTTCTTCTTCATTCTAGAGAGATGGACATTCTTCAAAAATGAATTTATTTGTCTTCGATCCATGAAATATTCTCTCTTATTTATGTTTATACAGTGAGGAAAAATAGAGTCTACCTCTATGCTTGAGGTAACCGATAGCTATGGAATATTATTGTGAAAAGACTTTTTATAATGTTTAGCTAGTAGATTATATAGAAGGGCTTTTCGGCCTAGAAATACATATACAAATTACTTAGATAATGTGTAAATAAACTTATTACCTTTACAATCGAATGGGGACCTATAGCCCTCACTACAGGTTCCCGATTCGAAGTCACAGACTGGACTTTCGTCTTTGCAGGGGAAGTGTAAAAGTTCTCCGGTTTTCACAACTAGAAGAGTCTCGTTGTGGCAATACGACACCTCACGCAGAGCCATCACCTTTCGGAGGAGTATCATTATAATTAGTGTTTACAATAAAAATGATGACAACTTAAGTAAATAAGAGTAAACGACACTAAGTTAAGTACTTGATATGATGACAAGCCTAAGAAGAAAAGGTAAAGTGATTTCATCTCTTTCGACTTTTGAGAGTCAAAAAAATACGTAATTATTCAGACGATTGCTCTAATAAAGAGAACACTAAATAATAAAATTATTGTTCTCAAGGTATTAATAGCATATTGTTCTATTCATATTTATGAGATTTTAATTACTCCTTCGTCAGTAGGTCGTTAAAATTTTCTTATTAGCCTCTAAGAGATTTATAAATTGAAATACATTATTGTAAACCATTAATTCTATTTATAACTTTATTTAGCACTGTGATAAAAAAAAAAAATCAATATCCAGTGAGTGTTACTTTATGTTAGTGCGTTTGAACCAACAAATTTAAATAACTTTTGAATACTTGATATGATTCCGTGAGTTGTTTACTGACAAATCTCTTGTCTCAATCTGACTAGAAAAGGCTCTCTCTCAAGAAAACACTCAAGAAAATCACTGGCTAAAAACAGTAGGACAATTTTGGTCATTTTCTCATAGAGTATCAACGAAGAAGGGTTCTGCTTGAATCTAATTCTTCTAGCAGTACTAAACTCTCTGAGTTATTTTGTTTCTTCCAAAAATAACTTTAGGGTCTCATATTTTATGAAATAAATTAACCTTCAGATACATTTGTGACCAAATATATGTAGCTAAGAGTCACTATCCTCAGGTTTCAACTTTTACTTGCGTTGTTTAGAACACCCTTATCTGATTCCTTTAGGTTCCAACTGGTTCCGGCCTCCTCCACCCAAAACATGTGTTTTATTGTATCCAATACATTATTTTCCCTGAAAAAACGAGCTTACACTACCATAAGCAGGTTCATTGCTGGAAAGTAGTCTGATGGTACACTCGGTAGAACCTTGTGATCGAAGTATGTTCCTTTCTCATTCGACCCTTGTTAGAAATATTTAAATTTGCTACTTTATGAAACTATCTTATAGTAGAAAGGCGACCACTTTTCAACGCACTACTACTTTATTGGTCGTAAATAAACCAAGTGAACAAGGTAGTTACTTGATTTCTTGGAAACCTGCCTCGGCCTAGAACGGTGATGCAAAATCATCAGCTAAAAATAGTCTATTCCTTCAGTAAATTTAATACATATATAAGTAGTGCTTGCCTAACAAATCGTGGGGAAAGTAGTTAAGTTAAAGTAATTAACATAACTAGAGAGTGAGAAAGTCTTGTACTAACTATTGCAGTAAATACGGCAAGACTAGTCAGCCACTGGCAATATCTATCGCAAGAAGTCTGGAAAGCAGAGTATAACTAAAAAAGTATTAAAGTCCGTCACGCAGGGGCTGCGTAAACTAAGCAGACGTTTTACAATAGAGAAATCTGCCTAATAACAACTGTAGTAGTAAGAAACCTCTAAACCTAAAACATTATTTAGGGCGTAATAACCCAGTAGTTTCTAGCCCCAAAAAACAGTTAACCTAACCTCTAAACCTATTCACGAGGGACGAATAGTTATAGAAACGGCCGCCAGAGCTCTCGGCGGAAAGTTCGAACATAGCCTACTGGTGACCACACGCAGAATACAAATGCAAATATCTCGGTTAATATTCAAGATACAGAATAAATGTATAGAACAATATTTATAGTAAATTTAATTTGCAATAAGAGTTATTCTATACAATTTTTCGATCCGACGCATAATAACGGAGATATTTTGAATTTTCAAAAATCCCCCCTCTAAACCCCCCCCTCCCACTGGTCCGATTTCAGCCATTAACGAACTTGATCTTTCTTTTTACATAAAACGATTAAATTCCGAGTTTGGTAAAGATCAAACAAAAATTGCGACCGCTAGAGCGTTAACAGACAAATATATATATAATTTTGAACGGAC
The DNA here is from genome assembly GCA_019009955.1 of Riptortus pedestris. NCBI lineage: Eukaryota > Metazoa > Arthropoda > Insecta > Hemiptera > Alydidae > Riptortus > Riptortus pedestris. The sequence continues at coordinate 39,898,480 of CM032232.1, read as the reverse complement.
CTCATTTTCGTCATCTCCTGGGTAGGATCGATGGACATTTGAAGAAAATTTTCGAAACTCGCATCATGAGTACGACCTCAATAGCTGATTTCCCTTAAGGGGCTAATAAGCGGATATCCAAACGAGTCTTGAAGTCCATTCTTGAGGTGCTGGATCAATTGTGGAGTCACAGGGAATCCTTGGTTCCTGTAACATCCCTGTGAAGAGCAGGACAAAGATGATGGAGCGTATGCTCTGAACGCGTTCTGTCGCAAAGAATAAACAGCTGTTAAGGAACGAGACGCCTTTCTTTTTTTGCCTGAGCCTTGAAATGTAAGGCAGACATGATGATTTCAGTGATGCAGGAGTCTTAAGCAAGAATAACCTGAATAAAAGTTTGCTAGAAGATGAAACCGTAAATGCCCAAATAACTCGAGATAACTGTAAAAGAGTGGAACAACAACAGAGGGACCACATGTCGTTAATTTATAATGGGACGGCATTCGTGTAAAAGCGCTATATTGCTACGCTGGAGGTGTCATGTTCCAACCCCAGTGTCCCAATCTATGTTTCTTTTGGCTCTTCACTCACTCAGCATCTTGAAGTAATTGACGAGCTACTTCAATACAAAGTAGCTATCTTTGGTCTTCAATAATATTACCATGGATCTAGGTGAGATCTTAGCAGATATCCAGCGTAGCCGTTTGGCATGACCAAGGTCTGCTGGCATAGCAAAATATACATATACTCGTTTTGTTTTTTAAATTAATTCATTAATTTATAATTTCTAGTATAAAAAATCTGTAGCTACAAATTTATAGAATCAAACTCCAAAAAGAAGGAATAAGAAGAAGAAGAAACTCTAAAAAACCCAGTCGATTTTTTTTTCTTCTGATGAAAGAACATTTTTGGAGAATATAACACCGATAATATCTAACGACCAACACATTTTACCTTGAAGATGCATTTTGATACCACAATTGCAGTTGTCAAATCATGCAGTATTATTCCACAACTAGAGTATCTCAGATGGAAGCTGGGTGCCATAACTGATATATTATTATTGGGATAAACAAAAAAAGTATATTATATGTTCAATTTTCTGTTTTATTTTACAAAAGTCGAAAAAACGAAAAAGAAAATCAAACAAAAAGTAAAATATTTACAATAAGAATGTCACTCTACAATAAGAATGCGTATTCATTCAACAATGTAGTATACATAAACAATAAAAAAAAAATTATATGATATCATCAGAATGGGGGTCAAAGAGTGATTGTAAACAGTATATGAAAGTTCATTCTCCTTTTACGTAATAAATATCTAGACAAAACTAATAGTTCGCAGATTATGGCTACAAAACAATATGTAATCATATTTACATATTATCTTTTTTTCAACTACTTTGAGATATATTAATATACAAAAAAAAATTATAGATAGTTTTAATTTTCAACCTCAAGATAACATTTTACGAATGAATGAACATCAATTGCTTAATGAATAATGACGAAAAGTAATTGATATTTTGAGTAATAGTTTGATTTGACTCTGTTTTTAACAATCTGAATTTCTAAGTATAATACATGAGAAATATTATTTATAGCGAAGAATTGCAATAGAGTATATTTAGTTACTATGTTATTGTATAACAAACGACACACAACATCGGGCGTACAGAACATCTATGGTTTTTTTTTTTATTTGCGTATTAATCAATCGTCAATTTCTTGAATTTTATTTAATTATTAATTCTGGTTTTTGAGAACAGTTTAACACTAATATGCCCAGATAGCTTTATTACAAAACACCTCTCTATACTCTAAATATTTTAGTTTTATCAGAGAAAAAATTTACTATGCCGTGGATCGAAATCGGATTTCCATATTATTCAGGCTGGTATTCCGCCATCTAAACCACTGATTAGTGAGACTAATAAATTAAATATTTTACCCGTCTAATGGCCTTACTAAATGTAAAAATGTAGATTACAAACAGTTATTTCGTCATTCATAAAATGTCCTCTTCTATTATCTTGCAGGCATATACCAATGACCATATTATTTTTTTTTTTTTTTTGCGAACTCCTTTCACAGTTCATTTTATTTAATTTTTCAATAATGTTTCAAAATAATTCATTACATTATATAGGAAACGCGGGATTTCATTTAAATTCCACACTTGATATATTATTTTTCTCATATAATTTCTAATGCTCTGTTAATATTACTTATATAAGTTTTAGTAGATAATAATTTCCCATTTTTATTTCAATTTTAATAAAGGCCTTGGCGTATTTAAATAATATAATATTTTATTAATATTATTTAAAAACGCCACAAAGTTGATGTTAATTATCTCTTGGTAAAATTTCTTGCCGTATTGTAAAGGATCCTTTAATAAGTTGTTAATTATACATTTTCAACAAACTGTATTGATTCTGTTCTTATAGATCCCTCTTCCTAATTATAGCGCATTTTGTGTTATTATAATGCACAAGGAAATACGCATGTTCATCTCTTCTAAAATGTGTATAATTGTTTCCTATATCTGATACAAATTCCTTTTGTATCTTAATGACTATCAGGTCAGATGTATAATCTTTCGGCTCTCCTACTAAATACCAGTAGAGGTCCATTCACGAAGTTCTAGATCAAAGACACCCATAAAAATGTTTACGATTTTTTAAAAAATGATAAAAAAAACACACAAATCATAATACGTATTAAAATAAGAAAAGTTTAAGGTGGTATTCTGATGTCGTAATTTGACCATCTGTATTTAACAGCTTATATAAAAGATATATGTTTTTTTTATATCAAAGAGTCCCGTTGTGAGTTAGCGTATAATTCAGCGGAAAATATGGAATTATACACGTTTCCAAAAGGTTAATAGCATTAAACTTTCCTTTTCAATATTTTTTTTTGACACTATTGTTAGAAGTTATGAAATAAGACGTACTCTGATATTGCCTAAGAGGGATTACGTCATTTGCATATAGGGGTTTACGTGAAACTCCTAACGTAAAATTTGTTGTTACATTATACACAAATATTTCTGAAAGATGATAGTTCTTGTTATTGTTCTACAAGATTGTTTTGATTGGTCATATTCTTAAATCTAGCTTATATGAATTGTACTTTTTACCCTAAAATTGTGGAGTACACAAGTTACAGGTACTATTTTAAAATGCTTTTAGATATCGGAACGTTTCCAAACACTAAATTATTTCATTCGCTACAGAATCGCAAAGGTAACGCGGAATTTTATTCTCAACTCACCACAGTTAATATTCCTGTGGTATTATTTAAGTAATTAGTTCTTGATTATATAAAACACTAAAATTAAAAGATCACTAAGTGACTTTTGTTTTAGATATATCAAATGTATAGAAGGGTTTCATTACTGTAAATTTTTTGTTTGGAATAAATTAGTCAAATTTAACAATCTTAGTCATTAATTAAATATCACTAAAATTTAGCTCTTTCTAGATAACAAAAGAGTACAATGATAAAAATTGTCCACCCTAGTCCTTTCTGGGGTATATTTATTGTAGAAATGAATCTGTGATATTTTATAGATATCTAAAAGTCTAATCCCTAATTATACACGCAGGTAACTCTGGTGGCGTTCCACAGGTAACAGAAGATCAATGACACGCCAATAGACGTAACTGAACTATGACGTTTCTTACACACTAAACAAAGATCACATTGACTTTTTGAGTTGATTTCGGTGGCTAATCGAGTTATATCACTGAGGTACTAGTTCGCTGAACGGGATCACTTTCAGCATGTTGTTGGCCATCTGTTTGGCGAGTGCTTCTCCGGTTTCTTCAGCGATGGGCAGCACGATCTCAAGAACTTGACGCCTGTTCTGATTTACGAAGTTCGCAGCAGTATTCGCTGGAAAAATAATATCATAATATAATAATATGTATTTATTTCAACAGGCTAGTTACTATATAAAAACCAGAATAAGCTTATTGTTAAAATGACACGAGTAGGAGTTTACTGAATGCCAGAAACTAAAAAATGAAAATATCTCTGTTAATAATCAAGATAGTGAAAAACCATGCATAACAACATGTATGGAACATTACATTAATTTTTCGAAAATCGCATCACGAGTAAGACCTCAAAAGCTGATTTCCCTTAAGGAGGGAAACGTGGAAGGTCACATTTCAGAAATCCTTCTACAACCGACACTACTAAATCTTTGACGAAACTAATTACAAATCTTCCACTTATAACTAATTTCTATAGCTCTTGGCTACAACGTGCAAGTTTCGAACATCCAAATTAGCAAAGTTCTGGGCTCGATTGCATGTACACCAATTATATTAGTCATGTTAAACTCTTGTCAAAGTTATTGAACGCACAGAAAGAACCGTAGGGCTTCTTCATGGAAAGAGCAGTGCAAGAATAAAAAGGGTTTTTAAATTCTATTACAGAAACGTAATGTAATTTAAATAAATGTCAAACTGGCTTTCAGAAATACAAAAAATATATCCATGCAGATTCATTAGCAAAATATACCACGCTGCTCCCATAAAAGAATCATCGTTTAAAATCAACAAAATTAGAGATACGTTTGTCCGCAGGCCAATTTCTCACAATAACATTTACCAAGAATGAGCCAATTATATTATTAATTATTATTATTAATATAATTTCAGTGCAACATTGGACACTGTAACAAACATTTCCATAACTCTAAACCAAAGTTCTCAATTTCAACTGCCCCTACTCTCACTTTTAATTCTTATAATAATAATAAAGTCCGTCACGCAGGGGCTGCGTAAACTAAGCAGATTTCCCACGAGAAGTTTTACAATAGAGAAATCTGCCTAATAACAACTGTAGTAGTAAGAAACCTCTAAACCTAAAACATTATTTAGGGCGTAATAACCCAGTAGTTTCTAGCCCCAAAAAACAGTTAACCTAACCTCTAAACCTATTCACGAGGGACGAATAGTTATAGAAACGGCCGCCAGAGCTCTCGGCGGAAAATCCGAACATAGCCTACTGGTGACCACACGCAGAATACAAATGCAAATATCTCGGTTAATATTCAAGATACAGAATAAATGTATAGAACAATATTTATAGTAAATTTAATTTGCAATAAGATTGGTTCTATACAATTTTTCAATTCGATGCTTAATAACGGAGATATTTCGAAGTTTTGAAAATCCCACCTCTAAACCCCCCTCCCACTGGTCCGATTTCAGCCGTTAACGAACTTGATCTTCCTTTTTACATGAAACGATTAAATACCGATTTTGGTGACGATTAAACAAAAATTGCGACCGCTAGAGGGTTAACAGACTAATATGTATATATGTCTATATAAATATATAAATATATATATATATATATATATATATATATATATATACAGTTTTGAACGGACCTCATTTTTGTCATCTACTAGGTAGGATCGATGGACATTTGAAGAAATGTTTTGAAAATCGCGGCATGAGTACGACCTCAATAGCTGATTTCCCTTAAGGGAAATCTGCTAAAATATGGGCATTAAATATAAGGACTAATAACAGTGCTGCGTGAGGCAATATTCACAACTTGTTTCTGAGGAACCTGCTTTGAGAACAACAAAAACTCGAGAATTGGACGACATAAAACATAACAAAATTCACTTTAATGAATTAAAGTCACTAATGAACTTGACATGGGTGTGCACAAGAAAAAAAACAATTAAAAAAAGTATTATGGCAAGATTCCAACCCCCCAAAAACATACTCATAACGGCTCTACCAACAAGAATTGTCTAATTAACAAGAATACGTTTTTAGACAATTAAAAACCTCTCTTTAACCTACATTCATATCTCATCATTAATATATAATAAAATACATTATATTCTTAAAAAGGGCATATGTGCTTTATTGTTCGGCTCGCTAATATCAAAAACCATTAACTTACTTATGGCAGCATTCTGTGGGTTCTTGTCGGTGTTGACAAACTTCACTACCTGATCTCCGACTTTGGCTTTTACTTTAATGTTCTTCACGCTCACGTACTTTTGTCCTTTCTTTCCATTCACAAGTTCGCCACCAGCCTTTACGTCAGCAATAATGTTGGCTGTAAGTTAAACAATCGAGTTAAACAACTCAAGTTTCTACTAAAATAATGAGAAGTAATGCATCTTTAACATATAAATACTACTGTCAAGAATTGTATACATAAGTCTATGTCCTAATGTTGGATGTAGCACTGATTTTTGCGACTGTTCCTTTCTGCTTCTGTAAATATATTTTCAGCTAATACATCATTTTAGTTATATTTACATATTACAGTTTACACAAAACTGTTTTAATTTAATTATAATGATTAGTGTTATTTTCTAGAAAATTGAATTTATAATTCTCTTAAGATACTTAAAACGCCTTTGAGGTTTTTATAACTTATCATATCTTAAAACATCGATTTACAGCAGCATTGAAAGAGGTGTGAATATTTTATCACTTGTGTTCTACTTTGAATGTGAAGTTAGTTGTCCACAGAAAAGTTGTTCTATGGAAGTTAAGAATCGAGTCTTGAAGAAAGAAAGAGGAGTAGAAAAGAGATATCGCTCAAACAGCAGAAAATAGTAATAATAAAAGAAAAAAAAGCATCTTTCAAAAATAAAAACGGCAATAAGACTTCGGAGATTAATTATAAGAATGGTTAAGTTGCAAAAAGTGGACGTTAATAAATAATAATAATAATAAGAATGGTATATTAATTAAAGACAATATTACCGTTGTGGAAGCTACCTGTGTAGGTGATAATCAATTTATGATCATAATGTCATCAGTAACAATATTTGCAATCCTAGAGTTTTTGAAGTGTCTTCATGCGTTAATAAATTCGAACTTTTTGAATTAAATCCGTAAAAAATAGTCTACCTGTGTGCTAACATTCACTACATGCCGAACTGTTATCGCTAGAAATTAACCATATGTGGCGTCCACTAGGCAAAACTTAATGGCTTACACTGTGACAATAACGATTTGACACTATGAATGACTGTGTATATTCTCGCACCCTGTAGTTCGCTAACCAAAGTCATACAGTATGCTGTTACTACTATTTAAATTGAAGTAAAATTTTTCTTTCACAACAGTTTTTGAACAATTTGTACATTGCGTCATTTATATTTTGCTGGGATACTGTTGGCCAATGACTTACTGAAATTTCCGAAGAAGTTTCCTTTTCCTTTGAGTGGGATGACGAGAAGTCTTCCGTCGACGTCATATTCGGTGGTGACGTAAACGGAAGGAACAAGCACTTGGGCTTCTACTGTCAGCTTATCCAAGTTGGTCCTGAAACAGACATGTACAGTGCTGAAAGATTGTAATTCTCAGAATCCATATGTTTCTGATTTAGATTCACAAGAGCCCGCGTGTAACCTACAACTGACTCAAACTTTCGGACGATCATAATTTATAACGTCATATTAATATATTCTAGTAGATCTACGCTTATTCCAAAGATGTACATCTTTGAAGATACCAAAAGCCCATTTCTGGTTCCTTTAAACGAAAAAAAATAAAAGCCCCTCATGCAGTGACTCATGTATTTGCATTTATCTCAAAAGTAGAAGTTCAATTAAGAGCAATATTTGGTATTTAGGATTTAAATAAAGTACTTCATAATTTATTACTTATTGTTAATATGAAATGAATAGGAGTAATAATAATAATCAAGATAGCGAAAAAACGTACATTTCAACACTTATAGAACATTATATTTGAAATAAGGTTGTTTCTATACATGATTTCCATCAGACTCATAATAACGGAGATATTAAGAATTTTCAAAATTCCCTCTGGTTATACCAGAGATAACTAACAACTCTTCAGTCTCAGAGATCCCGAAGACCTTAATAGTATTAAAGTTTAATATCAAGTTTGGTAACGATAAAACAAAAATTGCGGCAGCTATAGGGTTAACAGACATATATATATATATATGTATATAGTGTGTGTGTGTGTGTGTGTGTGTGTGTGTGTGTGTGTGTGTGTGTGTGAATACTTAAGGAAAATCTGCTAATAACTCGGTGTTCTTTTTGCTTTTCCATAGCGAGCCAATATACGCTTATAACTTAATTTTCTTTTAAAGTTATCACAATTTTTTTGAAAGGTATAGAAAAAATAGGGAAATAGATAAAATAGGAGAATGGAATTTTAATTAAATTGTTAATTAATAATGTCTAATGGTTATATAACACCTAATCATTATTTTGATTATACATATTAAAATTCAAACTGCGAATGAGGTTGTAGTTATAGGAACCCTAGTGGTAAATTTCTCTTCACATACAAGTGTATAATTATATCCAAACCACAAGCTTGGTTTTCTGAATTGTTTTGAACAATATAATTGGTAGGTGAACGTGTTTTATCAGCTGTCATTTTTTTTTTACTTGTGCGCGTCATCAAATTTTTGTGATTACAATATAGTTGAATATTAATAGCATGTTTTTTACTGAACGTAAGTTTTTCTTCTGAAGTTCTTTCTTTCCACCGGGAATGTTAATTACAAAATATAATGATGACTGATTGTGGCTTGTCAATTTATGAATTAATTTTGTTCTTCACAAAATTTGTACGCTGCTCATGTGTATATATTACTAACCACTTGTTCAATGTTTTTCAGCATATTCATTTAATAATGATGGTTGCGTAGTCTTAAATTTATATCGGTAAGCGTCGCCATATTTTACCCACACATAAATATATATAATAATAAATTCTCTAAATAATGAAAATAAAATTCTTAATCATTTTTTTAAAGTATGTAAATATTACGTGTTTATAATCCATGTATTTAGAAGAACGGTCAGCCTCATTTTGTCCAAAACCACGGTGATAATTTGTTATATTTTTTACATAATGCAATGAGCACATACTTCAGAGCCTTTTGAATTATTTTTGACTTGTACCAACCGTTTATTAAGTGTTAACCAGTTATTTAAATGTGTTTTATTTATTTACTTAACACTCACTTTTTGTTGCTATAGCTAATTTGAACAGAGTATCTAATGGTTACCATCCTTTTCAAGCCAGGTTGGACTAAGGATTCAATTTAATCAGGAACCCACAACCCTAGGTTTACCAAGTGAAATTAATAACACCTCCTTAACCCATGACTAAACTGAGCTCCTGAGATTTAAACATCGGTTTAGGTTAAGAGCATAAAAGTAGGAAATGTATATCTCAGTGTCATATATATTATATAATTGAATTGACATATATAAAATAAAATACCTTAATTTTTTGACAGCTTTATATGTATATATATATATATATATATATATATATATATATATATATATATATATAGAGAGAGAGAGAGAGAGAGTGAGAGAGAGAGAGAGAGAGTGAGTGAGCGAGTGAGAGAGAGCCTTAGGATTTGTTGGCAAACCCTGCAGTATCCCGAAACACATTCTAGTATTGCAGGATGACATCTTAAGGCGTTTTTACAATTGCTCTTCCCGTGTATGTTCTGTGCATATTTTGTCAGAATACATAAATACAATATATATTAATATTACTTACTTTAATTTGTTTATTTTGAAGTTGATTCCTCCGTAGATTTTAATGTCCTTCATGTCAGCTTTCACTTTGATATTGTCTAAATCTCTGTTGACCGAGAGCTGGGGAATATGAAGTGGTTCCAAAGATGGAACTCTGATTTTTGGAATACCTGCAAAATAAACAGCACACAATAATGATTTTTGAAAAGAAATATATAATTTTTAAAAAATGCTTAACATATATTATGGAATATAGATGCTCCTTTTTATATGAATTAAATAAACAAGGTTCAAATCTCATTGTAATCCTCAGAGGCTAATAAAGCTGTCAAAGTAAAAAGTCTGTCACCCAGGGGCTGCGTAAACTAAGCAGATTTCCCTCGTTAACTTCAACAGTAGATAAATCTGCATACTGGTAACACAACACAACCTTGAATATTGAGTGAATTAATACAAGCGGAAATAAGAAATCTTTCCCCTCCTAACGGGAAGCGTCTGGAATGTAAACAAACAGGTCTGTTAACCTCTCACCGGAAAGAAAAACGATTACCGAATTATATCGGAATATAACGTATTAATTTTATTGAAAAGGATTTTCTATAGCTAGTGCTTTAATTTACACTTAATCAGAATAATTTTTATCTCCATCACTAAAAATTTAGTAATCCAAGAACAAAGAAAAAAGGGGGCATTAACAGAACGTATTTGTTTGTATCCCGTATAATAAATCTTTGTTGAAAACAATATTTGGTATGCAACCTTGTAATGAATTGGTTCATGTTATAACAGCTTATCATTAATATGATACTAGTAGGAGTGAGGGTTGACTGAAAGCGTAAAACTATAAAAGTTCACTATCTCGGATAATGCTCATTATACAGAAAATATGTATAGAACAATATTCACAGTAAATTTAATTTCCAATAAGAATGTTACCATACAACGTTTCGATCCGACGTATAGTATAAGAGATATTTCGAATTTTCGAAATTCCTCCCCTCTTAACCAAGCCGTTAAAGAACTTCATCTTTCTTTTTACATAAAACGACTAAATATCGAGTTTTGTAACGATTAAACAATAATTGCAACCGCTAGTGCGGTAACAGACAAATGTGACAGACACAAACACACACACACACACACACACAGAGTTTTTTCGTCTTCTCCTAGCTAGGATCGATAGACATTTGAAGAAAAATTTCGAGAATTGCGTCAAAAGTAATACCCCCAATAGTTGATTTACCTTGAGGGAAATCTGCTAAAAGAAGAGGACTTGAAGTAAGTAAGGTTGGAATTCGGATAAAGAAAATAATTTATTTTCGGCATTCAGAACCTGAGAATAATTTATTAAATAAAATCGCAACTAAGCACTCTGGTAGAAATGAGGGGGTAACCTGTTGATAACCCATCCCGATAAGCCGTAGTTGCACAAAGAGGACGTAAATAAATGACACATTTTACATTTTTCGTTACCTCCAAATTACATACACAAATACTCCTTTATCATTTAAAGTCTCAAATAATGCGAAACTTTATCTCTTCAAGTAATGAATAACTAACTATTTTGTGTCATTTTGCAATGAGCCTTCAGGTTCCTTAGAATTGAGTTCCACTTCAATTGTCTCCTCAGCTCATTTTCTAAACTATTAACTTTAAAACCAAAATATCATTTATTGTCGGGTTTTCTCATTTTATTTAGGATGATGGAAGTAGGAAAGTGGGGGAGTGTTCAGGCCCAGGATCCGTAGCATTCATTATTGTTCATGCCACTTGACGATGCCACGGCTTTTCTGAAAGGCCCGGTTCAATGCATTTAAAAAAATTAATTAATTATGACTCATACAAACGAGTCATGCAGTAGTAATAATTACTGAAATGAGAGAGGAGAAAATGTATTTTTAACCACATTTCGATAAATTCATTTAAATAATGTCATGCCAAGGTTGAACTGTTAATAGGTGTTGACAATGCATGTGCTAGCGCATTAGAGTATGTCGGACGAACCAAGAACACTTTAATGTTCTATCTGGAAGGCAATAACAGCTGTTGCTGGTTCGTGAATGATTATGGGAGTGCAAACAGCGAGATGTTCCAAGAAGTCAATTAGAGAGGAAATTCGAGGAAACTCCCTACATTGCTTGCGTAACAGATGTATGGGAGGTAGCCTATGACGTAATACAGGGTACTCAGGAAAACCCGTATACACTCGAATTGGAGCAATCTCAATCTTCTTTTCCATTTTTATACAGCTCGTTAGCAAATGTACAGCAGAGTAAATAACAACTTTACATTTCCCAAAATTCGACATCCTCTTCAGGTATTACCTTTCAGCTTTTAAAACTTTCTTCAGATTTCAACCAGTCCTTCCAATTACATTACAACAATTTGGTCCACTAAAAATTTATATATACACACAAACATATATTAATGCTCTAATGGCTGCAATTAGGTCTAATTTTATCGTTATCAAAGTCGATATTTGAACGTATCAAGGACTCGATAATGGCCGAAGTGCAGTTAGCAGCAGTGGCGGTTTAGAGCAGGGCTAAAATATGAAGTCTTAAATTTTGGTCCTTGTGTGCCGTGTCGAATGAAAAGTAACCAGTTTCGTCAATAAAGTTAGTTTTGATAAATTTTAAGGCACGTATTGGAATATCAACAGAGTCATTTGTAGTTAATTGTTTTCAGTCTCCAGAGAATTCACAGTCTTAATCGCCTAATTTTCACATTATCATACAATAAAATACTTTCAAGTATTTTTAATTCAGCATTTATATTGAGGAAGAAATAAAGCATTTTCGTCAATTTCAGGGTTCTACCTGTAGCTGGGGTTTTGATTGCATTTAGTGTGCATTAAAGCTTTCTTATTAGGTTATTTTTTCCAGCAAAATGAAGACCGGCAACGTTATTTTGGAATCTGTTCGACTATAAATTTCCATCAAGATATATAAAGATAAATGTGAAATATTCGGCTCAAAATGAGTTCTTTAAGAGATATTATAATTAAGAAAAAATAGCACAAACAGAGACACTTATACATATAACAAATTAAATATTAAAAAAAAATGTTGTTATTTATTTACGCCCAGTTACTAATCGGATTCTATTGTGACATGTTGGTTACCTACAGGTTACAATTCTTTAACGCCCAACTCCCACTTCATTCCAAGGACCAATGCCTTATCTAACATTTGACATGTTAAAAAAGAAACTATGGATATAATTTTTCATATAAAAATTAATAAAATTCAATTAAGAAAAATCTATTATTTCGACTTGCAGAAATAGTTGTTTGATAGCAATGTCATTGCTTATAAAAATGTTGTTCATTGCACTGATATTTGGTATATATATATGACTCCTAAAGGGCAGTTTGTTTATAAAAGCCTTCTTTTGTTTTATTATTTTTAATCTACATCATCCTTTGGGTTTAATATTATGACTTTTAGGAATAATGGGTATCTGCTAATGAAGTACAAATCGGAGAGAAAGAGTTTTTCTATGCTTAAAGTTTCGAACACAATCCTAATCCTTTGCAAAGTCCTGAAGAACTGACCCATTCATCACCGAAAGCTGCAGCGGGTATTTAAATCTGTTGTATGAACACGAATCCATTTATTCTTGTAATCCCTCTCCATTTTCTAATGATGCCGTAATCAATCATTCGTTCAACTTCTTCATTATTATTTAACGAACACTTCGCTCGACAAATTACATTTGTCAGGTTGAGCTATAATTCCACCTATTTTTATTTAAAATTTTTAAAATATGACATCTAACACAAATATTGACAGCAGACACTATGAGGATAATTTTCTAAATGCTCAATTAAGTCGAACTATGGGTATGCAATTAACTTTTTGATACATTAATAGAATAAGTAACCCCATTTACGACTGTTTGAATCCAGTGACATTCTTGTTAAGTGTGTCAGGATTACTGTCGACTTCGTACTATCGACAAGAATACTAATCGACGTTAGGAAATCCACAAAGTCAGCATTCCAACATGTAAGCAATTATTATTTCTTTACGTTGATTCGACAAATTATATATAAACAAATCACATATATGTGAATGGTTTTAATTAAAAATGTTTTACATTCAGAGTTCCGATACTAATAAAAGGTTGAATTCAGTAAGAAAACTTGCAAATTTTGGCTACTTCGTCATTAATGAACTGGATAAACTCTGGGGTCGTGGCTCCGATTCTAGCATGGATATGAAGAACTGATTAATGATTGGTGTCTTGGGATAGGAAGGCTTCCAGTTGCTTGGGAATGGCTCTTTTTTTTCTGTTATTTTATTTATTTTTTCTTTAAATAGGTTTAATTTTTTCTTCTTGTAACTAATGCTGTCATTTTTTTAAATTTTTTGGTGATATTCGTTGATGTGATATGAACTTGTACATACATTATTGTTGTTTCCTAGTTTAAGAGTAATTTTTTTATTGTGTTTATGTGTGTGATGTTTTATTTTATTTTGTATATATTAGCTAATTAGAATAGGTTAGTGTTGTAAATAGTAGGTTAGTGTCTTAGCTTTACGGTTCAGTACCTAGTTTGATTTAGTACTAAGTTCTTGATAGTTGCTTAGTAAGAAATACAATGTATATTAGTTGTTTTACAAAATGCTACTAAAAGCAGCAAAATGAAACACAGGTTTCAAATTCAAAAACTCGTGTTGTAGATTTCTACTTTTGAAATGAGAGTACTGTTGTGGGGTAGGTCTATTTATTTTATAACATAAGTATGATATTAAATTTGTATTTCCATATTAAATATAAGCTTAGCATAGCTCATCTTGATATGTACACAATAAAAACTTAACACCCGCATTCATATATAATCATGCCCATTATGTGTCAACCGTCAATCAAGGGCCGCGTAAACTAAACATATTTTCCACCTTCCAATTGCCAAATCTAATTTTCCTCAACGGCCTCCACCAATAAGAAGCATGTGTAACCCCTCTTAAAGTGTATGTGTTGTTGTGAGAAGTGTGCAACTGTTATTCGTATATCAAGAATGCACATTTTGGTAGCGCCCTTTCTTAATATGATCAGCACATCTTTCGTTCATGCAGAAGATTGAGACAATAGCATTGTCGTTATGAGAGAGAGGAAATGATGGGTCTCAAGAATCTTGCCCAAAATAAACTAACCATAAACAAGAAATAGAAACTATTTTGAAAATCCTCGCCTTTCTAGATATAAAAACATACAGCCACCAAAGATTTGAGTTTGATTTTGCAATTTTAAAAATCAGAAGTATATTCTATGAATTATTGAACGTATGTAAAGTATATGAACAGCAGGTTGTATTCCACGGCTGGTACGCTTAGTCACCTTCTTGTATGGTTGTGTACCTTCACAATTGACGTAATTCGTATATTGTCAACATAATTTTCTTCAAGAAGCCATTAAACGGAATGAGCAGAGTATTTGATATTCAAGTTTCGTAATGTCCCTTACAAGTTGGGAAGGTATGAGTTTTGTCTTCCAAGTGTGTTTGTCTTGTTACTAAACACTCTTAAGCCCGTAGAGGGTAGGGCTAAAGGTTGCTATTAATCTGTTACTAACCCAATAAAAGCAGGTTATGGCTACCTTGGTTAAGTGGATGTTGTTACTTTCACCGGCGACCCGGTCAGGGACCTGGAGTCCGGTGATGCAACAGGTGTCCCATTACCAGCGTTTAGCACCCCCACATTAAAGTCCAGCATTTATACAGCTGTAATTATACGGATTTAATCTCGACACGAATAATGTACACGCTAGCTAAACGGACAGTTAGTTAGTGGAAGGACGTCTTTTGCTATACCTACCTGGTACTCTTACTCCGAAGAAAACACTTTTAGAAAAGTAGACCATTTTCAGTAAAATATAAATAAATGTCATCAAGTGATCCAGGAATGTACTAAATCCACGAATATATATTCCATATTTGTTGTTGTTTATTAACCTCAACTGTATGCTACATCGTCTAATCGGGACGAAGTATCTACTGGTTACGTCTCTTTTCCAGTCAGGAAAAGGATTTTTTTTTATCACTAAATAAATTCCTATTGGCTGCATTGTATTCGAGCGCATGATTCTTGGCTTTTCAATGGCGTAAAGACCTGCGCCTTAATGTATATTAAGGGGTATGTATTTATACTCTCAACTGGGCAAACTAGTAAATTCCAAATGCATTGAAATACTTCTTACCTGTAGGATGTTTTTATACTCAACAAAAATATTATAAAAAATATTCTAGTTTATTAAGAGAGATAATTGATCAAAAAAATATTTTCTGACCAAGAATATTGTCTTTTGAATATGGAGATGGTATGGTACCATCATTTATTCGTACAATATATATTTGCTTTCCTTGTGATTTCCCAAATTCTGTAATTACACGTCTCATATTCTCTAGTTTTTCTTAGTACGAAATCTCCATTGACATTCAAGTTACAATAAAACGTATAGTACAAAAACTGTAAAAAGTAACTCGATCGACAATATTTTTTTTTTATTTCCTAATATATTTTTTATGTACGAAGCTTTAGATTTTAAATTGATCAAAAAATAATTTCGGACCAGGAATATTCTGAATGTAGAGACAAATTATCATTTATAAGTATAGTATTTAATTTCTTATCTTAGTGTAACTTAAATTTGCCTATGAAACATTGCGAATAAATTTAAAATACATGTCTTAATTTTATAGAGAACTGATTCTTAACGGAATTAGGTTGTGTTGACCATATGCTATAAAAGAATACAAGTATGGAATTCATTAAATTTACTCATCACATTTTACTATTTTTGTTAACTAACAAAAAATAGTTTTTAACCTAAGTTACTATTTTTTTCATGAATTATTTTAAATAAATCCAATTCCTTCCAGTACTAAATTCTACTGAAAACTTTCTTTCATTCTATGCCCTCTTCCAATTTAAATCTTTTGACTTAATTAATTATATTGTGAGAATTACTAATAGTATTAAGTACATAAATACGCACCTTCTTTGAGATATGGCCTCACAACTTCTATCGCGTCCAAAACACATTTGTCGAAGGCGGGCTCACTCCTTTTACATGTCGGTATGAAGTCAGCTGAAACATTATAAGCAATGCCATTATACTATGAACAAGAAATTTGGAAGTCTATATAGCTCTTAAAATATTTAAAAAAAAATACTAGGTTTAAGAGAATATAAGTGTTGTATAAAATTAAATTTCTAAGGGATATAATGGTGTAGTAAATCAAGCATTAGATGAAGACAGTATAATAATATATAAGTAAAGGGTATGTGTCTTCACCAATTCAAATTTCTGGAATGTCCCTAGATTTACAGAATCTACATAGGAATAAGTGGATCATAAGGACACGCAGATTTTTTCCCTATGCGGTATGCAGGCTAATGGCATGAACCTAAAACTTTAAATGTTTTTATCAATAAAGAAAAGACTCCTTGGAAGCTGATGTTGTTAGCGAGGCATCCAGTAGTAGAATGCAGAGTGACTACATATGTACAAATTTAATATCGTCATGGTAAAATTCTGAATTGTTAAACTAAGTAATAAAGTAATTAATGGGCATAATCGAAGTAGAAAGAGAGAAGAATTTGACGAAGGGTAAACTGTTATATGTTATACATTTCCGTATGTGAAGCACCAAAAATATTTCTGGTATTTTATTGAAAACATGGTCCTAAGATGTTTCATTATACGTTTCATAGAACTAATAGAAGTAAACAAATGAAAAAAGTTATTCAGATTATATATACGTATATATATATATATATATATATATATATATATATATATATATATATATATATATATATAATTTGAAGTAAACCGCCACTCAAACTCACGAGAATAAGCTAGTATATAACAATTTGTCTTTGTGTTAGCTGAAATAAGACGTGTTGCCTACATTGGGCCTAGATTTGAAGTTGGCATGAAATAGTGTTCTGCTTTCAGGTGAGTGAATTGTATTTAAATTTGACCTTTGTAAATGTTTAAAAGATGTTGTAGAGAGAAAATTCAATTACTCTAAGTCCAGAACGTTCTTGATACATTTTTGAGTGTATTCGAATTGATAAAAATGTTATCTTGGTAAAGCATAAATAAGGAGTTTATATAAAAAAAAGTCCGTCACGCAAGGGCTGCGTAAACTAAGCAGATTTCCCACGTGAAGTTTTACAATAGAGAAATCTGCCCAATAACAAGTGTAGTAAGTAGTAAGGGATCACTAAACTTATACACGAGGGACGAATAGTTACGAAAACGGCCGCCAGAGCTCTCTTCGGAAAGTACCAAACAGCTCACTCCTGCCGACCAATGCAGAATACAAATGCAAATATCTCGGTTAATATTCAAGATACAGAATAAATGTGTAGAAGAACAATATTTATAGTAAATTTAATTTGCAATAAGATTGATTCTATACAATTTTTCGATCCGACGCATAATAACGGAGATATTTTGAATTTTCCGAATATCTCCCTCTAAACCCCCCCTCCCACTGGTCCGATTTCAGCCATTAACGAACTTGATCTTCCTTTTTACATAAAACGATTAAATTCCGAGTTGGTAACGATCAAACAAAAATTGCGACCGCTAGAGCGTTAACAGACAAATATATATATATATATATATATATATATATATATATATATAAAATTTTGAACGGACCTCATTTTCGTCATCTCCTGGGTAGGATAGATGGACATTTGAAGACCTCAATATTGAAATCTGCTAAAATAAACCATTGCAAGCATTTTGAAATAGGGTTTGTATTTATGATGATTAACTGGTGTTAGTTGCAATGAGGTATTAACTCACGATGGCCTCATTAGATAGTCGTCTTATGACTAAATGCATGCTTGCATTTAGGAGCATGCAATTACAGTCATGACAATTTATTTATTTAGCGAATAATACTAAAATCACTCTTTATATTTGTTACTAGTAACTTCAGTCACATTTTGAACTGAGCTGTACAAGACTCTAGATTGAGTAAAAATGGCCTTTTTTTCAGACTTACCTAACAATTCTAGTTATTTAATGCTCTAGAAGCGTCAATTTTATTTGATCGATATTATACTCAACATTTAGTCGTTTCTTATAAAACCAAAGATTTAGTTCAAATGTACAATACCCTCTCCATCATTATTTGTCGACAATTGTTAAATTAGGAATCTGTTAAACAACTTATTTTGTTGATGAAGAAAAAATCTATTGAATCGATCATAGAGTCTTCATTATTTAAATGAAGTTGTTTGGAATTGTACGGATTGACTTTGAAACGCCACATAGAAGAACGACAAATAATGTACAATATTCTTTAAAACAAAATAGCATACTTTTTTTTATTTTATTTTATCGATTTTTGAGTTCTAAATTCAAGTTAAGATTCAGTTGTGTGGGGTTACGTTATTTACCTTGACCTCCAAAGGATGCGCTTTATATAATCTTTACACTTGCTGGGCTGGCCAGCGTTGTTCCTTCCATATTAATCAGGTATTTTGAATAATTACATTGAGCTCATAGCCTTTAATTTTTATTTCTTTATTATGAGGAACCTCCAAGAACTTAGGGCTAGCGTATGGAATCGGAATTTTAGATTAATTATTTTTCTTGATTCCAGCAATATAACAGACGATTCTAATGAATGAAGTATATAAAGTCCGTCACGCAGGGGCTGCGTAAACTAAGCAGATTTCCCATGTGTAGTTTTACAATAGAAAAAATTTCACGAGAGCCGAGCAGTTAATGAAACGGCCGAACTAGCTTTTGGTGGGAAAGTCACTTAGTCCGTTAGCCGCTAAGATTTAATAAAAATGCAAATATCTCGGTTAATATTCAAGATAGAGAATAAATGTATATAACAATATTTATAGTAAATGTAATTTGCAATAAGATGGATTCTATACAAGTTTTCGATCCGACGTATAGTAACGGAGATATTTCGAATTTTCGAAAATCCTTTCCTCTAAACCCCCTCTCCCACTAGTCCGATTTCAGCCGTTGATCTTTTTTTTTTTACATAAAACGACTAAATATTGAGTGTGGTAACGATCAGACAAAAATTGCGACCGCTAGAGCGGTAACAGACAAATTTATATATATATATATATATATATATATATATATATATATATATATATATATATATACAGTTTTGAACGGACTTCATTTTCGTCATCTACTAGGTAGGATCGATGGACATTTGAAGAAAAATTTTGAAAATTCCGTCGTGAGTACAACCTCAATAGCTGATTACCCTTAAGGGAAATCTGCTAAAAACGTTTATACCAACGCAATGTCATTTTCTTGAATTTTGGTATTTAATGACGTTATAATGTTTCAGTGAATATACGAAAACTTTATGTACTTCTTAATCTTACTGTTTTAGGAAAATATTGGCCACTTTTAAAAATTACTAATATTCCCTCTCCCTCCCCCCCCCCAAAAAAAATAGCAGCTAGGGAATTGGCGATGGTACTCCAATAACTATTCTAGTTTACAATTAATGGGGTAGACTCACAGACAAAGCAAACAAATGTAAAAAAATCAGAAACTAGATGAAAGCGCGCCCTAAACAATTTTCTCATTTATGATATTGAACTGACAGAATTTTCGTAAAAATACGTTGATACCTCTTGGAGAGTCTGCTCAACAGTCTTGAGTCCGAACCAACGTTTCATAGAATATATACGACTAAAGACTCGTAAATATTTGACAAGGGCCACCCATAATAACTGAATTTCGTAATACTTTTGAGAAAAGTTAGAACCCCGAATAGTCCATGGTTCAACCAACATATTCGAAATGAGCAAAAGATAGAATGCTTTTTAGCATTTTTAGATTAAGAATTAGCTTTGATGGTGAATGTTGTGATTAGTAGAACCTTAGCATAGCGCAGAGAGTAATGAATGACTAGCTTTTAGTATTGAGTAAATAGCTTTTAGCAAGTACTTTTTAAACTCTTGTTTCTATGTTTCCAAGTAATGTTTAGAAATTAAAGAAAAAAGAAACAAAAAAATTAATCTGATATAATTATTCAATTTTATAAAAATTAATTTGTTATAATTACTCAAATATCTCTCATTATCGAGCATTTCCAATGAAAAAACCCTCCACAAATATTTCAGTAATTTACAGCAAAACCAATAGTAAAAAAATTGTATAAAAGTAACTCGATTGAAGATGGGTTTGTAATATTTTATTTTTTAAAACTCGTAACTTCGAAGATATTTGAGAGTTTGTATTCCACCTCTTTCCTCAAACCGCAATCCATATGGCCCGATTACGAATAAATATCAATTTGGACTTTAGTTTTTACAAATAAAGCATTTAAATATCTAGTTTGGGAAGAGAAAATACATTATTGATGCTAGGGAAGGTTTATTTAAAACGAAAAGGCAAGCCATGAATTCCTTAGATCCAGAAACTATTTAACCCAACACTCTGATTCTAAATTAACGGTTGAGTTTATCACTCATTGCCTGTCCTTCTCATGACTCCGACTAAATAAGACTCAACTTTGCATATTTCAAAAAAACATTAGGAAAAGCCCTAACACCTTTTTGAACTTTTGGAAATTGTACATTTTAGTTTTACTGTGTAGATTTTCTGCTTGCTAATAACCTTTACAAGTGGATGTTTCAGAATGCAGCAATTGAATGACGAATAAATCCTGATTGGATACATGGAAATTCTCATTCTGTTCTCTTTAAAAACAGAATGTGCTAAATAACAGAAGAATAATAAGTTTTATAGAAAACAATTAAATAAAAAGTATTCAATGACTTATATACAGCCGTTAAATGCCATCCAGCAAGGCTCGGTGGTCTAGGGGTATGATTCTCGCTTAGGGTGCGAGAGGTCCCGGGTTCAAATCCCGGCCGAGCCCGATATCTTTTTATTATCCTCCTGCCGTTTAGTTTTTTATTCGTTTTATCAAATTCACTTTCACCTTGAACGATTAATTCAGTTATGTATTTATTTATGAACTCTGTCGAATTTTATTATTTAATGTTTATTAAATTAATTATTCTTCTCTTTCTATAGATTAATATAATATTAATTCACTATAAATTAAAATATGTGTTTTTTTTTCCATTGAATCGATGTGGTTAATTTTAATACAATTTACATTTAACATATTTATTTTTGTTTGTACTAAAAATGTCCATTTAAAAGAAAATATTCTATATTCCTTTACGACGCAGTTTCTTTGGAAGAACAAGGTAAATATTTTACGCTTCTTTATTTTGTTTCTTTCAGTACACTTTATATAAATATTACGTATAGTAAGAAATTCAAAAATATATATAATTTTTATTCCGTATTTATTATGTAAAAATTGGAAAATGTTAATGTGTTTACTGCACTAAATTCAAGTTAAGAGTTATATTTCATAAAAATTAGTCATAAAATTAGAATTATTTTAAGTCAACATATAGTTGATAAATTTTTTAATGTTTTTTTTTAATGTTCTAAAACACTTGGTTGCATATTTTGAAAGATAATAATGTGTTCTTAAATATTATTCTACATTGGGTAGTTTAGCAGAATAATTGAAAATTGCTTTTCTTCATCTCAAAAGTTCTTACCAGCCAAATAAAATAACATAATTTACAGTTTTTGAAAAAAAAAATTTTTGTTAAATAATTTTAATATTGAGAACTAGGACAGAG
Organism: Riptortus pedestris; assembly: GCA_019009955.1. Taxonomy (NCBI): domain Eukaryota; kingdom Metazoa; phylum Arthropoda; class Insecta; order Hemiptera; family Alydidae; genus Riptortus; species Riptortus pedestris. The sequence continues at coordinate 39,876,266 of CM032232.1, read as the reverse complement.
GACCTATCCTATCTATAGTTATGAACTATTTTATTAGTGTGAGCGATATTTTGAAAAAGCAAAGCTTATAGATACCATATAAGAACGCCTCAAATACGAAATAAATATGAAGAAATAGTAGTGATACAATAATTCTGAGTTGTAAGTCTTCTTATGAATGTTCTACTTTTGAAAGTACCAAATACATTGAGAAATCGGATGAGTAAGCAGGTTTGCTGCCATGGGAATATTTTGTAACTAACTTGTTTTGGGGGCTGTCTGAGCAATGCTCTTTGGGTTTGGGACAACAAAGTCGAGACCTGCCTCATAAAACGATTTGATTTGATAATGTTCAGTGATGTAAGACGGTCATAACTCATGTCCTTTATGGGTTCAGGCTGTAAATACGGAAGTATTTTAGAGGAAGTGCAGCAATGGTTTCCGGAATGCAGCAGTGAAAGCAGAAGTAAACTTGCCCAAGCTACTTCCATATATGACGTAATGATAAACCGGGGCGCCCCTGGGAAATTCATTATTTCTTATAGCTATTCTCTATCTATTATCCCAACTCAACCACTTTCCTCTAGCCTAGGACATTTTTTTTTCTGATTTCAATAGTTATGTCATATAAATTAGTTCCTTTCACTGTTCGACAACTACAAAAGTCAGTCACCCAGTGGCTGCGTATATTAAACAGGTTTCTTACATGCTGGTACGCTACTGATCTGTCATCGTCTATTTTCAGTTTTTCCTTGACAAGAAGCAAAGACAAGAACAGGACTTGAATTTTAAGCTGGACATGAGATGTTAAGTGGTTCTGGTGTTTGATGTAAAAGCAATACCAAGAGAGGGGATCAACAGAAAACTAACAAATTAAAAATATCTCGGTTAATATTCCGGTAAAGGGGGGAAAATATCGAACAATAACTGTAGAAAATCTAATTTTAAAACAATGTTGGTTATGTAACATTTTTTCAACCCGATTTGTAATAACTGAGATCAATAATTCAATTACTTCCCCGCTTTCTGTCGCAGCGATTATGTTCTCGCCCATTTTATTGCTAATTTTCATCGGCTTTCTGGTAATTTTCTTCAGGCGATCTCAGCGGTTTTGAATTCGTTAGTTGGGGAACAAAGGTATCGGGAAGCCTGGTAGAGCAGAAAGCCAGAAACTAATAGAATTATATACATCTCCCCAGCAATGTGGATAAAAGAACAGAATAACAGAGATATAACTAATTTTAGAGTTCACCAGTTCTCTAAACCCCCACCCCTCCACTTTTTGCGATGAAAACTATAAGTCGTATTTACGCTACGTAAAAAAGACGCTTCGTCATATACTGGCAAATTTCTAATGGGAATCGAATAGGGGTGGTTTACTGAACGGTGAGAACTAACAAATGCAAACATCTCAGTTAATATTAGATATAAATAAAAATGTATAGAACAATAACTTAATGAAATTTAATTTGCAATAAGATATGTTTGTATAACACTCTCCGCCTTGTCCGATCTCAGAAGTTAAAGAACGTTATCTTTTTTCATTTTTTTTTATTTATTTTTTTTTTTTTTTATATGAAACGCTTGAATATCGTGTTTGGTAACAATTACAGAACAGGGATGAGCAACGTGCGGTTCTCGGGCTTCATATGTTTATACGGCCTGCCAAGCATTTCTAAAATTGAATTTATTTTATCGACTTTCTCCAATGAATATATCGATGGTATTGTTATAAAACATATGTAAATATTTCTTTCTGTGCGGCTCGCCAAAAAATTTTAAAACTTAAATTGGCCCGTTGATTAAAAAGGTTGCTCACCCCCTGCTCTAGAGCGTCAAGAGACAAACAAATTTAATTTGGTCAGACTTCATTTACGTCATTTCCTATGTGATAGCTATTTGAAGACATTTGCCAAAAATCGCGTCGTAGGTACAAACTCTATAGCTGAAGAGAAGTTTATAAAATATTATATCTCAAAATTCTTGTTTCATCTTCCCCATCATTTTTATAATTAGCCTTCACATTGTGCCACTAAAACTAACGGTGGATGGTGGATTATCTAAGAGACTCTTCCAACCAGTGTAGGTTTAAAGATTTTTAAAGGATGACAAATGATTAATGAGCTGGGATGGTTTGGGGGATTCATGATCATTCTTTATGATCTTGGCTGCTTTCGTTTCAAGAATGAGGTATAGGAACTATTCCGTCTAATTATGTTCTCCATAAAAGTTCATGTAAATCTTCGCACTAATCTTCATGTGTTATGAGATAATTCTTAATGATATGCATACTTTAGGTACAATGTTATAGCTAATATTTCTTTTTTATCTAATTGTGAGTAACAGTATTCGTGGAAGAAAATCAAAAAGGAATTCAATGAAAGCAATTATAAAATGAACAGTTTTTGTTGTTCCAGGTGTTTCTAAAATATGAAAATTTAGTGTCTGTAAATTGGGGAGCAAATGAGGAACTCAAAAATTCTAAAAAAGTCCAATTCTAAAATAAACTTACTAAATATCACAAACATTTTCCGTTTTCACTCGCCGTGTTCATATTTATATCTCTATGTGATTACAAATTGTTGTTTACCTGTGGGATAGGTGAAAAGAGAATGTTTTGGTGATCTTCCTGATTGACCTTGAGTAAAATTAGGCTTGCTGGTAATTTCGTGTGAGAAACGATTAATTATACCCATTAGTTTGCCAATCAAAGAAAAATATTCGTTACGTACGTGATTATCTACATGACGTTGCTCAAATTGATAAAAACAATAGAGACTGGATCGGGGCTTTCCAGTTCCTTAAAGTGCCCGGGATTTCCTACAACCTGTTGGCCAATCTGTTGATCTAATCACTGGAGTCTATATTCACTTTTACTGTTAATTATAATGGCAGAATCCAGAAATATTATGGTAGTATAATTCCTTCTACGTCTTATAAAATAAGTATTTTCTTTGTTGTGCGTTGAACAAAACGATCATGTTTTTTAGCAGATTTCCCTTAAGGGAAATCAGCTATTGAGGTCGTACTCATGACGCGATTTTCGAAAAATTTCTTCAAATGTCCATCGATCCTACCCAGGAGATGACGTAAATGAGGTCCGTTCAAAACTATATATATATATATATATCTATATATATATATATATATATATATATATATATATATATATATATATATATTTGTCTGTTAACACTCTAGCGGTCGTAATTTTTGTTTAATCGTCACCAAACTCGGTATTTAATCGTTTTATGTAAAAAGGAAGATCAAGTTCGTTAACGGCTGAAATCGGACCAGTGGGAGGGGGGTTTAGAGGGGGGGATTTTCAAAAATTCGAAATATCTCCGTTATTATGCATCGGATCGAAAAATTGTATAGAACAAATCTTATTGCAAATTAAATTTACTATAAATAATGTTATGTACATTTATTCTGTATCTTGAATATTAACCGAGATATTTGTATTTGTAATCTGCGTGTGATCACGTAGGCTATGTTCTGGCTTTCCGCCGAGAGCTCTGGTGGCCATTTCCATAACTATTCGTCCCTCGTGAATAGGTTTAGAGGTTAGGTTAACTGTTTTTTTGGGGCTAGAAACTACTGGGTTATTACGCCCTAAATTATGTTTTAGGTTTAGAGGTTTCTTACTACTACAGTTGTTATTAGGCAGATTTCTCTATTGTAAAACTTTACGTGGGAAATCTGCTTAGTTTACGCAGCCCCTGCGTGACGTACTTTATTTATAATTGGTTTGAGTTTGAATTTTATTATTCTCTAAAGTATTTGTTTAGAGATGCTTTCCTATAATCTTATTATTACTTGGTTACCTCATCAGCTAATCCATGATGAGCCAATATATGTGGGTTTTGCTTCTAATAAACATTGGCCCTTCTCTGTCAACTATCTGTTGGAAACTGGCAGTAAATATGTGATATTCTTTTGTTGAAGTAATTACCATATCGATGTTCGATCTGCTCAGAAAGAATTAGAATATATTGAGGTTTGACTAAGATTTGGGGTTTGTAGTCCATCCAAACAGTGTAGTTTCTTACAGAATTTCACTTTCCTCAAAATAAAATTTTTTTTATACAAAAATAGAAAATAGGTTCAGAATTTTGGTAGGTAAACCTAATTAACGAGACATTATGAAAATAAAATAATGGGAACAAAAGTCTTAAGAAATTCCAGAACCTGTGAATGACCTTGAAGTAATACCAAGAGTTTTAGCTTGACGCAAAACATACTGTATAGGCGCATTTTATAAAATGATTTTTTTTTCAGTTTACTAAACAGTAGCCAATATTGAAGGTTTGTAAAAACTTGGCAGCATTTGCCGGAGTGATTTCCAGTTTTACTTGAAACATTTCACATTTCGAATGCGTGTCTATTTAGTCTTCTGCATTGCTTGGCTGAATCTATCAATTCATTTTCAAGACAATTACGAAGAAGTTGCTCTATTGAAAGACTAAGCTATGATGATCTAAACAATGGTTAGTGCTTTACATCTAAATTTGAAATATTTTCGAATCAGGAGTGATTGGTCGCGCCCAGCACGCCTAATTTTCATCCAATTGAGTTCTTTTGACTCCATAAATGGATTTCTTCCATTCAATGTTAAGGACAAACCTTGAACTAACTCATTAATACCGTTTGTTTATGTTCTTTTTGTAATGCCTTGTGCTTGTCATGTTTACTCGTGTGAAATTCTCCTAACTCTGCAAGTAATCGAAAAAATTCGGCTCCTAATCTTGTTGATGCAAGAAACTTAGTTAATTTTTGTTTTTATTATTATGTTTTTAGTTTTAAATAGGGTTCTTCTATGAAGTGACAATAGTTGAAAAGCTTCACACACCTAAGGAGTCGAGCCAGTCATCTACATCGTACTTTAGATTAATTTTACTCAAGTTTCACGAGGAATTACAAGTGGACTTTAGCCTTTTGTGACCTCTTGAAGAGCGAAGATTTAAAAACTAAGAGATTTTGGCAATTACACTGGTAAGAGAAGTAAAAGAACCTATGACCATTTTCTTGAAAAGTCCTTCCCCCAAATGCTATGTCTAAGAACCTACTTCGTAATTAAATTCTATTAAAGTGCTTCTACTTCTTTGGTTCAGAAGAAATGAGTTTTCGTAAATTTGACAGATTTCTGTATCAATTATTATTCTCATAAATAAAATAAAAGGGAGGCACACTTGGCCAAAAATGCATGAATTGAGAAGATATATGATTACTATTATTTACATAAAAAGAGCTATAACTGTTTTTATGTGTTACATAAAATACATGTTTTATCCATATAATTGATGTACTTCGAAATCTACTTTTCTCAATTGAATAAAAAAAAAAAAAAACTTCCAGTGGATAAACATGTTTGCTATATTCCAGCGAAAGTACTCTTAGTACCAATTTCCGTTTCCCAATTAGTTCTACAGTCGAATACGTGGGATAAACTGTTGGATTCTCAAGTATATCCAGAAGGATGGTTACGGTTTTATATAATATAAAAAAATAGCACGAAATTTAACAATTTCATTTTCTTTACTTAAATATTGACATTTAAAAATGTTAGAAAAGAAACATGATTTATGGGAGGTAGTCATTGAGAAGTCCAAAGAGGTATAAACAGAAGATTGATAAGACACGTTGCCAGGAAAGAAAGAAGCCAAGGTGTGAGTTGAATACATACGAGGTATGTTTCAACACAATAGATATGTTAAAGGACTACGCCTTAAAGCGGCAAACACAATACTCTGCCTGAAACCACTATTATTATATTATTATACAATTAAAACTCATGTTTTCGTCCAAATATATGTTTATGACAACTAAAATAAAAGCTCCAAGGTCCCAGTAATCAAATCTCAGTAAATTCGGGTTTTGATATATTTCTAATTCATTTTTTTTTATTTTAATAGTTGATTAACTATTGTATGGTATAAACTTTCGGTTGTAATTATTAAATTAAGTCATAAAGATTAATAATCTAACAAAAAGATAGTAACGAGTTTAAAAATATTGGGTTTAAACATTTTAAATGTTCATGTTTATTCTTACAGTGAATAGTCACTAATAATTATTAACCGCCAACTGCCTTCTATGCATACACTGAAATGTTTATGAAATAATTGTTACTTTCGTCTTTAAATAACATATTCACTCTTCTCACACCAGAATTCATAAGGTCTATTTAGAAATTTAGGATTGGTAACTATGGGGACATTTGTATTAAGTATATTTATTGTATATACTTACGTAGTTTCTTAGCATGTGCTAAGAAGACATATAGTGAGAGCGTAGCAAGGAGCGAGAAGTAAGAAGCCATCTTTGACTGAAGGGAGGTCTGCTAGGGGAGTCTGTTATATAGTGGTCGAGGGGAAGGGGTGGGGACACCCTGCATCTTAGCCAACCATTCCAACTGCATCTGCAGGAGTATTAAATGAAGTTCTGATGCACTTTATATCTTCTCTGGACTACGCCCGGCTAAAGCCTGAAGACCAAAGGGGAAAAAAATACAAAAACAAGCAAGCATGCAAAATAATATTAAAGTCACCCTCATGCAAAAACATGTTTGATACTTATTTATATTTCTGCGTAGGTATATAGATGAAAGTAAGTATAAGTATATATGTGTGTATATATATATATATATATATATATATATACACACACATGAGTAAGTATTATTTATTCATCTGCCACCATTTAAACCAGTCTTTTATTTCAGATTGATTGATTTATTTAATATTACACTGTGCTTAAAAAATATTTAGATTTATGCTTCAGTTAATAGTTGTAGTTTGCGTGGAGTTTTTAAATTAGTGAGCTGTTAAAAAAGTTAGTTATGACTTTTGAATTGAAATGGATTGAGTAACTTAAATATATTTTCATTAACGTTATTTACTTCAATTCCAGGTATATAGAAGAAAAAGGATTATCGATATTTATTTCTCTTTACTCGGTATATTTCAAGTACAACATGATGTCTCACTGTGAACTGCAGATAAATACAGATTTGAGCATAACACTAAGTCACAGTAAATACAAACCAGTTGATTATTTGGATACATGGAAAAATAAATTGATTATCGAAGAGTCATAGCCAAGCTTACGCCTAGTCTAGAAGTTGATTATTAAAATATTTTATACATTTATTACATAAATATTTTATCTGATGTTAATATTGACAACATTCAGTTGGTTTCTCATTAAGTTGTTATTACCTTTTGCTATCTTGTTAACAAGAAAATTGAGAATAAAAAGGATCACCCAAAATAACCTTAGTTGTTTAACCTAACTTTTATAGGGATGATTGGAAGAATACAATTAAACCTGAGGTACAATCTACAACATCTATTGTGAGAAATATTACGTTCAGTATAAACAACGAGAATGAAAGACAGAGAATTCTCTAATTTTTAGGTCGTTTGCGTTTCCTTGGCACATTATTTAAATTTCTAGAGAAATGGCTACAGAGATCAAAAACGTATATGTTGGCATTAAAGGCCAACTTATATGTAAAGAATGGTCGCTAGGACCAATTTATTTAATATAGATTAGTAGGTAAATTTTCAGTTAAGAACTTTGAGAACCTTCTCTTGGACAGCAGTGAGACGTGACCTCTCTTCAGAGAAAAAAAGGAGGAGGCTCGGTTGGTCAGGAAAAAAAAAACCAAAAGGTTACAAAAAAAGTTCGTGACGCAGGGGCTGCGTAACCTAATCAGATTTCCCACCTGCTGCTATAACAGATTAGTGATGTCATATGGCCACATATTCTGACTGAAAACCAGAAAGTACGAATTACTCGCTTAATATTTGAGTTACGAAAAAATGCATATAATAACAATAGTAAAGCATCACAATTTTAACAAGATTGGTTCTATAATATTTTTCGATCCGCCTCACAATAACGGAGACATTTTGAATTTTCGAATTCCGATCCCTCCCCCTCTAAACCCCTTTTTTGACTTCCGCTAATCAAGAATGGTATAGATCAAAATTAACATTTTTGACAACAACAAGGTAAAATCGTAATTGATGGCGTCATTTCACAACGAATTTGCAGGTACCTCACAAAGTAAAAGTTCAATGAAAACAATATTTGGTATTTAAGCTTAGAATGAAAAGGTTCATGTAATAACAGCTTATTATTAATATGAAGCGTGTGAGTGGGGATTTACTGAAGTGTGAAAACTAAAAAATCCAAATATCTTGATTAATATTTATTGTAGAAAAACACGTATATAATAACATTCATAGGAAATTAAACGTGCCAAACATGATCAGTTCTATACAATTTTTTGGTACAGACTTATAATAATTGAGATATTTTTAATTTTCGATATTTCTCAACACAAACCCCCCCCCTCCCTCTAGTCCGATTTCAGCCATTAACGAACATGATTTTTATTTTTACATAAAACGTTTAACTACAAGTTAATTACGTTTTACATTAACGTCGAATTGGTATCGATAAATCACAAAAATATAAGTTTAACGGACCTCTATTTCGTCATCAACCGGGTAGGATCGATGGACGTTTGAGGACATTTTTCGAAAATTGCGTCATGAGTACAACCTTAATAACTGGTGTCCCATAAGTGGAAAAGCCGATCGGAGCTGTCAAAGAGTAATACAAATAGCTTATCAAAGTCATTCCGAAATAACGAAGCAGTAGAGTGCAGAATCGAGACTAGGCCACATGACAAGAATTGAACCCTGCAGGGTGCGAAGGAAGGTTTTATTGTAGCCCCTGGAGGAAGTAGGAAGAGAAAATTCATGGAAAAAGAAGACTTTGGACGAACTCTTGCATAGCCTGGGCATCGGTACCAGGAACTTCTAGCTGCTTCAAGGTCTGCATTGCCTAGGAAGTAAGAATTGTATACTAAATGATGGGATTGCTCATCGAGTTAAATAAGTAGAGAGGCAAATAATGTTTAATATAGGCGTTGTATTGTTTGGTTTTTTTAAAATAAGATACCCACCACTCCAGTAAACTATAGGTTTGATATTTATGTTCGTAAGAATTTACAAACGTACAATTGACAATATATAACAGCCTGACCATTGTGCGCTGTTTCCCCAAGGACGCATTAACACAGTCCAGCTGTAAAGAACATAAATTCTAGAATTGCTTTCGTGGTCAGATATATGTTGAAAACTACTTTCTCGAGACAAAAAATGTGTGACATGGCCTGGTTTTCGACTGTACCACTAATCTGTAAGTTGACACCCTCCAGCAAACATTGACGAAGAATTGCTTTAGACGAACTCGTTATGCGCCTCAATTGAAACAATCTCAAAAAATAAAGTCGTGGTGTACAACTGTCTACTTAAAGATGTCAGTGATAGCTCATTATAATGATGAAATAGTCCTGAGAAAGCTTGATTTTAATTTCAATTCTGAGTCTGCTTGACCTGTCTGTTCCCTACATTTTATTGAATTATATAATTTGTCCTTAATTCTTAGCAAATTTCCCTTACGGACATTTCGAAATATGTCTTCAAATGTCCATCGATCATACGTAGGTGATGACAAAATGAAGTTCTTTCAAAATTATACATATTTATACCCGTGCACATATACACATATATATGAGTGTGTGTGTCTGTTAAAGCTCTAGCGATCGTAATTTTTTGTTGATCGTTAAAAAACAGGATATTTAGACGTGCTATGTAAAAATAAAGATCAAGCTCTTAACAAAATTCAAAATATTTCCGTTATTATACGTCGGATTGAAAAAATTTATAAAACAAATCTTATTGCAAAACAAATGTTCCATAAATGTCGTTATATGGTTTTTTTTTTTATTTTTTTTTTTATTATTATTATTATCTTGATTATTAGCCGAGATATTTGCAAATTTAGTTTTCGGGCTTCAGTAAACCCAGACTCCTACTCATGCCATATAAACAGTAAGCACTCATTTCATGAAGCACTTTATTTGAAGCTTAAATACCAAATATTGTTTTAATTGAACTTTTACTCTTTTGGATAAATGCAAATGAGTGGCACACGTGAGAAATATTCTTAGTTTACGCAGTCCCTGAGTGTCGGCCTTTTTATTTTTATGCAATGGAAAATTATTAATTTGATAGTCAATATGGAAAGTTGTTTATAATATTTTAAATGATATTGAGATTACAAAATTCGAATACGCGAAGGAGGTGGTTAAATTAACTTTTTTTACATTTAACCATAGGTTCCTGCGAGGATGAGTATTGTCAATTACATGGTAATGAGCTCACTAAAAAGCTTCTTTAGATCATAAGTCCATTATTCCTTTAATAGTAATTAAATATGGAATTGTGTTTAGAATATTTTTTTAACTTTTAAATGTGGCTTTGAGCTATGATCTTTAACTTATGGATTTCTATATTTAATCTCCTGGCTGTAACTCACTGAAATTATAATAATATGAGTGCAAAAATATGTGTGTGATTGCTCACACAATTCAAAAAAAGAAGGCTTTATTTTTTCTTGTTCACGAGAAATATGCAGAAATTTGAACAAAAGCTTAGAAATATCACCTCTTGGGTATAACCTCACAATAACACCATCTTTAGCCGCGTTATTTGTATTTTCGTCTACAAAATAGAGAGTAAAATATTCTAATGAAGTCAGAAACGTAATTCTGCATAATTAACGCAACCCTGCGATACTTTTTTTTTTCTCTGTAAGTCAACCTCAAACTCTCTGTGGTTTTGTGAGGTTATAATTATTTAGAAATTGCCATACTTTGCACCTTTTCCTCGTAAGGTTTCTTGTTTTCTTTTGATATATTTGTTTATAGTTTTCCATTGAAATAGAATTTATTTAGTATCGAAATTTCATAATTCAAACTTTTTTTAATATCCTTTCAATTTGTAATGTTTATTTTTAGTAAGTTTCCTCAAATTTCCGTCGATTCTACTCAAAAGATGATGATATTCATGTATGATTAAAACCATATATATATATATATATATATATATATATATATATATATATATATATATATATTTTATGTGTCTATGAACGCTCAAGCGGTCGAAATTTTTGTTTGATCATTCCCAGTGTCGACAATTAAACTTAAACTAATAATTAATAAATTAAAATTTATGTAAAACTAAAGATTGCTGATGGCTGAAATCCGCACAATGCCAAATATTGTTTTAATTGGGCTTATACTGTGTGGGATGTGTGCCATTATTTCGTATTTGACAGTAATTTAAGATTTTACACTACACAACTACAACTACTTAACTTTTATTTGATCATCACCATTCTCGACATTTAACCGTTTCTTCGAAAATTACATTGCATTATTTAATGGCAAAAATGGTGGGTAGGGGGAGGGTTTTAGAGAGATGAATATTTGAAAATTCGACATATCCCCTATAATATGTGTTGTTACTGGTTGAAAGATTTTATATAACCAGTGTTGTTGGTATTTTAATTTTCTACAACGGTTGTTTTGTACAGGCTTTATCCTACTCAAATATTAACAAAGTTATTTGTATTTTTTTTGTTTTATTATTTCCTAAACCACACCCCTTCCCCACTTCTTTTTCTCATCCGATTTTCAGTTTAAGAACCTCAATCACTAAACAACACAAGTCCAATTAACATTTTAAGACCTGTTTACACAGGTTTTTCTTACTACGAGACAAGTGCAGAATAGACGGTGAGATGAGATGCCCTTCCTCATTCCAGCAAGTTGAAAATTCGCCATCGTTTACGCAGCTCTGCGTAATTAATTAATTAATCAAATCAATCGCCAATTATTAAACTAAGAAAGTTATAGAAACTCCTTGACCTCACTTACTTAGGCTTTTCGTATAAAGCCGGCTCATTGCATACTAATTAACTAAAAGTTAATTATTCGTCTTACTTATTATCAGATGATTCAACGAAAGAGCCTTCGGTGTTGGGAACTTGTGTCCTCCTTTCCAGGAGTCCTTCTTGAATCTCTCATCGGGTCTATGAGAGGCATTTCGACACTGCATTGTCCTATAGCACAGCTAGACAATGACAGGAAACACATTCGGAGTAAACATTCGGCTGAAAAACCCGACGAAAAATTCATTATCTTCATGAACTACGTCAGTCAGTTTTGATGATGTTGTCGACAGACATAAGACTCTAATCGGGGTATTCTTAAGCAGTACAAATTATTTTCAGTTATCTTAAAATTGTTAGGGTAGCATTTTATGTTTTTACATACATTTGAAATAATATATAGTAGTTCAGAGAAGGTGGAATTGAACGACTTCCAAAGTCAATCTTGAACAATCTTTTTATTGCACTATTTTTCATCATCTTCAGGCCTGTGGAACGTTGTACAGAGTAATTTCTTGCTAAAATTCAAAATTTCATCTCATAAAATGGTCTGCTTGTGGCTGTTTACGTTTAGTCTGAGAATTTCGTTATACGTCTGAACATTTGTGGTGTGTCTGAAGTGAGAGTTTGTATGTGTTTGAATTTAAATTATTAAATTATTTATTAACGCCCACTTTTTGTCACTAGGGCTAATTGGGACGGGTTATCTAAAGGTTACCACCCTTTTCTAGCCAGGGTGGGACTAAGGATTTCATTTAATGAATTCCGTCACTAAATAAATTCCTCTGCCCAGGCGGGAATCGAACTCGCCACTCTAGGTTTACCATGTGAGATTAAGGTCAACGCTTTAACTCACATGGCTAACCTGAGCCCATTATGTGTTTGAGTGTCTGCATATGTGAGTTAGTGTATTTTCTTAGTTATCATAAATAATCATGTGTTTTTTTTGTTTTTTTTTATTCAACCTGTACCCTCCCTAGCTTGGTCTGCATGTTATTCTCAAAGTGTGCATCTCATTTGATCCTTTCTTTTACTACTCTGCTTAAGTATTTTTTGAATGTCTAATGTTGAATTAGACATTTAGAGATATTAGAAATATTTAGAGATTTATCTGAACTAAAAACGCAGGTATATGATCCTCTGAAATTTTTAATACGTTCCTAATTCTTCACAGCTTTAGTAATAAACATTTTATTAAGTACTAGACATTGAGGGATGATAACAATTAGAATAGAAATAACAGAACTATTTTACTTAGGTTTGTTTGGGCCAATGAACTCAAACCAGGATACCTACATTAAGGTAATCAAGTTATAATAATTATCTTTTAAATACTTCATTATCTTACCTTTTACCCTTCCACCACTAATGAAGAAGTTTTTAGTTGGTTCAGAAAGGCAACAAAAAATATATTACCGATCCACAAGACTGTCTGTAAAAACGATATTTTGGTTTAGGATATTTTGTATATTTCGGAAAACCTCATTGTTAGAAAACAAAATATGCATAATTTATTGTTGTATATGAAAAGAAAGAGTGATAACCACTTTCGGAGATACATCAAATATCATTATTTTAAAAGTTGTATTTTTTTTTGTTTTCGAAAAGTAAGGAAAATATGATCGTATGGTAATTTCGTCATTACAATGTTTAATACTCAATCATTGGTATTTCATGAAAGTTCTACTATTTTTAAAAATGAATAATCTTTTTTTTTTTTGGATCAGCTAAAGATTTTTGATGGGTCAATTTATTTACCACAGAAATCTATGATGTAGAGCAATGCTTGGCTAGAAGAATAATTGGTTTATAACCTCAAACACAAGGTGCCGGAATGCCTTGAGTTAAACGATGTGGCGTGAGTAGGTATAACGAAGGAGACTCAGTTTTTCGGCTAATTTTCGGGTATGGTGACAATAGTGTCCCTGACTAAACTGTGGGAGCTGGTAATTGCGCGCAGAGATTCCGTTGGCGGATATTTTAGTCCTAATTACAGTCATAGAGAGATAGATAAGGTCATTAATTCCTCGGCCATTGCACATCCTTTAAGGCATCCTATCATGCATCTTATAAGACAAGGACGGAATATTCATATCCTTTCATAGGAGTGCAAATATTAGAAGGAGAAAGGCCGGATGGCATTAGCTGCAAGAGCGGAAGACGTGGCTCGGTGGTCTAGGGGTATGATTCTCGCTTAGGGTGCGAGAGGTCCCGGGTTCAAATCCCGGCCGAGCCCCGATTGCTTTTTAGAACTAATAATTTCTCACAGAACCCAATAAAAAAAATCACTATTATAATAAGTTCTTTATAGAGAGCTTATAAGCCATTTTTTTTACCTTTTTTTCTCAAAAACACATTCTGTGATTAAACTGACGACCAAATATGGCCTATAAAATTCATTCTATAACAGTAAGTTCATTATTTAAACTTTCGGATCCAAAAAAGAACATTTTGGATTTTTGTCTGAAGTGAGCCGAACATCCTTCTTAACAACCTTAGCCGAACAAGGTGATTTCTTCATAGCTTAAGTTTACCTTTAGCAATTGGCGCTTTATTCTCATCTCATGAAGGTTTTGAAATCTTCTTGGTTTCCGTGTGAATTCTATTCAGCGGTGCTCCAGCCATTTTTGATAAGGGAACCCAAAATTCTTGACGGAAACATAAAATTAAAAAAAAATGTCTTTAAGTGAATTCTTTGTTATTAATCATAATAGGAGTACAATGTAACACTTACTTATTACATAAAAAATATAATCAAATAGATATGAGGAAAAAAAAATCTAATGGGAGGCAATTGTTTTATTTTTATCAATTGGTTTATAGCAGGTTTGATAGGAGAGAGCTGAAGGCCCATATCAGGGTCGGCGTCCAGTCTATTGGGGTCTGTTTTCGTGGCTGCTAGGTGGAGAATCACAATTCTCGTTTGCACAAGTATGATGTTGGGAATGGGAGAAGAACATTCACGGCCATTTTGGCAAGCATTGGATATTCATCACGGATTCTGCGCCAACCATCAATGGGATTCGTCATTTTGAACAGTGGCTCCATACTTGTTTGTGTCTGACGCCATTTCTAAATAAGGTTAATATATCTTGTTGGACATACTTTCGGGTAAACAGGGACTTTGAATCCATGAATTCATTTTGGGTAGGTCGCTTCAAAGAGCCGCCCGAGCTCACGTATCGTGGAATAGTCGACCAGAGACACAGGTGTTTGGCTTTTTTCTAAACACTTGCGGACACCCCCCCCCCCCAGCCCCAGGGATTTCACGGAATCCTAGGGTTCCGCTGAGCTAACTTTAAGTATGGCTAGTCTAGTTGTTTAACCAGCAAACTCGATTAAGAATGTGGGATATTAGAAAGAAACGAAAACTCAGACACAACTAAGCAGATTTCTATCAGACTGGAATTATACATAGATTCAAGATCATATGGTCCTATTTAAAGAAGACAAAATTTATGATGGACAAAAGAATTTTAGTGATATATTAGCCCTAAATATAAATTGCTTTAGTGGGGTTTTAGTTCGTTTTTCAGGCCAAAATATGAAACAATAATCAAATAACAACAAAAAATAAGTATAACTATTAAAGCTCTATCAATAATAGAGGTCTTTAGTAGGTCTGACTTAAATATAGGCAAAAATCTATCGGGCTCGGCCGGGATTTGAACCCGGGACCTCTCGCACCCTAAGCGAGAATCATACCCCTAGACCACCGAGCCTTGCTCTCAGCCCATTAATCCAAGCATTCCGGCGCTTGCGCCTATATTTGTAATAAACAGAAAGTAGAACTGAAGGCTTCTGTGCCGAAAACTATAACTAATTAGTCCAACAATTTTTTTTATTATCGTTTTCCCCAAAAAGAAACATTCTGTATTTAAACTTGCTAAACCAAGCAGTCACTTAATAATTCTCTGTATAACCCTGAGTTTATTGCCTTAATATTCTCTTGCTGGAAGGATTTGCGATGGACAGACTATGACTTGCCCATATGGCTGTCTTAAATGAAAATCAAAGGAGTAGTCAGGAAGAAGAAGAAAGGAAATTTTATTTTGATCCAATACAACAAAGGTATTAAACACAAATTGTTACATTTGTTACAAAATTAAGATATTTTGGTACAACCTCGGAGGTAGTCGTCTCTTCAGTCGTTGTACCTAAATTATAATGAATGGCTCCACTTGCCATCGGAATGCAGGCATGTTATTTCCTTACAAGATGTTGAAGGTGAACTGAAAAACGAGCAACCTCCAACTCCCTGTTGATTTGGCTATTCCTAACACATCAGGGAGCATTTGTCGCAATCCGAAGTACTTTGTTCTGGAAGGACTGGAGTTTTTTTGCGGTGTGTGTTGCTGATACCCAGCCGGACTGGTCATGTGCATGTAATATAGGGAGTTTTGAAAATTAGTGTTACGCAAGTCAAGGAGTAGTCCGAAAAATAATAGGGTTCTCGCTTAAAGGCGATTTTCAGGAAAAATTAAAAAATACTAAAAAAAAACTATTGCTCTTTAAAAATAGAGCTATGTTTTGTTACGTAAATATGCAAGAACCTATTGGGGCTCGGCCGGGATTTGAACCCGTGACCTCTCGCACCCTAAGCGAGAATCATACCCCTAGACCACCGAGCCTTGTTCTGTCCCTTTTAATCTACCCATTTCAGCATTTGCACTTTTATTTGCAATAAACATTATTATTATTCTTAACGTCCACTTTTTGTAACTCAGGCTAATTGGGACGGGTAATCTACAGGTTACCACCATTTTCTAGCCAGGGTAGGACTTAGGATGTTATTTAATGCATTCTGTCACTAAATAATTTCCTTTGTCCAGGCGAGAATCGAACTCGTCACTCTAGGTTTGCTTTTGAGATTAAGGTCAATGCTTTAACTCATATGACCTAACCTGAGCCCCTTGCAATAAACAGCATGTAGAACTGAAATTGTTTCTGGGCTGAAGTTTCTTTGGATACTGTTTTTCTGGTAAGCAGCACTAATTTGTTGTGGCTTCCTTTAAGACTCACTAGACATAACAGAATTTTGATCCAACAGAGATCCGTTTCTCTCTGCGGATCTTCAAAAGAAATCGATTAATGTACATAGCTACCTAAACCCAACCCACTCTAAGTATTCTATATCATATCTTATGCGCTGCTGAGATGGTGCAATTGGACCACATTAGGCCTCTGCTCTACCTATCCTGGTCTTTCTTCTTCACTATAGGATAATTTCCACTGTCTGACTCTTAACAATTGCTCACACTCTTCTTTCAACAGCTTCTGAGGTAAGAATTCTGTCTTCCTCTTCTTTAAGAGTCCAGATGACTGGCCTTTGAGCAGTCGCGTACTTATCTCTTGATTTCTTGTCTACTCTTCCTAGGCCGGAAGAGTATCCATCCTTCATCCACATCTCTGAAGCATTTCTCCAAAATACTTCAGAGGTGCAGATGTTATTATCCTATACTCCAGTCACGAGGATAAAAGTATCTTTTTTTGAAGGTTGATTTGCGGGATGGATTATTCACCAGCAACTCTGTAATTGACGATTTAGTCATATTATTAGCTCAGGAATTCATTTCATTGGTTCATTGATGACGCACTAAAAGTATGTGACTAGATTATGGATACTATCGATTTATCACAATGGTAGATTCTGCTCAAGGTTATTTTAACGTTCATTTTGGCATTTATATGCCCATGAACTGCTTAGACCGTCTCTAGACATTGGTGTGAGGGCAAATTGGCTTTAATAGTCCCTGCAGTAACCATAGTCATTGATTAATGTACATGTTATCAGACCTCCTACTATACTTCATTTAAGAGATTTACATGAAAATGCTGAAAGGATAGTTTTAGAAGCAGAGAGCAAGGCTCGGTGGTCTAGGGGTATGATTCTCGCTTAGGGTGCGAGAGGTCCCGGGTTCAAATCCCGGCCGAGCCCCGATTGATTGCTTTTTACATTTAATAATGTCTCACAGAAGCACAGTCAAAAAATCTTTATTATAATTAGTCCAACTTTTTTTTTGTTTTTTCAGCTCCTCAAAAACAAATTCTGAGTTTAAATATGCTAAACCAAGCAGACCCATTAAAATTCTCTCTATAACCGTGAGTTCATTGTCCAAACAGGAGTCGAAGGATCTGCGATTGACTAATTACGATTTGTCCATATTTAGAGACAAAATTTGTATTCTTCTGGTTTATTACATATTAATAGTTTAATATCTTTGACGGTAAAAAATTAATTTTTATAATATCTGTGACTCGTAAAGATTTGGCATTTGAGCTATTATTTTATTAAGGTTTATCTGATTTACTTGATCGTCTCTTGTCCAACTCGAGAAACCTAGAAGAATGCATTGTTGGTACTAGTTGTTCGGAGGTCGTTTTCAGTGAACTGATAGTTGATGGTGGTTACACCGAGGTATTTGAAGCTTTCTATTAACATTTGGGGAGGATGGGGATACAACGCGAAAGCTGCTTTCAAGATTTAGGTTATGGCTTAACATCACGGACGTCGTTTTTTCTTTGCTTGCCTCCAAGCTTACCTCATTTGCCGTTGATATCAATGCACCGGCACTCACAGTGATTCCACGATGGCGTTCTAGGTATCATCTTCCTTAAATATATTCAGGTATATTTAAGAAGTATGGTGAGATGCCACAGGCTAGGTACGGGGGGAGGGGTACTACAACTATAGGACCTCTCGTTGTCTAAAAGCTGATCTTTAGAGTTGAAAGAGAATTAATGTTATCTCTGGATTTCTGAAATCATTAAGAATTAGTACTGATGAGATCATCTAATGTGTCATAGAATCCAGAGATTTGGTAGTTCTAAATGCATAATAACACCGGATTCAAGTTCAACTTAATCGCACTAACAGGAATACCCAGACGTAAAGTTAACATTATACTCTTTCTCAGGTATGGAAAAAATTTATTCATTTCTTAAAGAAAACTTTGAGTTGCCCTTAGATGTGCCTATAAGTGCCACAGACTTGGTAGAAGGAAAGTGGAAGACTGGTACATTCCTGTAGCAAGTCAATTCTTCAAACTTCCAGTAAAAACAAAAAGATTATAAAGTTTGATTGGTGGTACACACCACCTACTGCAGTTTGGCTGGAGGTTATTACAGCACAAGGTCCTTAGAGCCATAATAGGCCCACAGTGGGATGGTGACTGAGGACTCTTATTATATCTGAAACGTTCGATTTGACATGATATGAAAGCTTAGCTACGCAAGGGGCCTAACATTTGTCAAGAAGTAACACAACTGGTCCCTATACAATACAATGAATGCAACAGTGATGGGTACCCGGCAACGAGGTAGGCAGGAGATGGGGTGAGTAGACAGAGTGGTGACAGACTTCTACGTAGTGGACCTTAAGCCCAGAATAGACAGAGGTGTAGGAGGCTGGCAATGAGGAATAAAGATCTTCAATATCTGTTAACCCGAAAAAAAGAAGTTACATTTGAAATTCTGAATCCATATGGTGGAACGCACTTGAGCCATACTATTGACATTGACATGAAGCATCATTATCAGAAGTAAGAAATTATATGAAGTACAGGTTAGAATCGTTAGAGAGCCCTTGCAAACTAGAGATCCAAAATTAGAAAAATCGACTTTCAGCACCCAATGAATTTTCAGCCCAGAAGCATCTTCAGTTCTATATGCTGTTTATTGCAAATATGGGCACTCCCACCGGAATGCTTAGATTATTAGGCAGAGAGCAAGGCTCGGTGGTCTAGGGGTATGATTCTCGCTTAGGGTGCGAGAGGTCCCGGGTTCAAATCCCGGCCGAGCCCGATGACTTTTTGGTACCTTTTGATTTCCTAGTAAATCAGAAAAGCCTTTGAACTGCCTAAATGCGCAATTTTTACAAACCACGATAATAATGAAATTTAGTTTTAATCATCCAATGTGAAAAATAGAATAAACTAATAATTTCGAATAAACTAATAATTTCGAATAAACCAGGAGTAATTATTTCATTGTAAGAATTATTATTTTAAAATGAATTTTCGTTCTTGTGATATTTAAATGCAATGTTTCCTTAACTATTCATGGCATTTAGTGTAATATATAATAATCCTATTAAAGTTTAGAAAACTCTGAGGTTTTAGTAGAAGGTCAAAGAAAAAACAATGTTGAAATAAATTACTTTTGTTATTGTACATTATATAACTAATAAATTCCTCAAATGTATTTATAAATTTATGAGTATGGTTTTATTTTTCCGAGGAATCAATTTAAGAGGACCGCATCCATTGATTATTGCACTTATTAATGGTATTATAAGCTCTGAATGTCATATATGTTTGTCACTGACAGCTACTTCATAAGTTCTCTTGGAACTAATTACTGCATACCGGTTGTCAGGTTCTCATCCGGAATACTGTCAAAGGGACCTCGATCCATGCAGAATCTTATGCAAAAATCATACATATTGTCAGCTCTGGAGCTTCCCTAATTCTAAGTGGAAATGGTAAAATGCTTGTAATAAACACCCGTATGCGCTACGTTCACAGGTTTACTACAGTTCAGTCGGTCTTTTTGATTGGCATGCCGAATTCAGTGGAATGCACAAATTTTGTTATAGAAATAGTGTATCGATGTAGAACAGGAACCGATTCTTTTATTTGAGAATCCTAGTTTATCGGACCACTGTGAGGACTTAAGTTCCTAAAAGTAGGTAAACTAATTCTCTTTATTATTCATATTATTACTCTGTCCCCAAGCCACCGTGATGAGGGAATACTACTATTTATGGAATATTGAGTTCCTGACAGTAGCTCTCTTGGTAAGAGGACGACAATGCTACTTGCTTTAATTTGAGATTTTGTAGGAGAGGGGGACCCCATAAGTTCAAAATATTAAAAAATTCCATTTAGGACAGAGGAACTTCGTTAGTTCCTTAATAATTAAATTTTTACAACTTGCATAAGCCGCCTTTGATCTCCATTATAACTGGGTAGTTCATTAAAGTGCTAAAAATGCAAACAAATCACAATCTAATAATAAAAAATAAATATGCTGTAGTCATGTATATTGTTTCAAACTAATATTCAAACATTTCGTTTCCAGAATTTTTTGCAGTTTAAACCCGTCAATAAATGTTCTTTTAGAGAATTGTTTATTATGTTGGCTTAATAAGTATTACGAGATTTCGAAATCGTTTTAAGAATGCAACAGTGCTAAAATATTATAAACTCACGATATTTTCTAGCATAATATAGTTTTATGGCGATACCAAGCCCAGAAAAGAAAAATCCTCCTCCACTATTCAATGATTTTTCAGCACAGAAGCCTTCAGTTCTACTTTCTGTTTATTACAAATATAGGCGCAAGAGCCGGAATGCTTAGATTAATTGGCTAAGACCAAGGCTCGGTGGTCTAGGGGTATGATTTTCGCTTAGGGTGCGAGAGGTCCCGGGTTCAAATCCCGGCCGAGCCCGATAGATTTTTGAATATATTTAAGTCAGGACTACTAAGGACGTCTATTATTGGTAGAGCTTTAATAGTTAAACTTATTTTTTTTTGTTATTTGATTATTGTTTCGTATTTTGACCTGAAAAACGAACTAAAAACCCACTAAAGCAATTTATAATTAGGGCTTATATATCACTAAAATGCTTTTGTCCGTCATCAATTTTGTATTCTTTAAATAGGACCATATGATCTTGAATCTATGTATAATTCCAGTCTGACAGAAATCTGCTTAGTTGTGTCTGATTTTTATTGTTTCTTTCTAATATCCCACATTCTTAATCCTTGCTAGTTAAAAAACTAGACTAGCCATACTTAAAGTTTGCTCCGCGGAACCCTAGGATTTCGCGAAATCCCTGGGGGGGGGCTCTGCAAGTATTTAGAAAAAACCAAAACACCTGTGTCTCTGGTCGACTATTCCACGACACGTGAGCTCGGGCGGCTCTTTGAAGCGACCTATCCAAAATGAATGCATGGATTCAAAGCCCCTATTTACCCTAAAGTATGTCCAACAACATATGTTAACCTTTTTTAGAAATGGCATCAGGCACAAACAAGTATGGTGTTACTGTTCAAAAGTCCGTCACGTAGGGGCTGCGTAAACTAAGCAGATTTCCCAAGTAAACTTTTACAATAGAGAAATCTGCTTAATAAATAAGGAACCTCTAAACCTGTTCACGAGGGACAAACATTACGGATACAGCCACCCTAGCTCTCGGCGGAATGTCCCGAACATAGCCGACTCCGGCCGACCACCACACAATACAAATGCAAATATCTCGGTTCATATTCAAGATAGACAATAAATGTATAGAATAATATTTATAGTAAATTTAATTTGCAATATGATTGGTTCTCCTGGTTTGATCCGACGTATGGTAACGGAGATATTTCGACTTTTCAAAATCCCCCTCTAAACTCCCTCTCCCACTGGTCCGATTTCAACCATTAACGAACTTGATCTGTCTTTTTGCGAGAAACGTTTAAATATCGAGTTTGGTAACGATCGAACAAAAATTGCGACCGCTAGAGTGTTAACAGACAAATATATATATATATATATATATATATATATATATATATATATATATACACTTTCGAACGGACCTCATTTTCGTCACCTCCTGGGTAGGATCGATGGAGATTTGAAGAAATGTTTCGAATATCGTGTCATGATTACGACCTCAATACCTGATTTCCCTTAAGGGAAATCTGCTAAAATGACGCCTCTCATCGATTTTTGGTGCAGAATTCATGATGAATCCAATGTATGCCAACGTTGCCCTGAATGTTCTTCTGCAGTTTCCAACAACACACTTGTGCGAAAGAGAATTGTGATACTCAACCTATGCTGCCACGAAACCAAAATATCCCAATAATAATAAATAACCCAAAATACGCCGAACCTGATATGGGTCTTCAACTCTCTTCTACCAAACCTGATATAAACCATTTGATGAAAAATAAAAAACACTTTTATACTTCCGATTAGTTATTTATTTTTCTATTCTATTATTATAATTGTTAAGTAACAGTTACATTCTACTCGTAATATGATTAATAACAAAGAATTAAAATAATGACATTTTTGCTTTATTTTACTGCTCCACCAAGTATTTTGATTTCCAAAAGGGTTCCTTTACCAAAAAAGTTTAAGCACCGCTGAACAACACTTCACAAGGAAATCAAGAAGAAGATTTCAAAACCTTCATGAGATGAAGCTAAAGGTAAACTTAAGCTATGAAGAAAACACCTTCTTCGGCACATTTGGTTAAGAAGGATGTTTGGCTCCCTTCAGACAAAGATCCAAAATGTTCTTTTTTGGTCCTGAAAGTTTAAATAATGAACTTACAGTTATAGAGAGAATTTTAGAGGCCATATTTGGTCGTCAGTTTAATCACAGAATGTGTTTTTAAAAAAGAATATAAAAAATGGCTTATAAGCTCTCTATAAAGAACTTATTATAATAGTGATTTTGTGATCGTGCTTCTGTGAAACATTATTAGATGTAAAAAGCAATCGGGCTCGGCCGGGATTTGAACCCGGGACCTCTCGCACCCTAAGCGAAAATCATACCCCTAGACCACCGAGCCACGTCCTCCGCTCCTGAATCTGTCTTTAGCCCACTTTCTTGATTTAATATGTGCACGCAACGAATGAATGGCTATGTCTAATGCAGAGAATGTTCAAGCTGACCATTTTACCCTCCTACCAATGCTGAGTGGCGTACAAGACAGTTCATGAGATTTTTAATACCAAAATCAACTGCAGAATAACCTTTAGCTGAATCTGCCATCTTGAGCAATCACCAACATCCAAAATCTAGGTAGAACCGTTTAACGCGATATCGATGACCTAATAAAACTAATTCCTGAGCTAATAATAGGAGTAAATCATCGAGTGCCGAGTATCACTTTCTTTCTAGTATCTGGGGTACAGGAGAATAATGTCCTCCCCAAAAAGAGTTTTTGGAGAAATGCTTCAGAGGAGTGGATGAAGGATGGATCCTCCTCCGGTTAAGGAAAAGTTTACAAGATATCTAGAGATAAGTACGCGACTGCTCAAACTCCAGTCATTTGGACTCTTAAAGAAGAGGAAGAGAGAATTTCCACTCTAGACATTGTTCAAGCTGTCCAAAGAAGAAGAGTGTGAGCAGTTGTTGTGAGAAACTAGAAGTTATCCTAAAGCTAAGAAGAAAGATCTCACTGGAAGAGCAAAGGCCCCGTATGGTCCAACTTAACATCTCAGCAGCGCACAAGATCGTGAAATTCGCTTAGAATGATCCCCAATAAATAGTATTGTGAACGAATCTTGGCTTCAGACGGATTCATTAAATTATAGAGGATGTAGGAAGACGAACACTGAATAAAACTGTGTTAACTGATGGTTCTATTGCAATAAGTTTATTGAGTTTCCTTGCATTATATTAAATAACCATTTTACTGCCTAGATTGACAACTTACTTGGAAACGATAATGTTCTCTCATTGTGAAGGGATACATATTTCATACTTCACACTATAAATAAGTAAGCTAATACTGAATCTGAAAATAAATGATAGTACATGCTTGCTGGTTAGAAAATGTTATTGCTTTGGAAACTGTGTTTAGCTATCACTGTTCTAGGTATTCAGATTTGGCTTTATGATGCTTTTAATAGGTCAAAATGTTTTATACTGCATTTATTCTACTAAAGAATTTTTTTTATTATTTATCTATTACTAAGCTGGTGAATAGAGTCTTTGATGCATTCTATCTATGTATTTCCACCTAATTTCTACAACTCTATATCACCGTCAAATCTCCTGATTCCGGTAATCTGAAATTATTTATTTTCAGTTTGATCATTCATTTTGAATGTAGAGTTACATATTATTACGGCTAAGACAAAGAATGTGACTACACTTGTGTCTAGAATATTAAGTAGATATAATAAAATTAGTAATCCCTATAGTATTGGTAGGAGCGAAGACATCAAGGCCAACCCTAAACTACCTGGGAGACTGCGTGTATTTCTATTTTAGCTGCGTTCGCTCTTTGTTTCTAGAACAGCTGATTTCAATTCACTCCTCATCGCTAGCATTTATCTTCCTTCAGGACTGTCTACGGCACTATGTCACTGTCAAACAAAGGAACGCAGACAGTTCTATTTGGAAATGCTGCAATTTTAAGATATTTTCTTTATTTTTTTTTAGAATAACCAGTGGCAATATAGTGACGAATGATATAAACCTATTGTGGGGACTCCTATTAGCCGTGTGAGATCTCACTTGGTAAATCTAGAGTCGAGAGTTCGATTCTCTCTGCACAAATGGAATTTATCTAGTAACGAACTCCCCCCCCCCCCCGAACCCTGGCTAGAAAAGTCTGGCAGCCTATAAATACCCCGTCACAATTAACCGTAGTAGTACAAAGTAGACGTTACTAAATAAACACCAATGATCCCCCCCTCCCAAAAAAAAAACAGTTAACTTAGTCCTTTTTCAAAAATCCTTCTTACATTAGTTTATTGGAACATCGTCTTCCAAGTAGTAGGACTCTTCTAACGAAGTAAAGCTCACCATGAGGAGATTAGGAACTGTAAAAGTCCTTTCTCTTAACAATTTCACTAAAAAAGTAGGGTTTCTAATAAAAATCTTAAAGGCATATGGTAGTATTAATTTATTTCTTGCTCTGAGCCCCCAATATGACGCATGAAAGCTGAAGCTTTCTATTTCCTTTCCATTTAGCAAAAGGTCTTATAACTGCAATACATTGAAAGAGGCTATTTCATTGCACATTATTATTAATTACTTAAATGCTCTAATGAGTTTTGTAGTTAGAAATGCTATTCATACGTGTTCAATTTGCAGGGTTAAAACGTCAACCGATAAATTTCATCCATCGAAATACTCATTTGTGATGGCCTGACCTGGGCCATCTGGTGATATCGCAACTCCTTACAAGGAAATTATGACTTTAATAAAATTAATTTAATGGAATATATAAACAGTGGTATCGCCTCTAATGAATTATCAGTAGATCGTGAGAGCTCTTATAGCGAATTTCCTTTAAGATATAAACCACTGAGATCGCTCATATGAAAAAACTATACAAAGCTCCTTCAAATCGTTGCAAACCATCGGATGTACATAAGTGACAAAGACCCGAATGTTTTGAAAATGTAATCTTTCTCATTCTCACGAGTAGCCGTCGAGTTTGAGATATTGATATAATTCCATAGGGAGCGAGGTGCTCCATTGTCATGACACCTGGGAATGAATAAACCCACCATTGGTTACAGAAATATATAGTTATCCATATTTAAATATCTGTTTTTAACCAAAACTAAATGATCGAGTTCGATGATGACCAGATTAGACCAATAATGAGAGGTTGCGAGGTAACCAACAGGCACAATTCTAAATATCTAGCTTACTGCGTTTCCTACAAAAAAAAAAAAAAAAAAAATAGAAATTAATCCACTGTAAATTTTATTTCCATCTTTTATATTAAGATCTGACTAACGATTTAGGAGGTACAGACGTTTAAAGCATTTTCGGCTGAGTTTTAGTGAATCCCCGATGCAAATGCGCTTTTGATGTACGCCACTAGAAATAAATCCTGAAATTTTCGTATATTTGCCATCATTTTTGTCATGTAATTGGTTTGATCAATGAATATTTAACGAAATCTTTCGAAGATCCCGTCACGAGTACTACCTTCATGGGAATTTGCTAAAATGAACCTTTCGGGCAATATTGTTGTGTTTATCACATGGATTATTCAGCATTTAATGTTTCAAATTTTAAGTAAGCCATTGTCTTCATTAGTAAGACACGTTAGGTCTATATTGCAACTGTTTGTCTCGTAATTATCGGTAGTTTGCCTAAAATTACTTTATGAAACTTCTTGGAGATTTTGAAATATAAAGTTCAGGAATTCATGGTCAGTGATATATTTATTACAAGCAACTATGATTTGAAGAAAATTTTCGAAAATCTTGCCCTAATTACAACCTCAATAGCTGATTTCCCTTAAGGGAAATCTGCTAAAATGTTTAAAAAAATCCCGAATAAAAAAAATATAACAAGAAAACAATTCACGTTGACTATAGAGAGCATGGACATGTTTCCGTTGAAGTTTATGTTGGATTAGTCAGACAGAAGCCTAAGTCAGGAAGGTAACAGTAGATTTGTATTCAACCCACTCGCCTTCTCCATTATGCAAACTGCACAACGATGCATTGAGGACTTCTTCCACAGATTGCAAAACTACAAAGGATTACCGAAATAGTGATTCAACGAAAAGTAAACACATCATTACCAGAATAAACACAACAAGGACAGAAGGAGACGCAGTAAATATTGATATGTGTATATATATTCTGCAAAATCTTTTCCACATGGCTCCTGAGTCCTCAGTTTTTCTGGATTATCAAAGTTAAATCATTTGCCCAGCTGTTAACATATTAAATACAAGTTGAGAGGATTATTTTGTTTTATGGAGTCTTGAAAATGTAGCAATTTAATTGCCACAAACAATATATTAGCTATTGACGCCCTAGGTCCTTGCATCACATTCACTGTGGCCATGAAATATGTTCTTCTCATTGTGAAATCACAGCATCCACAAGTCATCTAAGTAGATATAGACCTCTGCCTCGGTTATCCCATTCCCCTCGTCTCTTCATAAACCGTACAACTAATTTTTGATCATATCATCAAACACGCAACTTATTAGAACTCACTTCCAGCAGATGCCCTTAAGCGAAATCAGCTATTGAGGACTTCCATTAGGTTGTGCTCATGAAGCAATTTTCAAATCATTTCCTCAAATGACCATCGATCCTACCTTAGAAGATGGTGGTCCGTATATGCACACACACGTCTCTTACCGCACCAGTGGTCGTAATTTCGATCTTATCTTTACCAAACTCGATACATGTTTTATGTTCAACTAGAGATCAAGTTCTTAAAATCGGAAGGGAGGGGGGGTGCTCAAGAGGGGGAATTGCAGAAAATAGGAATATCTCTGTTATTATACATTAGATCGAAACACATGTATACAACAAATCGTTTTGCGAATTTAACTACTTACAAAAAATAATTTTTTGTAAGTAGTTAAATTCGCAAAACAATTATTGTTATATACTTATTTTTGTTATTATGAATACTAACCAAGATATTTGCACTTTTCAGTTTTCAGCCTTCAGTAAGCCCCTACCCCATCACATGTCATTTTAACAAGCCGTTAAATCGTGAACCACTTTATAGTAAGCTTAAATACTAAATATTATTTTTATTGGACTTTTACTGTGTGAGGTCATCAACTCAAAAATATTAATTTGATCTATGCCATACTCAATAATTAACTGTTTTATTTAACTGTTGGTAATATATGTTGAAACCGAGAGATATGGAGGAGTGGGGTGAGAGTGGCATATATATTTCTATTATTATGTGTTGTATCGAAAAACTTTATAGAACCAATCATGTTAGACAGTTGGTTTTCAGGTTCCAGTGAACTCCCACTTGAGCTCATTGGATTTTTATTTAGAATTAGAGAGCATACGGCGAGAACAGAACAGTAGTGTGTTTACCAAGATCTCTTGCTTAGTTAACGGAGCCTCTAGGGGATGGGCTTTTACAACCAAGTGTACGGATTGGTCATTTCTTCTTCTTATCTACTTTTATAATACCTCTCTTTGGGTATACACCATGTTTGTAGATTTGTCTAAATATGCCGAGCAGAGCAAAGAAGTTGCCCATAAAAGGTTAAGACAGACTTTATCACGTTAGCGGGTGGACGACATGGATTTCAGTGACCCCTTTCATAGTGAGAGAGTGGGTAAGAGGGGATCGGGCGTTCGAGGAAGCAGTGAAAGCTTAGTTGCTTAGACCTGCCCCAATGAGGAAGTTAGTCCGGGCGGAAAAGATACGGAAGCACATCCGTCGGAACATGGGTAACATAGGATATTGTTAACCAGTTATAACCTTACCATAGATGAGGTTTCTAACCTTCCAAGTTCTATTCTTTTCTATATAAAACCCTAGCTCAGACAATAGAAAACCCAGAGCCTCTTTATATCCGTCATATTTCTGACAGTAATTCAAATGTATTTGTAATTCATCTACTATTCAGCTAAGGAAGTCTTTTTTCCGTATTAGACAAGCCAGGAGTTGAAACAAAATTTTATTGTTCAAAATTCCGGTTTAGCTCGCCAGTCCTAAACGTTTTGCCTACTTATGTCGCTAACGAAGAAGGGAATTCTTTTGTTATAAAAATATTATATTTACGACAAATTGACTTTAAATTCATAAAAATAAAGAACCTAAAAACGGTTTAATTATTACACATAGTAATTGTTATTTAATGCAGAGAGATATACAAACTAGCTTTTGCGTTCAGAAGAAAAAGTTATTCCATATCAAAAAAGAGGGGACCTAGGATACTTTTAGGAAATTACAACTTCCAAAAACAAGTCCATCCATTCCTAAGGAGTGCGGTTAGTCATTAATTATGTAGATTTCTTATAGGGAAAACAATTGAAGTTGCACTTGTGCCGCGTTTTTCGAAAAATGTCTTATCGTTATCGGGGAAATGGTGGAAAGTCAATAGATTAAAACACGTGAAAGACCTTTCATTGATTTAATTTTCTTCCAGATGTTTCGCGTTTCTTCAGGAGTAGTGCAACTACGGTAAAAAGATTTGACCTTACCAGCGAGGAGGTCACCTCAATACTGACAAAAATGGAGACGTACAAAACCAAAAATGAAGACGTAGCTGATAACTTCGATACATTAAATTGATCAATAGTGTAAAATCAAGTTTTGAAAAATCGATTTTAGAAAAAGCATAGTTATATCTCTTGACTGTTTGTTGTCCTTTTCGTTTAAATATTTGATAAATATGGCATGTAAATTTCTTATCTCAATTTTCTAGTTCAAGACATATTGTTGAGAAAACGTTTTCTCAAATGTACATCGATACTGTCCAAGACATAACGAAAATGAGGTCCGTTCAAAACTAGATATACGTATCTGTATTTAAATGTATAGATGTATTTGCCCGCTGGCTGAGATCTTATCGAGGGGGGATCGAATATTCGATATGACTCAATTATTTTGGATTTTATGGAAACATTTTATAAGACTAATTTTATTGCAAATGTCATTTCCTATAAATGTTGTTATATGCATTTTTCTGTATCTTCAATGTTAGTTTAGATGTTTGCATTTTTTTTTTTTTTTTAGTTTTTATTTTTCAGTAAATCCCCACTCCTATTCTATATTAACCATGAGCTATTATATCCTGGACCACTTTATTGGAAGCTATATTGTTTTCAACAGACAATTATTATACGAGATACATGCAAAAATTTTGTGTGATGTTATAAATAAAGATTTTACGTTCTGGACTCAGAAGATGTTTACTGATCTATAGGTGCCATAATCTATAGTTAAACGTTTCATTCATCATTTCACTCCGAAGGTGGTTTCGAAAATTGAAATATATCCGTTATTATGAGTCGGTTCAAAAATGTTATAGAACCAGCCATTTTAAATTGTTGATGCTCAAGTCAAATATTATGCTAGTTATTAGAACTTTCTGGTTTTTAGCTTTCAGTACACCCCAAGTTATACACATCATATTTTTACTTTGAAATAAAGAATATATGGTGTAAAGAGATCGCAAGTGTCATGCAGTGCGTGTGAAATGTGCTTAGCTTACGCATCCCTGCGGTTCTGTCGCAGTGGTCTCGAACGTCATTGAGCGAAATCGGTAGAGCTGCCAACTAAAATCGGTACATTTGTACCTAAAATCGGTATATGACAAAAAACATATACAATTTTCAATCAATTTCGTTTATTTAACAAAAAATACACTTATTATTATATTATAATAACATAAAAATCAACTTACAACATAAAAATCTACTTACAACATAAAAATCTACTTACAACATAAAAATATAATAACGTAAAAATCAGCGTATCTACTAACTTACATCTAACTCACTTATTATATTAATATACCATATTATGGCAATTATTAATTTGGCAGCGTCAAGTTAAAGAAAGACAAAAACTGGAAATTTAGAGATTTTCAAAGTTAAACAAGTTGCACACCAAAAACGGATATCTACAAATTAACAAAATTAAATTATTTTTCATAATGTTTCGTAACGTACCAATATTCTTTGGCCATAGCTGCAGTCATTTTAAAATTAATTTCTAAGTCATAACAATTAGCATTCATGAAAAGTTGTTTTGAATGCAGTAGGCTAGTGATTGACTCAGTAGACAGCCTATTTCTCTGTTTTGTTTTCATAATATTAATTTGAGAAAATATACGCTCAACATTGGCAGTTGAATGGGGGAGTGATAAAATATTAAACATAAAAGTAGTTAACAAGGGAAACATTTGAGTCTCATCGCCACGCTTTAGCAAATTTACTTCAATCACAATTTCTTAGAATGCTCCACTCTGTATCAATCCGCAATAACTCTGCTCATTCATACTTGCTGTAAGGTGACTCCACGTAACAATAAACATAAATGAAAAGGGTTGCCAACACAAAATTGTGAAATCGGTAGAAAAATCAGGAGAATTTCCACGTATTTTCTGAAATCGTGGAAAAATCATTGCATTTCGGTATTTCGGTAGTACAGAGTCCATTTCGGTAGAAATACCGAAAAATCGGTAGGTTCGAGACCACTGTTCTGTCGTTTTATTCTAGTAAATGACTCTACTGCAATGATGAGAGTGCTCTTAGTGCTAGCGGCACCTAGTGGCAAAGAGAGGAACCATTTATTTAGTTCTTCATTTTTTGCACAGGTAGCGGCTCTGTACTATATCTACTATATCTATTAACTGGAAAAGCTGTCCACTTTTTCTTATTCTAATTCCATTAACTCGAAGTCTTTCCTCAGATTTTTTATTTTCATAGGTTCCATTTGTGTAACTATTAACCTCAATCGTACAAATGGAGGTTCTAAAATAATTTTGGCTGGTCAACAAACTACACCTCAGCCACCCCCAAATTCCTATTTTCTTTACATCTTAGGAACACTAAATTTCTACGGGAGTATCAAACGTTAGTTATAATTAATGTCGAAGGAGATTCTGTAAACTGTGTCCTGGACAACTAAATATGGTTCTGACTTAGACGTTTTACGCACGGGGCGTAAATTAAAAATTAAATGTGCTATTTTGTAATTAATTTTATGGCGTTGTCTGTAAATCCACAGTATATGAGGTTTCGGTCCATAACGACTAGGGCATTAGTTTTTGTACAAAAATAAACATACTATGAGCTACAATTAGCTTAAAGTGAGATGAATAGATATCGCATTTCCTACTTTATTTTAAATGTTGACTTTAACGTACTCTAAGTTACTTAGCCAAGTTGTAGCAGTTGTCACATGAAATAAGCTGCGTAATTCTTTCCAACCTCTTTGCTCAAAGCAGAAAAAGTTTTGAATTTTATAAGTCCCAAACCATAATTTGATTAACTACTAAATATTACATATATATATATATATATATATATATATATATATATATATATATATAAACAGTAACGTGAGACGAATGAATATACCTACCACTCGTAAGAACTGAATTTTTGTTTTTTTAGCAGATTATGCTTAAGGGTAATCTGTTTGAACTATGAGTTTGCTGATCTATGGCATCTACATGTGTTGGATTAATAGTTGGCATTACCAGACAAGGTGATGATCTTGAAAAACAGGTTCCTTTTTTTTGTGGTTGCCTGCTCATTGTTTTTGAAATTATTATTTATTACTTCATTATGTAAGAAGCGACTGAGAATCTTAGAAGACCAATTTTATACTGTCGAGATATTATATACTTATGTGGAAAAATTTGTTAATACACTCCCGATTAGTCATAGAAGAATAATGTGGTTTTTAATAAATAAATTGTTTCAAAGGAGGTTTCTTTAAGTTTCCTTCAAGGCTCTCTTAAGGTTCTGTTTGTGTCCACCTTTCAATAGAATTGCTTTACTCCGTACTCTGTGTCGGGCAGTTGTAAACTCCAACCAGATAATTCAAAGATGTGTGCGTTTTTTTGAGAAGGATCGAAAAATGTAAAAGAATCAATCTTTTTAAATTGATGATGCTCTACAATCGTTATTGCATATTCTGGTATGTTAAATTTTAAGCCAATTATTTCTACTTTATGGTTTTCTGCCTTCAATAAGCCCCCGCTAGATTTTGATTTAAAAACAGAGAATATATGCGGTGATACAGGTAGATGGTGTTACGAGTGTTTCATACTAACACTTGGGAAATCTGCTTAGTTTACGCAGTCCCTGCACGACGGGCTTTTTTAATTTAGTTCTGTTCCAAAATTCTATTTAATTTTGGCATAAATTCATGTTTTTCCCATTCCGAGTCATTTTATGAGCAATCTCATCTAATTTGAAATTTTTATTTCTCTTTGTCTTTTTGGTATTTAAAATTTCAAGGTGTATATATATATATATATATATATATATATATATATATAATTTTAGTATTTTTCTAGGTAAAACTCAAAGGACGTTTGAAGAAATCGCTCAATGGTTGATACCCATTAATGCCCATCCGCTAAAAAGAGTTAAACCATAAAAGTTAAAACGGCTTTTAGGAACATATAGTTAAGCTTAGGCACAATCCACCATAAGCAGCTTCCAAGAATCTACTAAACGATCCAAGTGTTCACTAATTTCAAAATAATTAGTATCATTCTCTCAGACAATTTAACCTCACCTTCGTCAGATTAAATCTACCATATTGTAGCATTATTTCCTCCTATTTAATATCAATTTCATTAATGGCAGCCTAGCTTTTCCTTCCTCGGGTATTTTTAGTGAAGGGTCAGATTGAAGAGATTTTTATTTAATTACCTCAATTGTCCTGTTTCGGTTAGTCTTTTTTTAGAGGGACAGTTGAAATGCTTATTTTTAAGTGGTTGATATGATCCATAAGTATGCATTATATGTCCCTTGAACATTTTGAATTGTAAATGGAGGTATAATAAGTTATGTTTACAATACAAAAGTCCTTCACATAGTAAACAATATTAGCAAGAAACTGGCAGATTAGGTGGCTGGCCACACAGGTACCCTCAGAAAGAGGGCAGCTTATTCTGTTTAGTACATATTTATATATAGTTTAGAACGGGGTCTTACTATCGTCATATCCTTAGTAGACTCGATGAGCATTTGAAGAAATATTTCGGGAATTGTTCTTGGAATGCAAACCTTAATCTGGATCTCCCTCAAGGGAAATCTGCTGAAGCAAGAAGGCCGCGTCACTTTCCATAGAGCCATGAAGGCAATGAGCACCACTTGAGACGGAAAATGTAAAAATAATCGTGATACTGAAGCCAGACGATGAGTACCTAGGCTTGGTTGATCTCAATAAACCATCGGATAACGTTAAATATTCTTACCACCTTCCTTATTTTGAAGGTGAAAAATGTTGCGCAGCAGACACATATCCTCAAATATCATTTCATTATATATAATTCATGAAATTTTCAAAATACACGCTGTCCCAGAGAATTTCATTAGCTTTTCTAAAACGTTTTTGTACTTCTGTACATTTATATATTTTCTCATGCAATGCGACTAAGCTAAAAATATTGATTTCCACTAAGGGAAAACTTTCTCGAATTTTCCGAGTTTCGAAAAGTTAACAGCTGCCACCCTTAGCTGAGATATGCGTCCATCATATTCTCAAAGGATGTATGCCCTTGGTAAGGAAATAAAATCAGACAAAACAACCGTAAAGCTCAATTGATTAGGCAAATCATACAATGAAGCAAATGTCTCCAATACTTTTAACAGATAGCCAATCAAAATATTTTCATTAATACATATCCCTGCTTACCTGATGCTTCAGGAGATTTTTATTATGTATTTTATAGGTAAGGATAAAATCGTTTATAATCGTATTTTAAGTTAATAGTTATTAAAGATTAGGCAACTAAATGGTGCCCTGAGAGGATTACAAACATTTAATACTACATACATTTCCTCCAGCAATCACCTCTACAAGCATTAATTATCGATGCATTATTAGTAAAATATTAATTATTTAAGTTAGTAACAAAGTTTGTCCTTGATAAAAAAAAAACCGTTTCCAATAGAGCATTTATTTTTTAAATACAAAAATGTTATTTTAACGTATGCATCGGTTCTTTCTTGAATGTTCGTGTTATTTCGGTAATTTTTTTTTGCTCGATTTATTGTAGGTCCATAGTTCGGTTCCTTTTAATCGTTTCTGCATATTAAGTCCTGTGTAATCAACTCCAGGCCAAATTCCATGTACGCAATTATTAAGGGACTTTTTCAGGACTCTGAATGCGAGTTATAAAGATGTCATCTGAAGACCTCAAATTTTGGCGAGCGTCAACAATCCATGGCACGTCAAAGTTGAAAAAAAGTCCGTCACGCAGGGGCTGCGTAAACTAAGCAGATTTCCCATGTAAAGTTTAGTAATAGATAAATATACATACTGGTAACACAACAACACCGTGAATAAATACAAACGGAAATAAGAAATGTTTCATCCAATTTCAATAACCTGCCGACAGGAAGCGTTAGGTTAGAAATGTAAAGAAACGGTTCTGCCCGCCTCACACCGGAAAGAAAAACAATTACTGAAATATTTTAGAATATAACATATTAATTTTATTGAGAACTATTCACTATATCTAGTACTGTAATTAATAATGAGTCAGAATAATTGTTATCCCAATCAATCAAATTTTTGTAGTCCAAAACCTTAAGACGGGGGGGGGAGTCACCAGAACATATTTCCATGTTTCTCCATTAATAAAGGTCTCTTGAATACAATTTTTGGTATTTAAACTTGGAATTATGTGATTTATTATGAAGCGAAGTATTGTGTATGAAACATGAGTAGAAGTGGAGGTTTACTGATGGCTGAAAACTGAAAAATCCAAATATCTCGGTTAATATTCAAGATAGAGAATACATGTATATAACAATATTTATAGTGAATTTAATTTGCAATAAGCTTGGTTCTGTATAATTTTTCGATCCCACGTATAGTAACGGAGATATTTCGAATTTTCAAATGCTAATAACGCTCTATGGTGTAACGAGAGATGAAGACCAATGACTTTTTCCTCTGGCATTTTTTGATTAAATAAAGGACTTGATCCACTTTATCTTGTATCTTGGTCACCCTATGTGCGTGAATATAATTAAATATATAAATAAGTTTGAATATGATTAAATATATATATATATACACACACACACAAGCACACACACACACACACACACACACACACATATATATATATGATTAAATCATTTCACGTGTAAAACATTAATAATTTTTTTGTAGCCACAAACAACTAATAATTTCTTGAAATTGATCATTCTGAAAATTTTTTCTCAAACATGACAAGATAATTATTGGCCACTGTTTTAGAATATTTGTGTGTGTTTTTGTGTTTCGCTGATTGATGCTGCACAAAGGAGGACTGACTGGAAGCCGGAAGGGAAGTTGGTAAGTGTTGATAACCTTCTCTGATTGCGCAGTTCATACTCAGTACATGGATGCATATCTACGAATCCAATTAAAACTATGCGATGTACACTCTAATTGAATGAATGCAAGTCGGAGGAATTATTATATATTTATACAGAAGGTTGAATATAAAGGAAATATTCGCAGACCAATTAACCTGTAAATAATGTATTCTCATTTTAGCATCTTCTAACAACAAAATCTTTAATTACGAAATAAATAAATTTTAAAAACCATAACTCAATAATTAACCAATATTCATCAAGTACTAGCTTAAAGTCCAATATGTTTTTTTAAAAAAAACACAAACTCATGATTCGCAAGAAACAACAAAATAAATTATTGATTAAATTTTTCTCTCTGGAAATTAAGCAAGAGAATGTTTTCTGTCAAAAATATAATAATGTAGGTATGAAGAAATATTTATTATTATACGAGCAGTTTTGGAGCCACGTGATAAAAATTTTAACCTGACGATAGAAAAATATAAATATATAGAATGATGTTTAAAATTTTCTAGCTCTAGACATCGAAATATTCTTTAACAGTTTTATACTTTAGAACTATATTTTCATTATTCTTGGCCTTAGATCACTAACGTATATTTCTATTATAAAGCTAAATATTTTATCAAGCGTTTCCAAAACTGATAGTATTTGATTGAACAGAGAGGATTGTATTAAAATTTATTCTAGTCTTCAACACCATTGTCATCCCCAATACAATTTGTAACTTATTATATTTTATAAATTACTATATTTTTGACAGAAAGCATTCGAATTTTCTTTAAATATATAATACTTGTTAAAAATTAAATGCCGATAATTAAAAAAAAACGACTTTTTAATTATTTATTAATATTAAATAAACGCTCTAGAAACGAAAAGTAAAAAAAATCCAGAATTAAAAAATAGTCGCTCCACGCAAGATTCGATCTCAAGAATTTTTGGTTACAAAAACGTGACACTTCTAACTCAGCTACGGGAAGCCCTTTATAGTAGGTGTCTTAGCAACACGTTAAGACTTTATGCAAATCTTTAACATTTTTTTTTCAGACGAATGCGTGAGGAGAAAGGACTTCGAGATCATGTCTAGAGACTCAATATTAGGCTCAGGTTAGCCATGCGAGTAAAAGTGTTGACCTTTATCTCACATGGTAAACCTAGAGTGGCGAGTTCGATTCTCGCCTGGGCAAAGGAAATTATTTAGGGACGAAATTCATTAAAAAAACATCCTAAAATTCCACCCTGGCTAGAAAAGGGCGGTAACCTGTAGATAACCCGTCCCGATTAGCCTAAGTTGCAAAAAGTGGACGTTAATAAATAATAATAATAATTAGGACAAGAATAATCTTATCGGATATATCAGATGAGTTAAAGAGGTTGCTGGACCACACGAGGAAAACC
This sequence comes from Riptortus pedestris, assembly GCA_019009955.1. Classification (NCBI taxonomy): domain Eukaryota; kingdom Metazoa; phylum Arthropoda; class Insecta; order Hemiptera; family Alydidae; genus Riptortus; species Riptortus pedestris. The sequence continues at coordinate 39,838,526 of CM032232.1, read as the reverse complement.
TTGCTGTGCCTAATGGTCCGTAATTTCAGGATACTTGATGTTCAACTCGCTGAACTGTTTAAGCTGATGGAGGAGGAACATCTTCCAACAATTTCCTCATCCATTTAATATTATATTATTCGCACTCGTAGGCAACTCTCTTGCGCAAGACACTTTTATTATAGGATCTTATTGTTTTATTTATCAATTTGACGATATTTTTTATAAGGCATTAGTATGATGACGAGGCCTTTCAGTAATTGTGGCGAAATGACGTCAATGAGTGATCTAAGATGCGGAAGGTAGATAATTGCGGAGACTCGTACATTGGATGGGATTTGTCTTCGCCTTCAAGGATGGAGTAATTGCAAATAATGCTCACGAACTGGTATCCATCATTCCATGCCCCTCTAAATACTTATTGTTGTTGTAGAATTCAAACAACAATCATCGCCATAGCTATTGCCATTTGGCAGGCGCTCATCATTTAGCACAAGATAGCAGGAAAATATATCACTCGAATAATAGCAACTACTTCTAGACGGAAGAAATAAACTTTAATGAAGCAGCTTAGTAAGAACAGTAAAATGTTCCTGAACTAATTATTCTTCAATGGCTGGCGGGAGCGAACACCGATCAAGGTGTTCATAATGGCCTCTAAGTTACTCTAATGTTAAATTTATTCAGACAGACTTAAAACTTCCCTCGTAGCGTTATCGTCAGTAGACTAACATCCTCAAACAACACTGGAACGGCTCTTTGGCCAGACTACCTCGTATATAATTAATAATGAATATATAATGTAGATGTAATCTGGTTAAAACAAACATTAGTTCCTTAGAAGTTAGTAAGTTTATGAAACATATCTGAAAGAAACACATTCTAAATACAATATGTTCTTTACTTTTCCCCTCAATATTTGTTTTGACGCAGAAGTAACTTCCGATTCTTGAGGATGATGTAAAGTATAAAATAGCTCATTTTAACAATAGCAATACCTTAATACAAGTACAAACCATTTCTTTATTCTACTGAGTCATTTTCATGGACACACTAATTCGTGTCTTTCGCGCACAGGACGATGTCATTCATAAATATAAATAACGTTTTAGGGCTTTAATCGTTATTCTAAACATTATATATATGCGCTTTTTTGTATGCCTCTGTGCATCTGTTTGTGTTAGGGAGATTTTTTTTACAGATCGTATTATAGAAATGTGTTTTATTTATCTAATATCTAATTTAATTTCTTAAAATTAGAAAACTATTTTAAGTTTTATTACTATAGAAATTATTTTTTTAATACTCTTTTATTATTTATTTATTAATTACTGTCTCATTTACTCATCAGGCGAGTACCAGAGTACTCAGTGTCTTCTGGATCTGTAGGATTAGTTTTTGATCTCATTGTACCTCGAGGAACTCGGAGAGGTTGGGAGGGGTTGAGGCCTGACGGTTAGGTACCCTCTCGTTCCGTTTCTTGTGGCGGTCACAATGTCTGTCTGTCTGTTCGTCTGTTTGTTACTCAGTCAATCAAAAATGGTTCTGAGGATTCCAATGGACCTTTGTATTTGAGAATAAATTACCCCAAGGTTCAATATCGGCAAAATTAGAATTTGATTCATCTAATAGGGAAGTTTATTTCTACTTGAAAATACATATTCAAAAGGGGGGGGGTGGATAATTACTTGGAAGTAAAAATTACTGTTAGTAAATATCTTGTAATATAAGTAATATTGATTGTATGGGGGAAAAAATCAAAGAATGAATTGCGGTTCAGACTTCGATGCCTTTTGAATGAATAAAAATGTGTTCATTTTTTTTCTTTGGATGCTAAAACGATACAATCGTTTTATTTTGACAAGAACCCGCATTTATTTGATCCCAAGAATGATAAGAAATTCGTCAATATTCTACTTGGGGAAAACTATAAACTCACTATCACTAATTTGAAGGCAATAAATGGATTATTTAATCCTTCCGACTGTCCAATATTTATACTTCTAAGGAAATCCACTATTATATTAACTATTTTCCGGATTATAGCAATTATAATCGTAAATACTTTTAACTGCTTAAATCTCGGGTAAAATAAATGAATGACTGTACATTTACTATTCACGTTACAATGCATTTGATGAATACGAAGGAATTATTCTGTGAATCCAACCTCAATATTTCCTTGGTAAACCATTTCTATTTCAACATGTCAACGACGAGTAACGCTGCTAGTTTACGAAAGTGTTTTCAGGTCGAAGTAAACCCTCCCTCCCGGTTGAATATAAGAATACTCATGCACCCTATGTTTGTACCTTGGGATAGTTGTTCAAGGCGAATTTGAGCGATTGAATAACAAACAGACAAGTTTTTGATCAATCTTGATGTCATCTGTTCTTATAATGGTCTGAAAAGTGAACACAAATTATCCGAAATTAAATAGAAAATCAGATCAACCTTAGATTTGTATTTATATCGATAAAGCCAACAGAATGAAAAAGCATCAACGGCCTTGACCATCTAGGACTGTTGAGCTAAACATTTCGACATCAGCTATTATCAGAAGTTTACTCTGCTCCGTAAATGCAATTTTACAGTGAATTTTGTATTATTTTCCGATTATTTAGATTTGCGGTGTGCATTTCATTATAACTTTTATAATACAGCAGCTTTTACTAGGCGTATACTAACACAAAGAAAAAGAATGTAAAAACAAACCACATAATAATATTAGTGTAGAGGAAATGCATTAGGAAAAAAAATTGTAAATCACGTTTCCGTACATATGCTCGACCTATCTGCGGCTAACTGGAGAAGTTAAAAACACATAGTTCAATCTTCACAACATGACAGACACTGGTATAACCTTGGTAGTTTTTTCAAAAAGTAACAATGACGATCTAACTTCCTCCTCTTCATTAGTGAATTATAACTATAAATTGTATTGTCCTCATACCACGGTCAAGGATTTACCTGTTGCAGACGCCACAAACGTGCCCTATAGAAAAGTAACAATGATCATTACGCAACTCAAAATTAACATACATTTTAATAGGTTTCTCTTATGTAAGTGTATATAGAGGTGTGTGTGTAAATATATTCTTTGTGTGTGTGTGTGTGTGTGTGTGTGTGTGTGTGTGTGTGTGTGTATATATATATATATATATATATATATATATACACGTTATTTACAAAGAATATATTTCTGGCCTGTATGTAATTAGCATCATGCACATTGTGCATATAACTGGGTTCAGTGGTAAAATAATATCAATAGCTAATTCTTTTAGATACATAGGTTACGAAATGAAACCTGTTTGCAATTGACTTTCCACGAAATACCGGAGATGAGCTACAGTTAGAAATAGTCAAGATTTTTTAATAGTAAAAGAAAGAATTATGAATGAAGATACCACAAATCAAGTCACGCGAAGATGTCGTTTAGATTCAAAAGTAATTTACAAAAGTCTATCACGCAGGTTGTGAGTAATTGGAGGTTTCTCTAAGGTGCTTAGAATTTAAGGAATACATTTTAGTTAGAATTGATACTAGTCTCTTATGTTCTATGCCAGCATTGAAAAACGTGTTCCGTGATAAAGAAAACAGACGCTTTACAAGATTAGATCGAGATGAAGACCCATCAGTCGTGACAACTGAAATTGTTATTATTTCTCTTGAGACGCTGCACACTGGAGCGAGTGATAGGGTAAGCCGGACATTCATTAATATCTCCGTTTCTACTGGTCCTAGAATATTGATTCTGGAGTCATTTTAAAGCACATCGAATACTCTATTGAACTACCCCATTAGCAATTTTTTAAGCAATTTGGCCAGATGCGATACAACGGTAGGATGAATTTTAAATGTGTACATACAGATTATGTATCGCTTACTAAGTAGAGAATTGTGATTTGTAGACACATAATATCAACATATGTGTTATAAATTTTAATTTTTTTAATAAATTGAAGTTCACAAAAGCAATACTAAAATTGTAAACAAAAATATATCTAGAATAAAAATTAAAAAAAAAAAAAAAATCTATGTATTTCATTTAATAATGAGAATTTGTAAGCTGGAAGAATATCTAACATTTCTAAAATTTCAAATGTTTTTATTTTTCAATTAGAAGTTCTTTTACTTCCGAAGATATTGTTTCTAAGCGATCGCTATCGTTGTTAAGTGTTGGCCTTAAATCTGATATTAAAGGGTCTGAATTAATTAACAAATTGTTCAGGATATCTCTGTTGGTAGCCGTCCTTGAAAATTTTCTTGAAAAAGATTCTCTGTATGCGCGGAAGTATTTATGGTTAGCCTCCTGAGCATCTTCTGAGAGCATACCAATTGGTACAATAGCGTGTTTGACTATTTCGGGGCCATGTATTAACAGTTTGTGAACTGTTACTGGCATGTAATACCATCCATACAAATCCACAAATATCTCAGCTGTTTCTCTTGTAAACTTTTCAAACTTTTCAGTAATGATCAAAGCGTTGGACGATATTGCTTGCAAAATAATAGAAAACCGTTTATTTAAATTTACATTTAGTCCTGTGATTGACCCCGAAATGTGAGGAAACGCAAAAAACTTACGCACCGTGTTTCCGTCATTAAATGTACCCAATCCTTGGTTCAATTGGTCAACGATTAATCCCATTTTTTCCCTAAAATCACTAATGATTTTCGTTTTTCTTTGTTGGAGAAGTTCTTTATGAACTTGGGACCGAACACTCCACGATTTAAAATCTAATCGATATGCAATGTAGAGAAGGCATTCAAAGCTCCTTATCCAGCAATGAAGAGTAGATAGTCCAAAACGAAAAAGGACCGTTAAAATATTTAGACAAGAAAAACACGTATTTAACTATTTTTTCGAACGTGATTAGTGCGTCAATTGCGTAGAGGAGGAGGCGTTTTACACCGTACGTAGTTGGGAAAGGTCCGCGGGAGGTCTTCCGCACCTAAAAGTGCGGGGGGTGTTAACACTAAAAGTAAAATATTTAACGAATAGGCAAGTTTAGGCAAGATCTGACGACGTTGTAAATAAGACAATATACTCCTAAAAGCATGCCAAGTGGTATTTTTTCAAGTGATTTGCGAATTCAATTAAATAAAATTATTTTCAGCTCGATGTAAAAAAAAAAAAAATTAGAGGAATTTTAAAAACCTTTTGTGCCAGTTTTTGATTTGTTATAACAGCCTTAAAGTGTACTGGAAGCAACAATAATTTATAAAATGAAATAAGAGTTCACGACGAATTTAATAAGGCAAGGCTTTTTTTAACATAGCAATTATAACCAGGCATTATGTAAAAACCATTGCAATAATATGGCTAAAAATCAATCTGCTCAATTGAAAAGGGTTTATGTGGTACTAACAATACAATCAAAATCCCAAATTAAAACTTTTATTTTTTCCCCCAATTTCCAACATTACTGAAGGATCGCTCCAGTGTGCGCTGGACGCTAGAGAAAAAAAGAAATCAGGACCAATTAAAAGGCCGTGCCTTCTACAAGAACTTTAATATGCAATGTGCACTTTCAAAGACTAATCTCCATTGTCAGGGCACTATGTTAAAGTACTTGCAAACGACAAAAAAAGGAAAATCAGCAATTGAGGTCGTATTCATGTCGCGATTTTCGAAAAATGTCTTCAAATGTCCATCGATCCTACCTAGGAGATGACGAAAATGAGTTCCGTTCAAAATTATATATATATGCAGGTATATACTTGTCTATTACTGCTCTAGCGGTTACATATCGTATTTGATCGTAACCAAACTCGATATATAAGCTTTTCATAGAAAACTACACAAAATTAATTAAGTTAATTGCTGAAATCGAACGGGGGAGAATTTCGAAAATTCAAAATATCTCAATTATTATGCGTCCGATCAAAAAATTGTATAGAACCAATTTTATTGCAAATTTATTAATGTAAAACTAAGTATGGCGGAAATCCAACCAGTTCGAGGGGGAGAATTTTGAAAATATTTATTATCTCCGTTATTATGTCTGTGATCGAAAATGTGTATAGAACCAATCTTATTGAAAATGTAATTTCAATTTCCTATAAATATTGTTATATACATTTATTCTCTACCTCGATTATTAACCGAAATATTTGCGTTTTTTAGTTTTCGATTCTCAGTAAACCCTTACTCCTACTCATTTCATATTAACAATAATCTGTTATGAAGCACTTTATTGGAAGCCCAAATGCCAAATAATGTTTTCATTGAACTTTTACGTTTTGAGATAAATACACAAATATGTGGGGCAAGTGGGAAATCTGCTTAGTTAACTCAGCCCCTACGTGACGGACTTTTATTGAGCCTGATTACTTGGTTTCTCTACCCTCTACCTCAAGAGAAATAATATTAACAGGGAAGGGCATCCATCATTTTCCCTGAAATTATAGGATACTCTTTACTATTGACGTTCAAATATAAGTTCTTGAGAGCATGAACTTTTGAATATGAATGGAATTCATAGCTTATCTGGTAAATCAATGAAATAAATATGAACGATGTAATTATTTTCGTAAAACGATGAAACAAGTATTGTTCATGAAACCTGTCATTCATGAATTCTACAAAAAGTTGTAAGCCGATGGATGGGCTTGAAAATCCATTGCCCAAAGCGTTTTCCTGATCTCCTCGATATTCCTGATCTCCGGCCGTCGTTGGCAGTTTTCGCCATTAGCTGTGATAGCAGTATTATTTAAACTAAGGTATCTAAATATTTATATGATTAGTACAGTATGATTAGTATACAGTTAGTATAAAAGTACTACTCCCTCACAATTGACTATTTATCACATCAGTCTATCACTGACAGTATTGCATTGGTTCCGAGTAACCAGTTTTAACCAAATCTTGAACTAAAAAAAATCGATATATTCGGTCTTGGGGAACGGGCGGAATCGATATTGCTACAAGGACGTCTACCTCATAAAACACGAATGCTACTCCACTTCCAGTTATTTATAATGTTATTATTGCATTCCTCAAAGACAGAAGCATTCTAGATCGAAGAATAAAACTTATCAAAATTATTAAATGCCACTGCCAAAATTGAACCAGCAAACTTCTGCCAAGATATTTAACCTTTTATCAGTATAAAGGAATTACTCAGCCAAACAAAAAGCTTGCTACTCCAGCAAATCCAACTGGCATAAGCATAAATAGACATATACATAACTCTAGTCATAAGTTAAAATACAAAATGTTGTTTATTAATGTACACTTTTTGCTACTAGTTGGACTATTTACAGGTTACCACCTTTGTGCAGTAAGAATGGAATAAAGATTTTATTTTGTGAGTTCATTAATAAATATATTCCTACTTTCAGTAATCGAACTATAGGTTTATCGTAAGTTTTAAGGCACATGGCTAGCCTTTGCTCAATCGAAGGGTGCTTCAATAGCATAGTGCACCAGGCTTCTGATACTACCATCTTCAAGACCTACCTACAATATGCAAATTTATATGATTTGTATGAATAGATTTTAGAATGGAAATAAAAATGGTTTTCCTTTGAAATACGAAAATTGTATTAAGCACAAGGTTGTATGAAGCTATTAAACGAATATCGACGAAGTTTTTCTAGTTACTATATGTGACAATTGCTTTATTATAGCATTAGTATAAAATATTTGATAAAATTAAGTTCAGGCATTTAGTTGCGAAGAATGAGATGCTGGATGCCGTAAGAATTTCATGCTGCAAAATAGCTTCTGATTTATAAAATTTTTTCATAAATGCACTTCTTATTCACATTTTTAAAAATTTTAACAAAGACGTTGCCGAAAATATGTTTCGGCATAAACGTAAGCTACTCCTAGTTTAAAGTCATATTCTCAAGTGGTCTATATTTTCATAATTGACTCAAATATATATATATATATATATATATATATATATGTATATATATATATATATATATATATATATATATATACAGCTATTTTAAATTTATAGAAAACGAACTAAGACAATTTTCGAAATTCAGGTCATGAGCCCTTAATATCTTTTCTCACTTAGAGGAATTCTGCTAATATAGGGATTATTGAAATAGATTTGTCAGCTATCTAGATCGTCTTATTTTGGTTTTATCGTTACCAAACTGGATATTTAATTTTTCATATTAAACAGTAGATCGATACTATGAACTGCTGAATCCAACTGAATTTCTGAATTCAGAAGAGAGGGTATAGACATTGAGTACCCATTTCGAAGTGTGGCTACAATGTAGGAGGCACCTAGCCGTGAGGCCTTAATCCAACCTACACCAATCCAACGCTTCATGGTGACTGAGGATTCGCTACGATGGTCAGAAGCGATCCTATGGAAGGGACAGTCTCCTACTACCCAGCTCCCACACGAGAGAAACACATGTACCAGTTTACCTGGCCTGTATGTTCTCGTGCTTTGAACACACGACCACTACGTCTATGACCGGCAGTGAAGGCAAGCCTCAACTCCGGACACCACCCAGCCCGTAGTTCACATTGAGTAAGCCGCTAGAACTTACCCCATTAAGGCAGGAGTGATCCCCTGCCCGGAACAGCAAAGCCGACTAAGGACCTACTGTTCCTATGGTTCCCCTACCTAGCAGCTACACAGCGGGGGCTTACTGCTGCCACTGGGGAGGGCCGGCCCCGTGCCGGGAAGAGAAGAGGGCCGAAGTCTCCAATAGTCCACCATCGCCTGGCTTGTGCTGTCATCTTGTTAGATACTAAGAGGGCATTGACATTGTGAACCCACATCGAGGAGTGGGCACAATGCAGAAGGCACCTAGCCGCGAGGCCTTAATCCTTCCACACTAATCCAACTACCTCGTGGTCACTGAGGACTCGCTACGATGGTCAGAAGCGAGTCCTATGGAAGGGACGGTCCCCTAATACCCAGCTCGCACACGCGAGAAGAACTCCCGTACATGTACCAGTTTTCCTGGCCTGTACGTCCTCGTGCTTTGAACACACGACCACTACGTCTGCGACCGGCAGTGAGGGCCAGAAGGCATTGACATTGTGCACCCACGTCGAGGAGTGGCTACAATGTGGAAGGCACCTAGCCGCGAGGCCTTAATCCTTCCACACCAATCCAACTACCTCGTGGTCACTGAGGACCCGCTACGATGGTCAAGAAGCGAGCCCTATGGAACGGGACAGAAGGCATTGACAGAGGATAACATCAAAAGTCATAACAATATGCCTTATAATGCATTATTATGAAATATGTTGAGTTAAAAAGTAAAATTTTACAATCGCTGTTAAATAATTTTACACAAATCAGAAAATGAACCAGTAATTTATCTTATTTTAATTAGTTAATAAGTCCCAACTAAAACACCACTCCTACTCATCTTACTTTAGCGGCAAGCAAATATATCACGAAAATTCCTATTCAGAGCTGAAATACCTCTTATTTTTTTAGAGGATGTTATCGTATTTTTCTTTGAAAACTATAAGTAAATATTGATTTGATGGCTATTACGATAGTTCTTGTTTCTGAATACGGGTATTATTCGATGACGCTAGGGTATGTCTTATTTTTGTTACCGTTAAAGTTCTTATTTATTTGCCCCCCCTTTTTGCTACTATGGCTTATTGGGGCAGGTTATTTACAGGTTACCACCCTTTTCTAGTGTTTTATTTAGTGAGTTTAATAAATTTCTTTATATATATATATCATGGAAAAAGAAAAGAGAATCACTTAGAGACAATTTATTCTCATATAATAGACAGTTTACAATTCCGTTTAGTATTGTTCATAAAGCACTAGTAGCTTTACACTTCCGGATGTTAGTGGCGGGAATGAATTATTCAGGTGAATAAAAAACTCCGTGCTTCCTCAATTACATTTATTGTTGCTTAAGGTTTTAGAATGTTTTAAACTTCCAGGGCTGAGAACAGGCCTCTAAGACGGGCTGCATACATCTCACAAGGTGGAGGTTTATTACACATGGAAAGCATTAGCAACTATAAATGCCTGTAGCTTTTTTATTGACATGAATTCTTGTTTTACTTTAGTTCTGTCAGGCAAAATATAATTGACACCATGACGACTATTAGGTACGAATTGTAACAACAACATTGTAATAGAGTTGCTTACTTTAATTAAGGATATTATATTATATAAATGGCCTTTCGGAGTCCTGTTATCTTCACATCGCTGACGTTGTATCAGAAAGTGCAACACGTGTCATAATAAGCAGTTAGCTTGGGGCTATAGGATTCCAGCGGATTTTTCTTTAATTAATAAAATACTGAGACTTGTTCCATTACATTTTGAAACTTGACAATACGATGACTTTGGACCTTCAGACTACGCTAATTTCTGTTTTCACTAGCAGCCTTAACCAGACAAAAAGTACATATGGCATAGGATGATATGCACAATAATCCAAGTAATATTATCTAGTTCTGTATCCAGTGAGATCTTATTTAATAGTATAATAATGGTAAATGTTTATTTGGAGTATTGGTTTCTATAATTAACAAATACCCCTTCAGAGAAATTTATAATGTCTGCGTTATTATGAGTTGGGTCGGAAAGTGTTGCAGAACCAATCTTGTTAAACCTTTGATGCTCTACGATTGTTCTTCTATACATTTTCTTTTAACTCAATTACTGGAGAAGATGTTCGTATTACCTAATTTTCAGTCTAGCGGTCGCAATAATTCTTTTATCATAACCAAACTAAATATATAAGCCTCTCATACAAAACTAAAGATGAGGGTCGTTGACGGCTAAAATCGGACAGGAGTACGGGGGATACTTTGAAAATTTGATATTCCTCCGTTACTATACGTCGGATAGAAAAAGTGTATAAAATTAATCTTATTTTAAATTTAATTGCCTTTAAATGTTGCTCTATACATATTTTCTCTAAGATTAATATTAACCGAGATATTAGGGAGTTTTAGTTTTTAGCCTTCAGTAACCCCCCCCCCCTCCTAGTCAAGTCCTAATATTAATATGCTGTTATAACTTGGACCTCTTTATTCTAAGCCTTAATTCAAAATATTGTTTCCACGGGACTTTTATTATGGGAGATACATGCAAATTCTTTGTGCAATGTCGTCATCGATTAAGGTTTTACAGTCTCGAAAATGTTTATTTAATTTATACCATAAATCGTATTTGTGATTAGGAGGGGGGGGGGGTAGAAAGTGAGGGAAATTCGAAAATTCAACTAAAATTCGGAAATTCCGTTACTATTAGTTAGTCGTAAAATATTATAGAATCAATCTTGTAAACCTTGTAACTAAGTCATTTGTTCCCTTAAGGGAAATCAGCTATTGAGGTTGTACTCATGACGGAATTTTCGTCATTTTTCTTCAAATGTCCATCGATCCTACCTAGTAGATGACGAAAATGAGGTCCGTTCAAAACTGTATATATATATATATATATATATATATTTGTCTGTTACCGCTCTAGCGGTCGCAATTTTTGTTTGATCGTTACCAAACTCGATATTTAGTCGTCTTATGTAAAAAGAAAGATCAAGTTCGTTAATGGCTGAAATCGGACCAGTGGGAGGGGGGGTTTAGAGGGGAGGATTTTCTAAAAGTTGAAATATTTCCGTTACAATACGTCGGATCGAAAAATTGTATAGAATCAATCTTATTGCAAATTGAATTTACTATAAATATTGTTATATACATTTATTCTCTATCTTGCATATTAACCGAGATATTTGCAATTTTATGAAATCGGGGCGGCTAACGGATGAGAGTGAGTTTCCCGCCAAAAGCTAGGTCGGCCGTTTTCTTAACTCTTCGGCTCTCGTGAAATTTCTCTATTGTAAAACTACACGTGGGAAATCTGCTTAGTTTACGTAGCCCCTGCGTGACGGACTTATTGTATACAAATAGAGAATAAGTGGTAAGATGAGATCACGTGTGTTATACCAGCATGTGGGAAAACAGCTTTGTTTACTGCGTGACAGACTTATATAGGTAGTAGATAACAGGGTTATTTGGAGATATGTATGTTGGATACATTGCTTTGTTTTTTTTGTTTTGTTTTTTAATTTTACCAACTAAGTCATTTGTCATAAGGTTTGTAATGCGGTCTTTTTAAATCTTGGAATGAAGACAGAGAGAAGTGGTTTGAAGTGCCTATCCGCCGACAGAGCGAGGTACTGTAGGAGTGCCGTAACTGAGGATCGGCCCCCGTAATGACCGACATTGAAATCTCCACTCTGCAATTAGAGTATCCAACGAAGGCTGATTCTATCTTCAAGGATACCGCACTCTCTCATTTCCCGCCGGCCGCCCCCCCCTCCACCCTAAAGTCCAAACTTTTGCGAATAATCTTAAGTTCAATTGTCTCACATTCGGCACATTATGTGGTCCCATGGTCCAGGAAACAGAATGACTAGTTAGTTGCCCGCAACTGCAGAATCCTAGTTGCTAACCGCTCTGAATGGTCTAAGATAGTGAAAAAGGCCCACTTCTGCGAGGACTGTTGTCCCAGTTAGCTCGTTTAAAACAAATATTAACGTTAAAATATATTTCTATGAAGATACAAACTTAAGAATTTAATAATATATTTTTTTTAAATTGTTAGTTACACTTAATTAAGAGATTAGCAAAACTCAAGAGTAGAAGGATGTTTAAGAAGATATCCCAAACATGTGAAAGAGAATTAGGAATATTAGAATTAGAAACATTGTAATTGAAAAAGTGAATGATTTTTGTTACATACATCATCACTGAACACAATGATAGTACAGCTGAATTCGATAAAAGAATAGCACTTTCTAAACCTTTCAAAGAAGCATTTTAGCTAATAAGCATATACGCATGAATACCAAAAATATGCTTGCTAAGCCTTTCGTATGAAGTTTACAGCTTTACGGGAGCGAATGTTGGACTCTCCAAAAAACGAAATAAAATAGGTTAGAAGCAATGGGAATGTTGACCTGGCGTATAATCACTAGAACAAGTTGGGCTCAAAAAAAAACCAACATGGAAGTTCTAAATGAGGTAAGTGAGTGCTAAAGCTTTATCAAGGCCATGGAAAAAAGTAGAGTGAAACGTCTTACGCACATCATAAAGCTCAACGACTACACTACTAATATATTTGAAGGCAATATTCTTCGGAATGCCGGGGAAAAGGAAGGCCTAGAAAATCCTATTTTGAAGACATACAACATCTTAAGGAGTTCGGTGAGTATAGAAATATGAAAAGAGTAGTTTCCGATGAAACACAATGGTTACAGCTACAAGGCGTAGCCTTTAGATCATGATGATAAGGCGTTTTAAAAATTTGTTATTCTATTTAGTGATATACATTGATATTTTATTCCAAATTTCAAACTCTTAGGTAAGGAAAGAAATGAGTAGATCAAAGAGTGCTTACTATGATACTTATTAGCAGCTTTCCTTACTGGCATCATTTGATTTGGAATAATTATCATTCTCCTATATAAGGTTTATCATATATCTTTCAGGTAAGATTAACACAGTTTATGTGAAGAAAAGTAAAATTACTAGAGAACATAAACGCTGGCGAAGAAAGGTTTGTAAGTCAGATCATTTATTAGCGCTTAATGTATTTAAAAAATAAATTAAAGTTCTACTTTATATATTTCAGGCTTCATTTTGCTAAACGGATTAAAAAATCCTTTATAACTGTATAAGCCCTATCTTTTTAAGGGAGATCGGCAATTCAGGAGGTGGTTCTTGACTAAGTTTTTCAAATATATATATAAGGAAAGCCTGAAATTAAAAATAGAGATATTTCGTTTCCGATTGGTTTTTCGGCAAATATGAACATAACAAAAGTTATTTATTTTGTTATTTAGAGTAACTTTTGTTATATACAAATTTTCGGGGTTATACTTTAACTAATATTTTTGGAGTGCCTGTAGCATGAACATATTATATAATCATATATACGGTTATAGTCACATTATCTGAAACAATATACAAAAGGATTAACATGAATATTATTCATATTTCATTTGAACATTCAAACTAATTTTTTAATTATTTGATTGCTTACGTAGATAGTATTGCGGTGAAAGATAAGGCTTGTATTATTCTCATAAATTATTTTAATGGGAATTAGAATTTTATTAAGTTCGTCACTAAGTAAAAACCTATTCCCCACAGGATATGGAACCCAGGACTTAACTGTAAGTATACCAAGAAAATTAAGACCTATGTCTTTACTCTTGGTTACCTAGGCTTCATGAAAGAAAGAAACGGGACTCACCACAGACTAGTTAATACGAAATAAATCCCTTAATGCAGGGGATGCGTCATATAGTTCCCACAAGCTATTATAACACACTAATGATCTCTTCTGCCAATATTTTTTCTATTCCTAAAACTAATCTAAATACCCGATAATTAGAAGTGGGGATTTAATGAAGGCTGACAATACAAGAAAGCAGGAATAACTCGCTTAAAAGAAGTAGAGAAGACATAACAATTACTAAAGCCGATAAAGGATTTCATAATTAAAGGGGGTAATAATAAATTCAGTCATAAAGTCTACAGAAAGCCAACAGACGTCTGAAAGTTTCCCACTACTGCCCAGCCCAAAAACATGGCAACATCCACACTTTAGTAAACAGAGCTATTTAAACACATTTAAAAAATAAAATATTACGACTAAGAGAATAACTCTACTACAATCACTACAAAAAAAAAGGAAGTAACTACAGTATTAAGAAAAATTAAGAAGAAACTAGCGGTAAAGTTTATGTGGGGCAACAGGAAAGCCGACCGCCAGAAGAGTTGGTCAACACGTGGCTGATCTGAAACATCACAGAATAAAAACGTCCTCCATAGCTAGACACGCTAGTATTCGTTCTCACCACATTAAATTCGGCTAGACAAAACATAGAGAAGATCATCTTAGTACTGGAAACTCTCGAGATAAGCAAGAGAACGAATACAATAAACGGCGTGAACGGTGTCATACATTCCGAAACTTAAGGAGACATAATTAAAAAACCAAATCAGATGATTTAATCGAGGTAACTAAATTAAAACTGTAGATACATAATAGAATAATAATACATAATAGAATAATAATAATAATAATAATAGTGCAACATAAGAATAGCTTTAATATAGGCATAACAATGATTGTAGTAACACACAGGAATGGTTGTTATAACATAATAAATATAAGAATAAAAATAGCAACATAGATACAACATAGGAATAACTTTAACATAACACAACAATAATTATAATTTATAATAACATGGCAATGATTGTAATAGTACATAGCAATAACTATTGTAAAATAATACAAGTTGCAATAACATAGTGGTAAGTGGCAATAACATAGATTTAATAAAACATAGCAATAATTGTAATAGTACATAGCAATAACTATTGTAAAATAATATAACAACTACAATACAACAATTATAATATAGTTTAACAAACAAAGACACCATACTATAAATATAAAAAACATACAAAAGGCTGTAACCCTGCTATGTAAACAAAACAAGGAAGGTTACTATAACCCGTCATAGAGCAATAACAATGTATAATAGTTTATAGGTATATTTAGTCTTGGTAAGTAATAATAAGAAAAAAACACCCCTTTTACAATAATGTGTAATAACAATGTGCAATATTATAAAGTAGTACATGTAATTTTACAGCCCTGAAGAAGAGAAAATAAAGATTCTCGAAATATCGGCATAAACTAAGATTTATTTCATATATGTATATATATTTGTCTATTGACGCGTCTAGCGGAGCAGTGGGAAAGGGGGTGTTGAGGGGATATTTCGAAATTTATTTTTCGGTTTTAAGTAAACCCCCCTGTTAGTCTTATCATACTAACAATAAGCTGTTACACCATGTATTACCGTGTTATGTGTTATATTGGAGGAATTCGAAAATTACTATCTCCGTTATTATGAGTCGTATCGTAAAATGATTTAAAACCAATCTTGTTTAACTATAGATGCCATACAACTGTTGGTTTATACATTTTTTGTAGCACAAATATTTAGCGAGCTATTTGTACGTTCTTATTTCCAGCCTTCAGTAAACCTCACTTCTACTCATCGAATTTCACTTAGAAATGTAAAATATATGAGGCGATGAGATCAATATGTGTGTTGTTCTGTAAGTGGGAAATCTGCTTAGTTTACGCAGCCACTGCGTGATGAATTTTTTAATTTAGTGATATATGTTGATATTTCATTTCAAATCCTTAACTACTAGGTGAGGAAAGAAATAGGTAGATCCAAGAGTGCTTACTACGCACTTACAAGCATCCTTCCTTGCTGGCATTATTTGTTTTGATTTAATTATCATTCTTAAATGTAAATTTTGACACATTTAACAAGAACCTGAATGAGTTTGCACAGTTTGTGTGAATAAGTGAGGAAAAAGTAAAATAAAATACACAACATACAAGCTGGGGAGGGAGATTTGCAAGTCAAAGCATTGAACCGTGAAATTACTTAATTAGATGCATTAATAACGTGGTGACGTCATGATACCTGGCATTGAGGTATAATGTCTTATCAACAAGTTGTTAATCACTCCCAGGTCTGGAGACACCTACTCTACTATTATGGCGTATTATGATCCCGCTTAGAGAATAATTTTCCCTTATTTATTTCATTTTGATTTAAATTCACATTTAAAATCTCTCATAGTGTTTCCCTGAATAGCAATAACTACAGCGAACTATATATATTCTATTCTTTAAAGAACCATAATAATCGAAAAGCATAAAACATAATACTTTTTGATGAGATGACAATTAAATAGAGTGTCCAGAAATCTTTATTAGGGTTTTATTTATTTTTTTGTAACTTGCTGTTTGTTGTGTAAGTTTTAAATTTAATTTATAATAGTTTTAGTTTAATTTATAAATAGTAAAATGATAAACATACATTTTTATATTAGTTTTATTTTATTTTATTTTTTGTATCTTTATGTTTGTTTTGTAAGTTTTAATTTAAGTTATAATAGTTTACTTTAATTTATAAATAGTAAAATAATAAACATACGTGTCTATTGTCTGTAAGAGAGGACCATTGGTCCTATGACAATAAAAACATATATCTATTTCTCCTTCTCTCTCACTAGCACACTGTTTTTATTTTTTCATTTTAATTATTAGTTGCCAAAAACATGTCATTCCTGCCCATTTCGTAATAGATGTCCAAAGCAAAGGTCCATATTTTTCTGTCTATCCGGTCGTTCTCTATCATGGTCAGTTACACCCTTTTGTCTTTCTAGGAATGTTACCCTACGCTGTTTGGTTCAAACAGGAATTTCTTCCCGTTGTTGATGAAGATTCGATTAATCCATGCACGAAACCATCACGTATTATTCATCACAACGAAATATCCTGTTAGATGCACAGTAAATATGCAGGCATTCAATTCTCCAGACCAATCCGAGAGTTTTATTTACATTGATAATGTACCACATACGAAGCCTGTTTGGTTGTTTTATACTATATGTTCAATCCACTATATGTATAGTAAAATGGATATTTTTTCTACTATCAGCTACTTTGTGTAATAATTCTCACAACCAATCCGTCCAACTTTCTTTTCCAAGATATCCGTTGATCTTCCAGCCTTAAGTCATTACTGCTTTTACAGCAGTAATCCAAACGACAACAGCTATTTATACCAATGGCAACAGATCATAAGACTCTGATTCAAAATCGTAAAATTTGAGATAACACGGTTTATAGACTTTTTTTTTTTTTTGCAGATTTGAGGAAATTGAAGCTCCTGTTTTAGGAGATGATTGGAACCTCTTGCTTCCAACCAAACCATTAACTCAAATAAAGAGTTAGAACCGCCAGTATAAATGATACTTTGGCATACCTGTCGGTGGAGACCGTCGTCACTGGCTGATGGCCGAGTACAGGATATGTACCAGAAATGCTTTCACATCGATAGCACAATTACTCATTTTGTTTTTGTTTTTTTTTGGAAAATGAGATTTTGAATTCTAACGATGTTTGAGGCATTTCTGCAAGGTTTTCATAATTAAACATATCTCCATCGGAAAGTTATTAAAAGAAACTATATAGTATTTTAATAGTTTGAGTAACTTGACATTTGTTTTCATATTTACAGAAATAACGCCAGGATTGACAATTGACAAAGTAAAAATATAATCATTTTCAGTGAATTATAACTTACTAAATTTATAAATTTTATGATCAAGTTTTTGTTTTCCGTTATCTATTTAAATAAATATACAAATAATTGATAGTTTTAAGCTGACTTGCAAAGTTATATCTTTGTTGCCTTGTTTAAAATAACTGTTAATATAAATTACTCATTTTTATGGTTACTGTTATGAATGTTTAATTTTTTTAAAGAAGATGGTTTTACCTTGTTTCACAAAAATGTATTACATAATCCTGCAAAATAAAGAAGAAGAATAGCATGTAAAATACATTTTAATTGATTATGAGTTGTAATTCATGTTTATAATAATGTTTAAACAAATAATTCTCACGCCAATTTAAAAACTGAAGGTTAATTTTAAAAAGAAATCATAATTCCCCATAACTGTGTTTAATACTCATTGCCTTCTAAGGGGGCATTTTCAGGAGCACAGCCGACTGATGCCAACAAACCTATTTGGGAGTCCACAGTAGGACAAATAATAATCTAAATATATTATCACAGTACAACATGCTAGTTTAGTTGACGTAATCTTCATATTCTGTTCTCTATTTCTCCCTTTTTCAGTACCCTATGTAAACAAATTTTGGGACATAAGTTGGATGCACATTGTTTTCATTGGAAACGTGAGATCTTTAGGTAAATAGGCAATGTGACGTCTTTATGCTATGAGCTAGAGACCTTAATTTTTCTGTGATCGATATAACACCATATTTGGATTATAGCACAGACCGAGGAGAATTTCGATTTTAAAATCATTGTAATACTACCTAAAAGTGAAAAATATTTAATTCTACACAATTTAGTAGAATTTCAATCAAACATTACGGATTCACTAACAATATAAATAGTGAAGTAAAGATTATCAAGATAGGCTACTATCCTAGGGTAGAAATATCTTTTTTTTCTTATTTCCGTAAGAAAAATAACTAAAAGAAAGGTTCGTTTCAAATAATATTAGGAGATGAATTATGAATTTTTAGAAGAGGAGAAATGCAAAAACGCAAATACCTCAGTTAAAATGAGATGGTCAGTATTATTTAAGATTTTACTTTCCACAATGCATCTTCAATTGACTCATTTCGCTAATTTTATTTATCCAGTCATGTGAAAGAACGTGTTTTTGCATCTATATTTATTATTTTTTAAACAGGGCATTAAATAATAAAATATGAGAATAAAGCATTTAAATTTGTTTATTTTTAATACCAGAGCCGAAGAATAAGTTCCGTTGCAGGTAATCGATTTGATTTTTTATCATTATCTGTGAATCAATTATAATCACATGATAAGATTGAAGTCAGCTGATTACCTTAGAGCCCGCCATTTTCGGTATTACGAAAGTCGAGTTTTGAACCAAAACTGATGGCTATTGTTTAATGATTAATAATTTAAAATTCAATTAAATCCACATTAGTAAGGTGAACGTTAAGCATTGGCCTTTAAAATGTATAAAAATCCGCTAAATATCATTACAGTGCTCTTAATGACGTAGGTTGGTTGCACAACATATCTGAGACAATGAGGTTGAAATTCACAAGTGCCTCATTGTTCTCAAAGAATGAAAATGAAAGAAAGAAGAAGTTCCTGTGTCGAGTATTTAGCTGAGAGTTAATGAAATTCCGGTTTGACAACTTTACTTAAATTACTTAGTTCATTTATTCAAGTCCGTGTTACTTGTTTATTTATCATAGTAATAAACATAGACGTATAATATTTTCTGTAAACTATTGGAAAGGCAAACACAAAAACTAAAGAACTGATACTAAGAATAAGTCTTCTTAGTGGATATAATTCGCCCGTTGGAAAGTGCAAGGATTGTTGTATTGCCTTCGTGTCATTTATAGGTGAAGTAAATAATAAAAAATTATGAGGATAAATTTTGTAAAAAAAAAAAAAGAAAGTACAAGTAATATCTTACTTTACATTATTTCATAAAAACATCATTTATTCCAATTGTATTTTCTTTTCTTTTTCATTAGATTATTTTTTGTTGACATTTTCTCATAATTACAAATATTTATATTTCATTTATTATTTGTTAAATGGATTTTATATTTGTGTAAGAGATTTATCTATAGAAATAACTATATTGTATTTCATGTAACGAATTATTGTAAATAACCCACTCCTGTGTATTTAGCATTGACTATGGGACGTATAAGTGGAGACAATTTTATAAATATACCCTCTTGTTTTCAATTCTTCAAAAAAAAATCAATTGTAATGAACATACAAGTCCTGAATAAAAAAATGGAACGTAATAAACTAAATTCAAATTTTTAACTAGAATACTTGGTGAAATTTAATGAAGATTAAAGGTCAACAATATGATAACGTTTTATTGTGTGCGATTTAGTAATTTTCATTGATTTTAGATCCCCAAAATGTACCAAAAATGCTTGATATCAAAATAATTGTTTCGACTGACGAGAATAAAATGTTGTAAGTAAGGTCAAGTCATGATGAACAACCTTGACCGTGACTAGGAACATGACCACAGCAAATTATGAACGCTATAGCTGAAGTGTTAATGCCTAGGTGACTGTGCAAATACAAATGAATTTTAATTTCGGACGTAAAGATTGATGGCGATGATGTAAACCACCCTTTGTTGTTTTCTAATAATTCTGAACTCAAAATAGCAAAGTCCTTCTCTCCTTCTTATATATATATACACACACACACGTGTGTGTGTGTGTGTGTGTGTCTGTTTGTATTAAATCTAATAACAATGTGCGATAGTAGAAGCCATATCAACTTCTGAACCCTTTTTAAACTTTGGTAGATCAGGAAAATGGTTAAACTGCGTAATGTGAGAGGAAATAACAGTTCTGCTGATATTTAGGATTATTAAATAATTCATCGAGCAAATAATTTGATCCATTTAACCAAGACATCATTTATTGCTACTAGTATTATTGTTGAAAGAATTTTAAAACATTTGAAATGTCACTCCTCAGCAATTAAATGAAATTTGATATATTTCCGTCTATGAGAAAAAACCAATTGCAGGATCCAAGCTGTTCCCTGTGCATTTACTTACATCTGATATAGTCCTCGAAGGGCCTGAACAGGTTCGTATCCATTATTTACAGCCGATACAGTTCTTGAAGGACCTAAGCTGTTGGCTGTGAATTTACTTACAGCCGATACAGTTCTCTAGGACCAAAACAGTTTCCTGTGCATTTACTTATTGCACATACAGTCCTCAAGGACCAAAGCAGTAGCCTGTGCACTTACCGCCGATAGTCCTCGAGGACCAAAACAGTTTCCTGTGCATTTACTTACAGCCGATACAGTCCTCGAGGACCAAAACAGTTTCCTGTGCATTTACTTACAGCCGATACAGTCCTCGAGGACCAAAACAGTTTCGTGTGCATTTACTTACAGCCAATACAGTCCTCGAGGACCAAAACAGTTCCCTGTGCTTTTACTTACAGCCGATACAGTCCTCGTGACCAAAGCGGTAGCCTGTGCATTTACTTATATCCGATACAGTCCTCCAGGACCAAAACAGTTTCCTGTGCATTTACTTACAGCCGATACAGTCCTCGAGGACCAAAACAGTTTCCTGTGCATTTACTTACAGCCGATACAGTCCTCGAGGACCAAAACAGTTTCCTGTGCATTTACTTACAGCCGATACAGTCCTCGAGGACCAAAGCAGTATCCTGTGCATTTACTTATATCCGATACAGTCCTCGGGACCAAAGCAGTATCCTGTGCATTTACTTATATCCGATACAGTCCTCGAGGACCAAAGCAGTATCCTGTGCATTTACTTATATCCGATACAGTCCTCGGGACCAAAGCAGTATCCTGTGCATTTACTTACAGCCGATACAGTCCTCGGGACCAAAGCAGTAGCCTGTGCTTTTACTTACAGCCGATACAGTCCTCGAGGACCAAAGCAATAGCCTGTGCTTTTACTTACAGCCGATACAGTCCTCGAGGACCAAAGCAGTAGCCTGTGCATTCACTTACAGCCGATACAGTCCTCCGGACCAAAGCAGTATCCTGTGCATTTACTTAATTTACTTACAGCCAATACAGTCCTCGAGGACCAAAACAGTTTCCTGTGCATTTACTTACAGCCAATACAGTCCTCGAGGACCAAAACAGTTTCCTGTGCTTTTACTTACAGCCGATACAGTCCTCGAGGACCAAAACAGTTTCCTGTGCATTTACTTACAGCCGATACAGTCCTCGAGGACCAAAACAGTTTCCTGTGCATTTACTTACAGCCGATACAGTCCTCCAGGACCAAAACAGTTTCTTGTGCATTTACTTACAGCCGATACAGTCCTCGGGACCTAAACCGTTTCCTGTGTATTTTCTTATTGTTGATACAGCCCTTGAAGGACCTCTGCTGTTGCCTGTGCATTTACTTACAATCGATACAGTCCTCGGGACCAAACAGTTTCATGTACATTTACTTATATCCTCGAGTCCTCGAGGATTTATATAGAGTCCTCGAGGATCAAAGCAGTAGCCTCGCATTTACATACAACTGATAAAGTTCTTGAAGGACATAAGTTACTGCCTGTTAATTTACTTACAGCTGATACAGTCCTAGAAGGACAAGAGCTGCCTTTTTGCTTACTTATAGGCGGTACAGATCTAGTGATACTTAATCTTTTCCAACTTTGGTTAATTTTTGAGGTGTCCAGCGAGGCTTTTTAGGATGGACAACCGTCACCAATTTCTTATCAGGTCAATGAGCATATGTTGCCTGGATTTACTACTTTTCCTTCATTCTCGTTTATTTTTTAACATTTTCATGACCACTCTGAACGTATGTTAAAAAAACGTTCCCACGTTTTACCCAACTACCGTATAATGCCCCTTTCTGTTTACTTTGGCATTCCTCCTGATGCGCCCCCAAATATTTTTGCATGGCAGTTCTTTCCTGACCTGCTGTCCACGTTTCACGGACACTCATGAACACAGACGTATTGCCGTTATTAAGGTTCTTAGGTCCGCCTTCCACTTACGTTATTGAATCAGAAACCTCCAATAGGAGGTAAAAGCGTATGATTATGGTTTAATCCCACATAAATTTTATTCACTTCATATAAATGAGAACTGAAGTAGTTGAGCTATTTAGCTGAGAGCTTTTAAGTTATTAACTTAAGATTGTTTCACTATTGCATTGGTCATGACACATAAACTACATTCAGATTCCAGCAACTGAAAAAAGCAAAAAAACTTTTTATGTTGGAAGAAAAATAATATTCTTGTCTGTCCAACCCACCGCCGTTACGTCATTGAAATTATTTTGGATAATTATGTTTGTTATGTACTCCTAATAATAATGTTTAACTAAAAATGAAACAAGCACCCAAGTTTTCTCTATAAAAGCTAAAATAAATCCTTAATCCTCATGATGGAGGCAACCATGCTTGATAGAGGTAGTAAAATACATGCTTAGGTATGTCATTAAGTATAATATCGTAAGAAATAAAATAAATATCAATTAAAACATTTCTTCTGGTTTGTGAAAGAGACGTGACCTTTAACTAACACAAGAAGTGGGACGCAGTTGCACCTAGCCTGCTATTAAAGTCTCTGACAATTACACCATCATTGTAGAATAAAGGAGTGTCTTATACTATATACCCGTGCAGTGTTAGTTTGTGATACCTGTTAACAATATTTATTCTATAAAATCAAGTGGTCCATATCGCAGCTTGATAAAGAAGAAAAATTAAAGTTCCGTTTCAGAACGAAAAAAAGTCCCCTTGGAATTTATTTTGCTGTAAAATTTAAAGTGAAATTCTTTTTAGTTAAAATTTGTTTCCTCAGTAATACCGTACGGGCGCTAAGCCATTACACGCATATATATAAAAGTGTGTGTGTTTTCTTTTTTACCATGAATATGTAATTTGAATTTTTATTGTATAACAGCCAATTGAAAAAGATTAGGAGCTATTTTTCCTCTAGTGACAAATTTTATAAATATGGGTGCATTATAGGATAAACAATAAAAGGAAATTTGTTGGTTTATTTTGAATTTTAAAATATCAGGGGCCTGCAGAACCTCATTTCCATTCCTATCACGTTAACCTTCACATGGCTTTGGGTTCTAAGAAGTCATGGGTATATTTACATTTAAATTTTGTAATTTAAATATTTTAATAGGGATCTAGCTGAGTGAAGTATTACTAAAATGTCCTTCGATGTCGAATTATAGTGAGCATGTAAAAGGACGAAAGTTATAAAAATAGTAGTAAGGGGCTACAAAAAGAAGGAAATAGTTACGTTGATAGTGAAATCTAAACTGCCGTACAGCACGTAATAAAATTGTTCACGGAAATATCCCCAAAACATGATTTTATCACGTGACGTTACCATACAGATAAGCACCTTATCATTCAAGTACTGATAAAGAAAGGAGTAGTGTGCTGTGAGGGACAAATCCTTAAAAATTAGCCATTTTGTAAAGCCAACAATTTATTACGAAAGAAGATTGACGGATACTAATTCCTTAATACTTATATTAATGAGAATACCAGTTGAATACTACTACTGCTGTATGAAAACCGTACCAGTTATAAAAATAAAAATTTCAATAACAGTTCAACGACAGCCTCATGTATTTGTTTTTATTGATAGATTTTCCTTAAGGAAAATCAGCAACTGCGGTTGTACTCATGAAGCCATTTTCTAAAATTTTCTAGTAGATGGCGAAAATGAGATCCGTTCAAAATTATTATATACATCTATATATATATATATATATATATATATATATATATATATATATATACTAGCTCAGATACCCGGCTTCGCCCGGGAATTCATTGGAGGCTGAATGGGGATGGTATTTTTTTTGACAGTCTTAATTTTGAACAATATTTTGACATTTACCCGTCCCAGTGTTTAAGTTCTATACCCGTCGTTTCTGTGGATTTATTAATAATAAAATTAATTTTTTATGTAAGACTTCACTGTCCTCCATATTGCCATATTTCCCGTTTCCTGTGCATTATGCATAGATATAAATTATTAAGGACAAAATATTATAATAATATATTATAATTTGAATTAATTATTCCAGGTGGGGTACCTGGTAGTTCATATTGAAAAGAATTTTTGAGCAAATTTCTCTAAACAACAAAATAAACTACTTTTGTTATGTGCATATTTGCCGAAACCCCAACAGGAAATGAAATATTACTATATTTAATTTCAGGCCTCCCTTATAACCCCCACTCCTGCCCGTCCCTAGAAATGTTAGTATAGCTCATTATAAGGAAGCAGTTAAAGCTAATACATATACTGAGTTTTATTTATTTCGGTTTGGTCTTTTGTCCCAAATAAAATGGTTCACTTCCGCTATAGGTTTTAGCGTATATCTAGTTTATAATTCCGTATACGAAAAAAGTGTATATAACAAAAGTTACTCTAAATAACAAAATAAACAACTTTTTTTATATGCACATTTCCCCAAAAACCATTTATTTATGGTGTCTATGACATGTGAAACGAAAAGTTATCGAGAAATTTCGCGAAAAAAATAAATGTACAGACAGAGAGTACAATTTTATATATATATATATATATATATATATATATATATATATATCCATATATATCCATCAATACCACCGAAGAGATAACGCCACCGTCTAGCATAGGCTTCCTAAACTAAGATTTGTCACTTGCTGGACTGACACATTAGCAATGTCATCTCAATATATATTCTCTAGTTTTTAGTCAAAATTCGAAGAGTATTAGTTTGGGATTGTTGTGAGATGAATAGAAGAAAGTACTAATAACTCCCATAACAACATATGAAGGGTCAGGGGGAAAAAAGATGAAAGTGACCAAAAAGTGATTTCGAGAAAAATGAAAAACAAAGTTTGATTTCTATTAACTCCTTTTGTAATATAATCATATCTTCTTTTTTAGTGTATTAATTCCTAATAGATATTAGTAATCAATATATGCAGTCACATGTAGCACCTAGGAGAAATGATAAAGATGAAAAAAAAACTTAATGAACAACTTATATTTTACTGACAATGAACAAAAAATTTTATGAAAATTTATTCATCTCAGCATCCAGGGATACATCTTCGCTGTCATCGTGAACAGCTGCTGGATTTATGCTGGGCAAATTCTCAAAGAACGCCTTCGCAGCAGGATTAACCAACATTTTTTTAGTTGTTGCAAGTCGTTGTACTTTGGTTGAGAAATTGGCTATGGTCCATCATACAGGTTAGTTAAAGGTCTTCTTGCGTTTTCCCCCCTTTTTGGTGGTTTCCAAAGGATTTCAGTGTCAATGTAACAACCAGAAAGTGTTTCGGTGAAAATGTTTTGAAGGATGTTCATTCATGACCTTTAAACAACGCATGGGCCTAGTGGGAAAGGGACAATTTTTCAAGTACATAGGATTCAAGAATTCTGTTCATGTCTTGAAAAGTTCTTGCTGGCAGTTGATCAGAGCAAAGGGCGACGGCCTCTCTCTGCTATTTCTTATAACATCCCACCATTCATCGGGCAACTCAACGTAAGTATGCTGGTTGATGTAACTCATGTTTTTATCACATTCGAGGTATGAATGCCCTCAAATGGGAAAATATACTTCAACACTGTCAAAACGATGCTTCTCAGTCACTAAATGATGAAGGTAATAAATTAGGGTATAATTTTTATTCTGCCCAGCACAGGAATCGCAAACTATCGCTTGTGACATTCATCTATTTTCCCCCTTACACCGAATCTTTTCATGCACATTTCGGCCGATTCTCATCTTTTTCCCCCCTTGTTGTTCTACCAGATTATATTACTCCTTCATAGCCCCTTGATAGCGCAAATATCTTAAAATCGACGAAAAAGTGACTTTCATCTTTTTTCCCCCTGGCCCTTCATATGTGTTACGATAATATGATGCCCATAACATGTTCCATAACATTTTTAGGTGCGACTCATAATAACGGAGATATTTTGAATTGGCGTATATATATTTTTTAATACATATATAATTTTTTTTTTATAATACTTTAATCATTTTCTTCAAAATAGTTGAAGGGTGGAGATATAGTCCGTATTTGATCACCACGGCAAAGGCAGAATCTTTTCTCATTCAAAACGTGTTTTCGGAGTATACAGTATCATCGCTCCCACAAGACGTTATCACACCGTCTACTACTATTGTAGTAAACTTTTTTGAGATTCATAGATGATGACTATTCTTTAAAAAAATGTTTTGAAGGAACACAATATTCAACTGTGAATTTCGTGGGGAACTAAAAATGAGATGAGTATAACGTGTGATATTTTAGTGCATCTTTTTTCCTTGCAATATAAAATTTCTCATATGCCATTGTTTTTTTCCCTTTGGTTAGCTGTTATTGTGTTCTTCCCAGGTTATTAATTAAAGTAAATTATTTTGCCGAAGCTTAAACCATAAAAAAATATAATCATATAATTTGTCTGCACTCAGCAAGTACGTAAACATATTAAATGATGGGATAGTGATTTCACTTTAAAATGTACAAGGTTAAATTTATTAAGAAGCCTCAATAATTTTTTTTTGAGGACACTCACTAATTAATAGTTCATTTGCAATCATTTTACAATATAGGTTCTTATTGTTCATATTTAGAAGTTATTTTATTTCTTTATGTTAAAATGTGTATAATAATCATGAAAAAGTATAATGAAATAATATTCCATCCAAAATAGCACAGACCCTCTCATCGAAAAAAAAGAAGCATATTTTCAGTTCAGAAAAACACTTGTAAATAATTTGGTTTGTGTTTAACAGGAAGGCTCCGGTATTCTCTAATTTCATATTTCTTCTTTACATATTTCCAGTACCTATATAAAGATAATACCCCAATTAACAAAAGACCTAGGTTATGAGGCACCACATAACTATTAAATTGAGTACAAAAATCAATTATTTTAGGTGCATATTCTTTTCTCCCGTGGCAGTAAGTGGCTTTTATTTCAGCTCCTTGTCCGTTGACAAAGAATTGAAGAACATTAATGAATCCCATAACAGTAATATCGAAAAAGTCCTTCACGCAAGAGCTGCGTAAACAAAGCAAATGCCTCAACTGCTGGTATAACGCACCAGTAATGTCATGTCACCATATATCTCTAGTTCTAATTCAAAATTTGATTAGGAGAAGTGAGGGTTTACTGAAGGCTGAAAACAAGAAAGTAATAATAGCTTGCTTAATATTTGAGTTAGTAGAATATATATTGAACAACCATTGCAGTCCATCAATAGTTTAGCAAGTTTTGTCCTAGAGCATTCATCGATCCGACTCATAATAACAAAGATATTTTGAATTTTTGAATTTTGCCCTTCTCTATACTCCAGCTATTCCTTATACGATTTCAGCCACTAACTAGTATGATCTTTAGTGTTGAACAATAGTATATTTCGTACCAAGGGCCGAAAGTGGGCGTTTGCCGGCCCGAGATATTTTTTGACCGAGACGTAGTCGAGGTCATGAAAAGTTCTAGGGCTGGCAAAAGCACTTTGGCCCGAGGCACGAACGCTATTTTTCACCATACTACAATAAATATTAATACCATATAACATTAATCAAAAACAAGATTTTCTTTTGGTTAAGTGTACCTCTTTGTTAGAAGGTTATCCTGTGGTTATGGGGACATGATGAATGTTTAATGTATGGATTGTTTTACGTTATGTTATTATGTAAGTTAATAAAGAGAGATGAACATATGTGTGTTTCATTTAATACAACTGATATATTTCAAAATGCTAAAAACGTTAGTTCGTTTATTTTTGATTTATAGAAATGTTAAAAGTAGAATTTTGGTTGTTTGAAAACATAATACCCTTTGAAGATTCTATTACTTGTTTTTTGTTTGACACATGTGTTTGGAACTTTTTGGAAATTGGGTGAGTTGAATATTTTCTTTTACTTTTAAACAAGTTTTTATCATGGAGTACTTACTCCATAAAGTACTGGGTTTGTTTTGCTTTGATAGGACCGAGAGATATACGAGTAAAACTTCATCATTCACATCTCCAGGTTTTACATTTTCCATTTTTAACCAGTTCAAAAACTTTGTATACTCTTCGTCATACCTATCTTTTGATTTTGCTGGTAACAAATCTGCCATGATTTCTTTTGATCTTCTATTTATAGATTCTGATATATTATTAGCCATAATTACTAAATAACTAAACAATAATACGAGCAAAACAAACTAAAATAATGTATATAATGAAATGAATGAATTAAAATAATAAACAGCTGATTTTGCGGCCCTAGGGCGGCGAAGTGTAGATTTCGGACCGCAAATTAGGTGTGTAAAACAGGTGATTACATCGTAGTATGTTGAAAAAGTATTAAATATTGAGTATGGTGAAGAACAAAAAAGTGTTTAGTTATAAACGTACATTAGCTTATTGTTAAAATGGGGTGGGGGATTACTGGCTGAAATCTAAAAAATGAAGATATCTTGGTTAATATTAATAATAGAGAAAATACGTAATAGCAACGTTGATTGACAATTAAGTTTTCAATAAGATTAGTTCTATACAATTTTTTCGATCCAATGTCAGATATATTTTGAATTTTCAAAATTTATCCCCCTCAATTTTCCTTCCCTCTGAGAGTGGTAACAGACAAGTGCATATATACCCACATAATTTAGTGTCATAACATTGTGTCAGACCTCATTTACGTCGTCTGGTGGGTAGGATTCATGGACGTTTAGGAAACTTTTCGAAAATCGCGTCATGAGTATGACCTCAATAGCTGATAGTAACTTAGGGAAATCTGCTAAAACATGACTAATATTAATTAAAAATTAAAATTTCACCAGATCAACAGATGAGATAAATACAAATACGTTGTGTGGTGGAGTCATCAATTAAGATTCTATTGACTGCCCACTTCTACACTTCGGATTTTTATTTGAAAATAGAGAATAAATAATGAGATGAGATCAGTAATGTGTCATTCCAGCACATAGGAAATATGCTAAGTTTGCACAGCCCCTTTACAGATTTGGTTCCTAAAGTTTCTTTTAAAAGTTGACTTCTAAACATTATATACACACAAAATAAATGAGACATTCCAAATGATTTTTTTCCTGAAAAAAAAGCTACCTCCTTTAACTGGTGTCAGTTTAAGCAGATTTCCTCCCTTAAGGGAAATCAGGTATTGAGGTTGTACTTATGAAGTGATTTTCGAAAATGTTCCTCAAATGTCCATCGATCATACCTATTAGATGACGAATATGAGGTCCGTTCAAAATTATATATATATATATATATATATATATATATATATATATATATATATATATATATATATGTGTGTATATATATATATATATATACATGTTGCCAAATACAGTGCAACTTTTGACCACTGAGCTCTTGGTGATAATCCGACTGTAGCTTTTTAGCATCATGACTTTATTCATTTTCTAGTCAATAACTACATCAATTTAAATTAAGCTTAAACTATTCCACAATGAATAATGGAAGGAAAACTCAAAATATTGACATCATATTAGAGTATACTAGAATTATTTGTTATTATTATGGGGGGAGGCTTATACTCAGTGAAAACTGGAGAAAAATCCACATCGGGGGAAAATCCAACCGATATGGAGTTTGTGATTGTGACATGTTATGGGGAATTTAAAAATTTTCGCACGATTCTGGCAGTATCAAGAAGTACCCCTTGCTGTGCTTCTATTACAATTGTTGTTGGCAGATTTAAGTTCTTGGTGCCTGCTATCGTTGTTTTTGGTACGAGTCCATTTGAACTTACTATAATAGGCGTAACTATGGCAGATTTCAGTTTATGATTATTATTATTATTTATTAACGTCCACTTTTTGCAACTCAGGCTAATTGGGACGGGTTAAAACCCTTTTCTAGCCAGGGTGGGATTTTAGGATGTTATTTAATGAATTTCGTCACTAAATAATTTCCTTTGCCCAGGCGAGAATCGAACTCGCCACTCTAGGTTTACCATTTGTAGAAATATAATTATTTGTACAAATGGTTTTGAAGTCTCAATTTATATTATTAAGACTTATTATAAATAAATAAATATCATGTTTCACTTGAAATCAAAAATGTTACTTATTAATATTCACTTTGTGCTAGTCTAATTTGTATGGGTTATCCACATGTTCATCCCTTTCCTCGGCAGGTTGGGACTGAATTTTATTAACCCTCCGCACTACGCGTATCAAACGAGATTAAAACCACTACCATAATGCCCATGGCTGAACTGCACCCCGTTGCAATCAAAACGATAAAGGACATTTTTTTTTTCTATGAACAATGCCATGATATATTTTTCTTTAATTTTTTACTGACTCTTAGGGTATTTCACTTGTTGAAACACCAACCTGACAATATTCATCTGAAGTACCGGCGTCTTCAAGGTTTCCATTATATGCCTGTCTTCATCTGAAGAACCATAATAAGGAACATTTGAATTTGCGAACAAGAAAGTCGTATTATAAAAAACGCAGGTTTCCATTCATTTAAAACAATTTTTAGCAGATTTCCCTTAAGGGAAATCAGTTATTGAGGTTGTACTCATGACGGAATTTTCGAAATTTTTCTTCAAATGTCCATCGATCCTACCTAGTAGATGACGAAAATGAGGTCCGTTCAAAACTGTATATATATATATATATATATATATATATATATATATATATATATATATATATATATATTTGTCTGTTACCGCTCTAGCGGTCGCAATTTTTGTTTGATCGTTACCAAACTCGATATTTAGTCGTTTTATGTAAAAAGAAAGATCAAGTTCGTTAACGGCTGAAATCGGAGCAGTGGGAGGGGGGGGTTTAGAGGGGAGGATTTTTGAAAATTCTAAATATCTCCGTTACTATACGTCTGATCGAAAAAGTGTACAAAATCAATCTTATTGCAAATTAAATTTACTATAAATATTGTTATATACATTTATTCTCTATCTTGAATATTAACCGAGATCTTTGCATTTTTATTAAATCTGGGCCGGTAACGGCTGGGTGACTATCCCACCAAAAGCTATTTCGGCCGTTTCCTTAACTGCTCGACTCTCGTGTAATTTCTCTATTTTAAAACTTCTCGTGGGAAATCTGCTTAGTTTACGAAGCCCCTGCGTGACGGAATTTTTCCCATAGTCATTGTCAAAGTACTAACCATCAACCGTTTTATCGTGTAAAGAAAACTAAATTTCCAACGAAATCTTGTACCCAAAACAGTGTTCATCTTTTCACAAGTCACTTGAAACTGAAATGAGAACACACAGAATCAAACCGTCCATCTACTTCCGTTCAAGAAGCACCTTAGAATCCTGGAATATTTTCTCTCGAAAAGTTTGAAGTCGATTCACAGATTCACTGGAAGGATACAGGTATAAATTTATTTAATACTCAGATACCCGGCTTCGCCCGGGAATTCATTTGAGGCTGAATGGTGATAGTATCTTTTAGCAGGCTTTACATTGTACAATATTTTGACATTTACCCGTCCCCGTGTTTAGGATTGATACCCGTCGTTGCCGTGGATTTGCTAATAATAGAATATTTGTTCGATAAGGCTTCACTGTCTTCGATATTTTTATATTTCCCGTCTCTTATACATGTAAATATGGTGAATTTTTATTTCAGGCCTCCCTTATAACCCCCCTCCCGTTCGAACCTAAAAATTTTAATATAACTTATAATTATGGAAGAATTAATGCTAATTGACATACCGAGCTTTGTTAAGTTCGGTTCAGCCGTTAGTGCCCAATAACATTGTTGGCTCCCGCTAAAGTTTTAACGTATAACTCATTTATACTTAGGTATACGACAAAAGTGTATATAACAAAAGTTACTCCAAATAACAAAATAAACAACTTTTGTTTTGTTTATATTTGCGGAAAAACCAATAGGAAACGAAATATCGCTATTTTTAATTTCAGGCTTCCCTTATAACCCCCACTCCTGCCCGTCCATAGAAATGTTGGTATGGCTTATTATAATGAAGGCCTCACTGCTAATACACATACCGAGTTTTATTTAGTTCGGTTGAGTATTTTTTGGCAAATAATATTGTTGACTCCCGCTATAATTTTTAGCGTATAACGCTTTTAAACTTCGGTATACGACAAAAGTGTATATAACAAAAGTTACTCTAAATAACAAAATAAACAACTTTTGTTATGTGCATATTTGTCGAAAAACCAATAGAAAACGAAATATCGCTATTTTTAATTTCAGGCTTCCCTTATAACCCCCACTCCTGTTCGCCTCAGAGAAAATTAATATAGCCTAAAGTCTAAGTTGGGTTAGTAGTAATATACATACCAAGTTTCATAAAATTCGGTTCAGCCGTTTATGCGTGAAAAGGTAACAAACAAACAAACAAACATACACGAAAGAAACAAAATGCAGATATGGTGTCTATGACATGTGAAACGAAAAGTTATCGTGAAATTTCGCGAAAAAAATCAATGTACAGACAGAGGTTACAATTTTATATATATAGAGATTTTTTATGTGACTAAAGGATAAATTTATGTATTCAGTGAATTGGATGTTTAAAGGACACGTCATAGTGAGACGTACAGAGAGTGCAGAGGTAAAGAAAAAAAAAAGGGCTCTGTTTGAAGGTTGGCAAGAAAATAGTCCGGCTCATATGGGAAAACCCGAACACAAATCAGGCCATTATCTTCTCCAGCAATTATGAGTACCAAAGAATACCAATGCCCAATTGAGGTGGGAGATTTCGCTGCTGAAGCTACAATTTTTTTTTTTTAAGTGTTAAAGTATCTGCCGTGCCTTAAGTAAATTGTTCTTGGAAATTCAAGGCTCGGGCATCATGTTCCTATAATCCTTGGCGATATGCTCAATTAATACAGAGCAGTTGAGGCACCGTCATTCCACATATTCTGCAAAATCACTTAATACCCAGCCGGAGATCAAATAAATAAATGTAATTAATTAACTAGTTAACCTAGAATTTCTATTAGGCACCTGGATATTCAAAAGAAAATTTGCTAATAGCAATGTAATTGTTAGAATTTTATACTTATAACATTTTTTTATACCCGATGATGCAAAGGGGGGGGGGCATTAGAGACTAGTAATTCATATTATTGAACACAGTCCAATAAACCAATGATCACTGGTATAGGACCACTAAATAACAGGGACCTTCTTAGCAATATTGAAGAAAAGCTGAAAATTAGTGCGAATTGAGCGTTGAAGTTAATTCAAAGTTTCATTAATTCTAAGCAATAAAAGTCCTGAAACTTCTAATTATAATACAGCAATGCATTGGTCCAGGGTGTTACGTTTAAAAGATTCATATAGAGCTAGTATTGACTTCCTTAAATATTGATATATATATATATATATATATATAGAAGATATATATATTTGTTATTCTTTTTATTCTCTTTGAAATTCAAGAAACATTACCTAGTATGTACCTGACACGTGATCACATCATTATGAAGCGTGCCACAAGGAAAGATCGCTACTGAAGGCAAAACAATCAAATACACACTCATTGAAGTATATAACTTATTTATACTCAATTATGTAGAGTACAGATACCTAATTTAGTTTAATTAAAACTGTTAATAAATAATTAATTGCATATATAATTAATTATTTATTTACGTGAAACGTTATATTTATATATCATATTAAGTATTCGGCTTGGCTCAGGTGGTATGGGTTTGCTCCCACAATATTTTCCCAGTATTCCAACCAGCTTTAGGTAGCAGTATAATTTAATATGAAATAACATATTGTATATTGTATAGTACATTTAGTATTATTAGGTTTTAAAATAAATTTGAACCTTTATTCGCAGCCAACCGTTATTGCTTTATGAAGATTTTTTTATGTGTCTTCATATACCATCGGCATTGTAATCAATGTACTTGTTCTTCTTTTCTTAAGATAAAATGAAGTCAATTCCACCAGCCACCTAGATATTTGTTCCAAACAAGATAATGTGTTCCATTAAACTGAAGACATAAATTATCTTTATAAAAAGTACCCATTAATAACAGCTTCTGTAAAAGCTGCTTCCTCTTCAACTGCTGCGGTTTCACAATGCTTAATGAAGTACTATGTAAAATATCAAGAGTTTTTTTTTCTTCTTTCAAATATTCTACGATTGATCAAACCCAACACTACAGAAGCTACGCCACTAAGGGAAGAAATTTGCCCAGAATATTGTTTTTTAGTGATTTATATTTTAAAACTTTCTTTAAAACATTTTATATGAAAATCATTAGCGAACTGTATTTAGACTCGATTTAGGCTCAGGTTAGCCATGTGAGTTAAAGCACTCAAATATTAAGGCTGAGAAGGAATGAGATTCATAGCTTGAGGGTTTAATTTCTGGTAGTATCCTAAAGATGGCGATTTATTGATCTCAAAAATCGCTAGCTGCTATTGCATGAAGTGCATTATTTTCAGATGATTTCCTGATGCGAATTTATTTAGTGATAATCTCTTTAAATAAAATCCTTAGTCCCACCATGGCTAGAAAAGGGTGGTAACCTGTAGATAACCCGCCCCAATTAGTCATAGTAGCAAGAAGCGGACTTTAATATATTATAATACAGACTCGATTGTATTAGTTACATATGTGGCTTAAAAATTATAATTAAATTATTAATGTCCACTTTTTACAACTGGGACTAAGATGTTTCTCTACGTTTTATATCTCGGTATAATACATTTCAAACTTGTGTCTTAGACTTCCATCACCCTCATGCCAGGATTTATCTCAAAATTTATAGTTTCACATTGATTTATTTTAACATTTCATTAATTTTATTTCCATATATTTTATACTATGATGAAATTTTGAAAATATTTTTTCTTTATTTTAAAATTTGAATTTAGAGAATTTAAATAAATGGTACTGAGCGACATCGCCTAGTTGCGGAGCTCTTCAAATAAATAAATTAAAACGCAGATAATACTCGTAATAATCTATATATATATATATATATATATAAAATTGTAACCTCTGTCTGTACATTGATTTTTTTCACGAAATTTCACGATAACTATTCGTTTTACATGTCATAGACACCATAACTGCATTTTGTTTCTTTGGTGTCTGTCTGTTTATTTGTTTGTTACCGTTTCACGCATAAACGGCTGAATCGAATTTTATGAAACTTGGTATGTATATTACTACTAACCCAACTTAGACTTTAGGCTATATTAATATTCTCTGAGACGAACAGGAGTGGGGTTTATAGGAAAAGCCTGAAATTAAAAATAGCAATATTTCGTTTCGAATTGATTTTTCGGCAAATATGCACATAACAAAAGTTGTTTATTTTGTTATTTAGAGTAACTTTTGTTATATACACTTTTTTCGTATACCGAATTATAAACGAGGTATACGCTAAAACATATAGCGGAAGTGAACAATTTTATTTGGCACAAAATACTCAACCGAACTAAATAAAACTCGGTATGTATATTAGCAGTGAGGCCTTCATTATAATAAGCCATACCAACATTTCTAGGGACGGGCTGGAGTGGGGGTTGTAAGGAAGGCCTGAAATTAAAAATAGCGATATTTCATTTAGTATTGGTTTTTCGGTAAATATGCTCATAACAAAAGTTGTGTATTTTGTTATTTAGAGAAATTTGCTCAACAATTCTTTTCAATGTGAACTCACCTGTAAAAATTAATTGAAATTATAATATATTAATATAATATTTTGTCCTTAATAATTCAAATCTATGCATAATGCACAGGACATGGGAAATATGACAATTTGGAGGACAGTGAAGTCTTACATAAAAAATAATTTTATTATTAACAAATCCACAGAAACGACGGGTATTTACACTAAACACAGGGACGGGTAAATGTCAAAATATTGTGCAAAGTAAAGCCTTGCAAAAAAAATCCCATCACCATCCAGCCCCAAATGAATTCCCGAGCGAAGCCGGGTATCTGAGCTAGTAGTTTGATAAGAATGGTTCTATAACATTTTACGATCCCATTCATAATAATGGAAATATTTTGAATTTTTGAATTACCTCTCCTCTATATCCCCACTAATTCATGTTTGATTTCTGCCCATAACAAATATGATCATTAGTGTTGACTTAAACGCTTAAATGTCGAGTATCAAATAGATCAAATAAACATTTTCGAAACAAGAATGTAAAATCTTAATTGATGGCGCCATCACACAACGAATTTCCATAATAAAGGTTTCTCCAACTATATTCGGTATTTAAGCTTAGAATAAAGGGTTTCGTGCTATAACACCTTACTGTTAATATGTCATGAGTAGGAGTGGGGGTTTACTGATAGCTGAAAACTAAAATATGCACATATCTCCGTTAATATTCAATATAGAGAAAACACGTATATAACAAGATTTGTAGAACAGCTAGTATTAACATAAAAATAAAAAATCGACTGCTGGGCCAATCATAGACGAACATCTGTAATTATAGTAGCAAGTCTATGTTATGAAACACCTTAATAATGAATGCCCGCCAATCACTCATCCATCTTTAATATGCAGAAATAGATTGTTAATTGTAGTTTAACGCTTACTATATTACACGTGTTAATAAATCTAGAAAATGCACTATGTAAGCTTCTTTGTGTTTTAGTAAAATATATGAAGAAAAGTGAATGAATCGGGCATCAACAAAAGAAATTAAATATCTCTGTTCCTAATATTCAACATACCCGTATGGGTATTACAAAAAACATCCTCTCCATATCTTCTAATTCCTTGGTTAGAATGGAAACATTTTTGATTTCCACTCACCCCCACCCCAAATATAACCCTTCCCTCAGTTGATAACGTACTTTAATCTATAATTTTATATAAATCTTTTATCGCCAGTCCCAAACACTCAAAATTGTCAAATTGACTTTTAGAGACAAGGAAACGAAAATACAAGGTGGTCCTAGATCCTGCCGTGCTACCTACGGTGGTACTATTTCAGCGAATATACGAAACAGCATATATACCAGTAGATCTTGCATATAAATCTTGAAAATAAACAAGTATGGAAGAGATGTCAATGAACAACATACGTTTGCTAAATCATTTAAGAGTAATTCCAGCTAATTGGAAGAAAGATGAACACATAACAGTGGCAGTTATTGATAAGATGTAGTCGAGCTTAAAGTAGAAATCTTCAATTCAATGTACTAAATACAGCCGAAAGTCTATATATTAAAATTAATAGATAGACTAAGCATATTTTGCACTTGCTGGTATGAAACATTACTGATCTCATCTCCCCTTATTTTCTTTATTTATAAATTAAAATCCGATGTGCAGAAGACTCAGAAAACATGGAAGAACGAATAACTCGCTTAATATTTGAGTTACGAAAAAATATATACAACAACAATTAACTAATATAACTTAAAATGACAAAATATTTTAGATTTCCCCCAAAACCTTGTCCGATTTCAGCCGTCATGAAATATGATTCTCAGTGTTGAATGAAACATCAAGTATGATATAGATCAAATAAATATTTTCGAGAAAATATATAAATTTTTAATTGATGACGTATTTGCATGTACCACATCTAGAAAAGACCTGTTGAATGGAATATTTGTTATTGAAGTTTGAAATAATATGATTCATGAAATTTTCGCTTATTGTTAAAGAGGGATCGTTTATTATAAAAAGTGACAGTTGAAACTGAAGAAGGTTGAAATTAAAAAAAAAATTAATTAGTTAATGTTCAAGATAGATAAAAATTTGCACAACAAATCTTCTACAATTTTTTGATCCGAAGTATAATAACTGACATATTATGAATTTTCAAAATTCTGCCCCTTCGATTCTCCCTTCTACTGGTCCGATTTCAGCCTTAACGATCTTGATCTTTGGTTTTACATAAAAAGTTTGCATTTAGTGTTTGAAATGTGTCATATACTTACCACATGTATTTAGTATTGAACGGACTTTATTTTCGTCATTTCCAGGGTAGGATCGACGGACAGCGGAAGAAATTTTTTGAAACTCTCGTCATGAGTACAACCTCAATAACTGATTCTCCTTAAGGGAAATCTGCCGATAATAAGGTGATAATATAGAGAGAGGTTCCCTCCCTCCCGGGGAAGTACAATACAATAGTTGTGTGTCTATCAAGGCCAGCTGGAGGGGTAGAAAAGAGGTCTACCTTCATATAAAACGCCCAGTAGCCGGCGTTGCTTGGTTTCCACCTTCAGATAATCAACGCCTTCAGCTCCGTCATGTCCGTCTCGACTCTAGTACCGCTCTTAGTGTTTTCTTCTCTCTGCGCACACTCTCTGGCCGCCATACGTGAGTCACATTCATTATATTATTCGCTCTAAATACAATCATTCAATTCATTCATCTTCATAGGTTCCAAATGAATTATAAATCACAGTTGCAGATGACTAATAAACCTCTAATAGTAAACTATGCCCCTAAAATATCAGTATAAAGCATTTCTTGGATCCATTTATAAAGTTATAATGTTCTTATATTTTATAAAAAGATTCATAGTATTCCTAAGAAACTTAATTTGGAGTACGTAAGTATTTTAGTTCCGTTTAATGTTGTTATGCATTTATTCCGTCTGACTAATTAATAGTTCAAAGAGGTATACCTAAATTCCCTCAAACATTTTGTAGATTCCTAGTATTCTTATCAAACTTAATTTGAACTAGGTATGTATATCATTTCGGCCAAATGGAGGCATGTATTTATTCCGTCCAATTGATTAATAACTATAAGAGGTATATCTAAGATTCTTCTCTAGCTTTGAAGATTCCTAGTATTCCAAACAAACTTAATTTGGACTAAGTATGTATATTACTTCTTCCTAATTTAGGTATGTATTTCTTCCGTTTAACTAATTAATAGTTCTGAGATACCTAAAATTCCTCTCGAACTTTGTAACTTCATAGTTTTCAACACAAACTTAATTTGGGGTAGGTATGTATTTTATTCCAGTTTAATAAAGGTTTGCATCTATTCAGTCTAACTAATTAATACTTCAAAGAGGTAAGGTTCCACTCAAATTTTGTAGATTCCTAGTAGTCTTATCAAACTTAATTTGGACTAGGTATTTTTATCATTTCATCCTAATGGAGGCATGTATTTATTCCGTCAAACTGATTAATAGCTCAAAGAGATATACCTAAGATTCCTCTCTAGCTTTGAAGATACCTAGTATTCCAAACAAACTAAATTTGGACTAGGTATGTATATTACTTCCTCCTAATGTAGGTATGCATTTATTCAGTCTAACTAATTAATAGTCTAAAGCGGTATATCTTATTCCTCTCAAACTTTGTAACTTCCTAGTTATCCAAAAAAACTAAATATGGAGTTGGAATGAATTTTATTTCTGCCTAGTGAAGGTATGCATTTATTCCGTCTAACTATTTAATAGTTCAAACAGGAATACGTAAGATTCCTCTCAAACTTTGTAGATTCCTAGTATTCCAAACAAACGTAATTTGGAGTAGGTGCGTATTTTATTCCCGTTTAATGAAGGTATCCATCTATTCCGTTTAACCAATTAATCATTCTAAGACATATAACTAAGATTCCTCTCAAACTTTGTAGTTTCCTAGTATTCCAAACAAACGTAATTTGGAGTAGGTATTTTTATAATTTCCTCCTAATGGAGGCATGTATTTATTCCGTCTAACCCATTAATAGTTCAAAGCGGTATTCCTACGATTCTTCTCAAACTTTGAAACATTCTAGTTGTCCAAACAAACTTAATTTGGATATGTATAATTTTCCTCTTAATGTAGGTATGCATTTATTCCGTCTAACTATTTAATAGTTCAAACAGGAATACGTAAGATTCCTCTCAAACTTTGTAGATTTGAAGTATTCCAAACAAACTTAATTCTGAGTAGGTAGGTATTTTATTTCGGCCTAACAAAGATATCCATTTATTCTGTCTAACTAATTAATTGCTCAAAACGGCAAACCTGAGATTCCACTCAAACGTTTTAACATCCTTGTTTTCCAAACAAACTTAATTTGGATATGTAAATTCTTTTCTCTTCATATAGCTAATTATTTATTTCCGTCTAATTAATTAATAGTTCTAAGGAAGATATGCCTTACATTCCTCTCTTACTTTGTAGATTCCTAGTATTCCAAACATATTTAATTTGAAGGCGGCATGTTCTCGATTTAAAGAATAAATAGATTTAATCTTATTTGACCATTGTTATCTTCCTAGTTCCATCCTCTGTGCAAATGAGATTTTTTTCTAATATTTTTATGAGCAAAATATATTGCTCAAGTAAAATAAAGCGACAGTGTAAAAG
Source organism: Riptortus pedestris (assembly GCA_019009955.1). Lineage (NCBI taxonomy): Eukaryota > Metazoa > Arthropoda > Insecta > Hemiptera > Alydidae > Riptortus > Riptortus pedestris. Next base: position 39,797,068 of record CM032232.1, on the reverse strand, counting down.
ATATTAAGAACTGTTTGTCAAGTTGTCTCCGCATGGTCCAAGTGATCGTCATGCAACAGTAAATAGTTGTCAATAGTCCTGTGATTACTGTTCACCTCGCCCATTTACAGTTACTTTTCCAATGGCTATTATTAAATTCATAGACTCTTTCTGTCTAAATAGTAGTTAAATTTGGTGTCACTTCGTTTTTGATTTTATTATTGCAATGAGCAGAATGCACTTACAATAATTATAACTGTCATTAATACATTTTATATTACAGAAAAATTGATTATTTTATTTGTTATATAACGGAACATGTAATTATGAAGTTATTACTACAAAAAAAAAACTGGTTCTTCAGTAACAACCAGCATTCCATTACTTGATAATGATAATATAACATAGGGGCAAACTAGATATTAAGACCACACCTAAAGTTGTTTATTTCACTTTATATCACATTGCGGTGCATTCTTATTAGTGGTTTATTGACAATAGTGACGTTCAACGTTGCCTATTTCACAAAATGTTCTTCATTTTGTTTATGAATACCAAAACATTTAGAGAGAAATTAAATAGAGCAATTTTAGTAAATGAATGTACACCAACAATTCCGAAATTAACAATATTATCAAAGGATGAATGTTCTCCAACGAGCCCTAAATTAATAACATTAACTATAGGCATGTAATTAGATTACCTTCATCAGATTGATTGATATTTTTTGTTTGCATAGAAATATTTTAGAATTCATAGTAATAACGCATAATAATAATTTGAAACCGCATTTTAAACGTTAAAATAAAACTTTGAGGTCTTTGGAAAATCAAGCTTCGTTCCAAACGAGTTAAGTGCACTCCCATCACAAATTCATGTCTTTACTTCTTAATGAAAAGAATTCTAAACTCGTTTTAAAACTTTGGAAATACATTTGTTAGGGGAAAAGATTTGTGAAAAAAAAATTGTCTATATCCTTTTGAAGATTGGGCCCTTATGATTTTGATCTGTAGTTAATAAAACATTTTTTTTAGATTTTAAAACAATGTGGTTCAAATTAGGAATATATAAACCCATCAACACAAATTGATGTATGATTATATTTCTTGGCTTCTCTTTTCCATGGTGGACCAAATTCGAAGAGAATGATAATTATCAACCGAAAGTGGGACTTCGTTAACACAACTACAAGATAATTGACGATTCTGCTAGATAATATCTTGATCTAGCAATTTTAACATCCCCAGTTATCATTTTAGGATATTATAATTGGTGTACATTTTGAGGTATGGAGTAATGCTCTTTAATAATAGTAGCCTCAATTGGGCACTTCCTTGAATTAGAGAGAAATATTCATTCTATAAGTATTCATACAAGGTCAGGCTCTCTTGCGGTCTATCCTAATGTTTACAATCCGTACGTAACTATTTCACTACTTCAATAAAATAAAGGTTCCAGTAATATATATATATATATATATATATATATATATATATATATATATATATAATATATATATTATGCACAAACTCAAGCACTCATCAATTTTCTAGAGTGCATAGGGTTTTTTATTTGAATAAAAATGAATCATAGACCTCAAGCCAATGTCTTATCATCAGATCTACTGTAAAAGCGAATTTTTATGCGGGAACATTTTCTGAGTCGTTGAAAAAAAAAACCGGCACCACATAACGTCATTGTACTTCTATTAAATTCACTTATTTTAAAATGATTTAATTTCAAAGTAATAAACGTTAACTCCGAATACATTGGATCAAGAATGTCATAGAACGTAATTTTGAGATGTTTTAAAAACTAAGAAGTTACAAAATATTTTTATTAGGTGTTGAGTTACATAAATAGAAACCGTAAATATGCATGTTCCCTCCTTATTTCAGTCACCCTTTCATAAATAATGCAGTAGACTACATACTAAAAGTTTTTGTCACTTTTTTAATATAAATATTATAATAATGGCATCATAATAGTCGCATTCAGAAATAATAAGAAGTTTATATAATTAAGTTAATAATGTACCTAAAGGCTCATGACTTAATCTTGCATAATAAATTACAGTTTATAAATATGATATTCAAAGGTTATGCACTCATTTCTCATTATTTATATAATTTTAGTTCGAAAATATAACGCTAACTGGCAATCTTTGGAAATATGGGCTTACGTCGGAAAAAAAAAATCTGTGGAAGGTAGTAAAAAGTCCCAAAGAAAACAATTAGTGATTGTGTATTTTTTCTTAGTGAGTCATCTGAAAACTTGATCTCCAATGACTTAAAAAAATCACTGTCAGCTATAAAAAGAGATTTTTTAGAATTAATTTGGCATTTTAGCAGATTTCCCTCGAGGGAAATCAGCTATTGAGGTCGTCCTCATGACGCGATTTTCGAAAATTTTCTTCAAATGTCCATCGATCCTTCCCAACAGATGACGGAAATGAAGTCCGTACAAAATTATATATATATATATATATATATATATATATATATATATTTGTCTGTTAACGCTCTAGCGGTCGCAATTTTTGTTTGATCGTTACCAATCTTGATATTTAAACGTTTTATGCAAAAAGACAGATCAAGTTCGTTAATGGCTGAAATCGGACCAGTGGGAGGGGGGGGGGAGGTTTAGAGGGGGGATTTTCGAAAAGCCGAAATATCTCCGTTACCATACGTCGGATCACAAAAGTGTATAGAACCAATCTTATTATAAATTAAATTTACTATAAATATTGTTCTATACATTTATTCTCTATCTTGAATATTTACCGAGATATTGGCATTTTTATTAAATTTGGGCCGATAACGTACAACGGAGTTTCCCACCAAAAGCTAGTTCGGCCCTTTGCCGTAACTGATCGGCTCTCGTATGGAGATTTGTCTATTGTGTAACTTCACGTGGGAAATCTGCTTAGTTTACGCAGCCCCTGCGTGACGGACTTTTTTATATTAAAACCAATAGCAGAAATGAAAGCAAGACTTGAAAATTTTAGTAATAATAAAGTTTACTGTAAAAAAAATGTGTAAGATTGAGTGGTGGAAGGTGTCCTTAACATTGAAAAAAAAATGTCTTAACAAAAACATTGCTTTTTGAAGTAGAATACTTTTAGTAATAAGGTTCAATAAACAAGATAGCCCAAAACAAAAGTTTTCAATGTGGAGCATAATAACGGAGATTTTACAATTTTAGATCTCCCAGTTTTTCGTTTCCTCGCTCTTTCTAGCCGATTTCCACCATTAGCGACACATAGTCTTAGTTTTAAATAAAACGTTTTAATATCAGGATTGGCATCGATACAATAAAATTGACTCCCATTATGCGTAGAATATAATACTTTCCATTTTGGTCGTAAGCAAGAGGAAGTGTCAGCAAAGATTAGAAGAATTTTTCCCGAGATGCTTGTCAGTAAAGGAACCAATCTATCGGCATCAATGAAAAGTATTGTCCTCCACAATCACTTGTAGAGGACAAGATTTTTCATTGGTCCTGATAAATTAGAAGAAAGTGATATATTCCCGTCTCGCAAGAGCTGCGTAAAATCAGCTCTTCATTTACCATCTGTTTTCCGTTTTTCCAGTAATAAGAAGCCTGTGTAGGCCGGAATTGAAATTTATGCCTGACATGAAATGATTAGTGGATCAGGCGCTCGAGGCGAAAATAGGATTAGCTGAAGTGGGATTTACAGAAAACTAAAATAAATGCAAATATTTCTGTTATATTTTATTTTTGTGTAACAAAAAAACCTATTGCAGAAAATTAAATTTGTTACAAGGTTAGTTATGTTTCATTTTCGATAAATACACTTCCGAATAATGGGGATATTTAGGAATTTTTAATCCGTTCACTGCACCAGCGCCTCCTTCCTCATAAATAGGAAAATACATTGTATTTTTAGCTTATGTCGGTTTTTGATATATTGGCTTATTGCTACCGAAAATATGGTAATGGTAGAATTTTATTGAAAGACTACACTATAAAATGCAAATATCTCGAATAATATCTTATATTATGAGAAATCTGCGAAAAAATCGTTTCACGAATAATCCTTTTTGCGGATTTCCTTTCTTTTCCTTTCATTATTAATATTATTTATTAACGTCCACTTTTTAAGACTATAGTTAATTGAGGCGGGGCATCTTCAGGTTACCACCCTTTTTTTAGCCAGGATGGGACGAAGGAATTTATTTAATGAGTCAACGCTTTAACTCACAATGCTATATTGTCTAAATCATAGAAAAATTAATATACTTAACTGTATAAGCAGCTGCTGATTTTTGAGATCAGTAAATCACCATCTTTAGGAACTTCGCCAGGAATTTTATCCCTCCAGCTATGAAACTCATTGCGTAGCAGCAATAGCCTTAATATAACCTGCCCCCGCCTACTGATCTACAAACCAGTATCTGTGAATTAAATTATGAACAGGAAAACATGTAGCTTATCTACCGTATCCTTGAGGCAACAATTCTTTGCTTTCCAAGTTCACGATTATACAAATCAAATTTACAACTTTCCAAACCAATTTGGTCTCTTTTGAATCTAAATTTAGAATTTGAGTCTTACGCATATATACACTCAGACACGTGAGTATATATAGAGGCCAAGATACTGCCTACTCATTATTGGCAATACCGATCACCTGTAATGGTCTCTCGTTCTTGGAATGGTGCGATATATATATATATATATATATATATATATATATATATATATATATATAGAAGGGGTGGGCATGAAAATATTTTTAAAACTATGAAAATTGGACCTTTTTTTTCTAGATACTCGATAGCTTTGGCTAAAAGGAGTACATTAAGAAGTCATAGTAGACATATTGAGTCTTTTGTTTTAATAAACTGGACCAAATGCACTATTTTTGAAATATCTAGGCAAACCAGTGCCAAATATATCTGCAAACTCCAAATATTCCCTTAACGCAGTTTTGCAGCTAGAGGATTATATACTGTTTCATTGTCTTCTAAATAATAAGGACAACAATAGCATATTATTAACACGGTTAATATGTAGCTGCCTTATAAGTAAACAACAAAGTTAATGGTGAAATAATGACAATATGAAAATTTCAAAGAAGTCAAGAATAGCATTGTGAATTGACATGCCACAGTTTGATCTAGTTTCTTGTCAAGGGTGCCCTACTATTTTATTTCTCTGATCACCATTGTCCTATATCACGTTTGTATACAGTAAATTGTAAGCACACCATAGAATATAGAGCCAACAGGTTAGCGTCTTAATTCTCGGTTGTACTTAATGTCTAATTATATCATATTTAGTCTCTCAAAATTTATCTTTCAATGGAAAGGAATTTTAGTTTCAAACCTACTTAGGACTCTATCAAGGGCGTGTAAAATAATAATAAGGGGATAGACAGGAAGTGGAGTGAGTGGCCCATATTTTATGCTACAGGCCTCAGGTCCGAAGGCTGTTGTACTTCCTGCTAGCAACTCGATCATCCGAATCGGCCTACTATCCTATTGAAATCCAATTAGGCTACCTATGGCCATAATCATTCCAAAAGCAGGCCATTATACCTGCTTAATATATTAGCTAAATTATCAAGGAATATCGTGGTCTTTATCAAGATGAAAGACTGAGCAAACGAGTTGGAACCTCTGATTTCTGCTGGAAGCTACTCCTGTTGACATGTATGTATGAGATGCTGTTGTCAGAGAGTATGAATATCAGTTAATTTTTTATATATGGATAGAAGAATAGAAGATACCTACAGCTTGGTCGTATGTCGGAAGCATTTAAAGAGTTTTCAGGAGATATTAAGAGTACTATTATTTGTTGACATTGTATGACAGTGTGTACTGACTATAAAGTTACTGGAATCTGAACAGCTATTCTGAATACGAAGTAAGCCAGATATACGAGAAACATCATGATCGGTGGGGAATCGTCGTGAGATCAAATTCTATGATGGCTTTGAGATTGCCAGTGGCTTAAGGCAAGGAGACCTATTACCTCTGGCTCGCATTAACCTCGCCCTGCTGAAAATAAAGACAAACCCCAGTGGAACCATATACAGAAGTCTAACAAACCACCTGGGGTATGACTACAATGTATTGTCCCTCCTAGAATATCTTGCCATCAGAGCAGTGCAAGTAAAAATACCAGTCTATGCGTAATGGGGATTTTTGTTGGTCCTGTAAAATTAAAATAGTTATGGAGGGGGATTCTATGAACCATTACTTTATACTTCAACTCTTTTTCATCAAATCACTGAACTGTTTGTTTGCCTTCGTATACGTATGGTAACAATGACGAACATATATCAAAGTATAGTATAATTCCATGGTAATATTTTAGATTTAATTACCACTTGAACTAAAAATAAAAATACAAAGCAAAAGTACCCACGTTACGATTTCTGAATAATACGTCAAACATTCATTGATGTTATATATATTGAGGATTCATGGACACACACACATATACATATATATATATATATATATATATACACGTAATATGTGTGGGTGTTTATACGTGCGTGCGCATGTACCCGTCTATGCTCAAATGGTTGTACTTTTTTATTTATTTAACGGTCGTAAGATGAGAAAATTCATATTATTAACTCTACAAAAGATCAAGTTCGTTAACGCGCCGGACGGACCGGAAGGAGTAGGATTCCTACTCATGCAATTTCCATTTAATGTAACGATACTAATAAAAAAATCATCCCCAGTTCAAATTTCAAGTCTTGTTGCACCGGTTTTTTATTGCGGGTAAATATAGAATTGAAAGTGAAATGATATTATCAGCGTGTCATTCAAGCTCGTAGGAAATCTGCTTAGCTGCCACAATCTGCGTGAAGGACTTCATTGATGACAGGTCATATTACGCAAACATTTATTGCCATGGCGTCGTCCTCGGAGCAGGGTTCTTCCTTCTAAGCTGAGGAAAAATTCGCTATTTATTCAATGAACTCATCCCATTAAATGTAAATACCACATCAATGCATTTTATCATCGGCCTTCATAAATTATAATTTCATATTTATTAAGTATATCAAAATAATAGGGGTTTATGGTCACAATTATATCAAATTACGTAAGTCAATGAATTAAATCAGCATATTAGATTTATTAATTTATATATATATATATATATATATATATATATATATATATATTATATCCACACACAAGGCAATATCAGAGTTTTGTTTCATTAAAGTTTAATTTTTAATAAGTATCGTCTGCTTCAAATATTGTTTCACAACAATTATTATTTCAACACAATCGTGGTGTTTTGAATTTAATCGAATGAATTAATTTAATTCGTAACTTTAATGGAATGAATGAATGATTTTTTTTTTTTTTTTTTATAATGGACATCCGATTTGTGCTGCTAAGGCTAATAGGTTGGAATTAACTTAATTTAGTTCATGTACTTCACCAACTTTCTAAGCCCACATTTTTTCAGTTATTTCTGTAACCATTTTTCTTATTTATATCCGTTAATTCTTCCCCATTTTTCATTCCTCGTCTTTTTAAACGGCTATTGATTACACCCCTTAAATGCTCTGTAGGATTTAGGTTGGAAGATTGGTTCAGGGTTTTAGGGGCTAGGGAATATTAAAAATCATTCTTGAGTTTTTAAAGCTATATGATTAGCTTGATTGTCTTGTTGGAAGACAAATTTTTCCTCCAATCTTAATTTTTTCTCAGTCTGTTAATAATTATTTCCTTAATGTATTTACATAGATGTATTAGAAAATATCCCATTAATATTCCCCTTAATCATGATATTAGTTTTGAATTATTTGTCGAGCACTTACTGTATCGTAGGTTATTCAAGAACAGTCAATAACAAGTCCTTCATAGTTCATTTTCTGTTTGTGAATCGAACTAAGATTTGGCAACCTTCCAAACCTAGTTATTTTCCTACTTGAAGCGCATCCCAGTTCTTCAAATCTTTTGATTTGAACAGTTTTATATTTCTTTCCCAAACCCACTAACAATAATTTATACTTATATGTGTAAATTAAAATATACTCAAATAAAAATATTTAAAATAATAATTAGGAACTTACTTAGACAGGAAGTTAATAATTCATGAATTTTAACTACATTATTAACTTGTCAACTAATATAACAACGATTTGCAAAATTGACCATTACGTCAATTTTGCAAATCGTTGTTATATTAGAGAAACTAATACATATTTACGTACTCTCCCAAATTTACGGAATGTCACTGTTAGTTAAAATCATAAGGCTATGTAGATTGTAAATTAACATGATTTTTTGTTATGTATTGGAGTGTGAACCGTATGCGCATGCCAGTTTGTTTGTGAGTGTCTGTAAGGATGCTAGAGTAAGTAAATATAGGATTGGTTTTTTTCGCTAAACTTGGATTTTATTACTTGACAAATTATTGATTTTTGAGTGTTGTTCATAATACTTAATACTTGATGGTCACGTTAATTAATATATGACGTAACACGTCTTTTTTAAAAATAATATTTAGGCATTTTTACTTCGTGTATAATTAAAATTATATTACGGTTGAAATTCGTGTCAAAATGGTGGCATGTACTCCGAGCAAATAGAATAAATTTAGAGTTTATTTGTAAATTAACGACCTTTTTTTAATAGCTATATCCAAACAAGGCAAAAAAAACGATACCAACAGTGCAATACGATTAATTTTCACTCCTGAAAACTTAATAACTTTAGCTTTAATTATAACAATATTTAATTTATATATAATTGTATTTAAATTTTAATTATTTTTTATAATTATCTTTTGTGGTTCACAATATATATAAATTCATTTATTTTTCAGCTGATTATATCCATGTCTGCAAGAGGAGTGACCCCAAAATTGAGCAGTGTATCATCAACTCTATTAACGACCTGAGGCCAACCTTAATAAAGGGTAAGACCAACTTTAAGAAAACATAATTTCATTTTACACTATTAAATTAACTATACAGAATGTTACGTTTCATTTCATTTGGCATGATACTTGTCATAGAAAATAACTCTTAGATTAGGGCCAATAAAAAAGCCATGTCCTCTACAAGTTCTTTAATATACGCAGAGAGCATTTTTAGAGAGTAAGCTCCATCATCAGCATCTGCTGATTAGGGAAGTGTAGCCTGGACCAAAGCATTTTATTGATCCTGATCAATTGGTTCCTCTACCTTCCAGCATCTCCAGAATTCATATATTTGATTATAGATATTTGACACAGTAATTGAACCAATGATTCAGATGAGATGAGAAGATCTTTGATATGTCATAATTGTTATCACATGTAAAAAATCTAATCTAATAACATGACTTCCTTGTTTTATCAAATTAGATAGACAAATAGTTATTAAGTGCGGCGTATCTTCAGCGGTGTCATTATGATTATTCACAATATTTCGACGATTTTCCAATCGGCTTCTTCCGGTGGCCATGTTTCTTTGCTGTTCGTAATGCCGGACCAACCCAAGGACGACCGACACCCCTGAGAGATATGTAGCAGTCGACAAAAATAATGAGTTCCGAGCGACAAAGTTTAAAACAACATAAATAAAGGAAGTGTTAATTGCATTTTATTTTAAAGTGCACAATCATCCATAGTAGCATAGAGTAGACGTAAATAAATAAATCGCATTTCAAATTATTCCAGTTCAAAGTAATATACGATATCTCCTTTTCAATGTTTCGGGTCGAAAAAATGGAGAACATAACTTATAGTTTATGATAAACAAGAAAGGTCCTATGCAAATTTTTCATATCTCTAATACATATGGAGAGATTTGAAGTTCTTATATTTGTCCTTCTCCATTAGTCGTTTTTGATCTAAAGGTACACTAATACACGTTACAACAACCGAAATGTGAAATTTCGGCATTCTAAGAACAGCCATTTTCGAGTTATACGTTATATACGGACGTACAGACTTCAGGTTGAAATTAGCCAACATAAGTTTTGCGAGGGTTAAACCATATGTCACAATTAATTCCTTCATTTCGTAGATATATAGTATTTACAGGCTATACCTGGAATTGTTCTCGTGAACAGGTAAACCGGATTTTCAACAACAACAAGGGAATAAGAGGGTCCCAAGGACCTGCAGACGTTTCCAATTGCCTTTTGCATCAGACCATCCAGCAATAAAGGCATCATGAGGAATATTCCAGTTTCACCAGTTGTTAGAGAGTCATCCCTCAGTAGCCAGTAGCCTACAATAAGCTGACTAATGATAGGCATTAGCCAGTTTTAGTATGCAGACTAAAACTTTAATCTACTCTCCAGCTTTTCCCCACTGATATGTTATAAGTGAGAGTTTAGTCATGGAGGAGATTTAGACAAGGAGGGAATCGCTTTGTATAAGGAACAAAAATAAAAAGAGAGGAGAAATATTGAAATTGATACTTAAATACTAAGTTGAGCTAATTGATTATTTTTTAAATACACAATTTCCTATCATATGTATATTATTTCTTACAGGTATTCCAGAATTCGATGTACCTCCCATGGAACCGCTGTACCTGCCTGAGTTGGTGATATCCAGAGGTGGAACTTTTAGGGCTGTTGGGTCGGACATAACCGTCCGTGGAGCTTCCAAATTCGAGATTAAGTCTCTCAAGTAAGTCTGTTTTAATTATAATATATTTTCGGAAATGTGCTATACATCGTAAAGGATAGTCGCCCACAAAAAGGACTTTATTCTACAACACAAAGTAACAGTTGTCACAGAAATATTAGACAAGACCAAGTAGTAAGCTCTCATCGGATGTATCCTACACCCTTCCTGGGTAATAGGTTTCAGAAAATGGAAGAATCTTTCCTTCTGATATCGCATTTTAAATAGTTATATTCTAAATTTTTACGTTTAATAGTTATTGTAGACAAACTGACATTAGGTATGGATATTTAACTTACTTCAAACATGCCATACATTTTGAAGTTAATCCAAAACATTTATGCTCCTAGTGTATTTTTAAAATCTTCTCGACATTGACATGGGAAAGGGGAAATCTTATCAGAAACTTAATTTATAGTCTACAAACCCATTAGACTTCTACAAAGATAGTAGAAGAAATATGGATGAACGAATTTAACAATTGATTTCGTTTTCTTCAATTATATTTTACTATTTCTCCTCTTTACAGTATCTTAAAAATATTTGTTTTTATTTATTAAAACATCCACTTTCTACTACTAAGGCTGAATGGGGCGAATTATCTAGAGACTACCAAACTTTTTAAGCCAGGTATGGACAATGGATTTTATTTAATGAGTTCGTCACTAAATAAATCTCGATTCAACAGGTGAGAAAGGAACTCACGACTCTAGGTTTACCATTATAATATGAAATAGTTTAAAATATTAAAGTCGTACAAGAACAGTGAAGTTTGAGAGATGGAAACTGAACTAATAATGTTCGTTTCGTAGTCTGGTTTAACAAACTCTTGATGACAAGTTACACTAGACAGAGTTGCAACCATAACATTAGACGCCCCCCTCAACCAGGATACCGAACATCGCTGTCATTAAGAGCTGAAAACTAAAAACAAACAATGCAAATATCTCAATTAATATTTCAATTAGAGGAAAAAATATAAAACAATTTTAATAAAGAACAATAAATAAATAATTGCTGGAAAATTATATTTTCAAGAATATTGGTTACTTGGTTGTTACCTGTAGTTGAAAGGTTGGAATGAAAATGGTTCCCAGTCGGAAAAAGACATATAATTAATAAAACCACTTAAGTAATATCATTATTTTGATGATATAACAAAACCCTTTCGGTACAGTCATCCTCTTGTCATACCAGTGAAGTACAAAGTGATGATTGGACAAGCTTATGATTAGTCCTTTCGCAAGTCAGAATTTATAGTTTCTGTTACTATTAGTAGTACAACAAAAATTCAGCACTGAAAGTTATTCTCTTCTAAACTCAAATTTGATAAATCATTTTTTTCCGTAAAGCCGATACCATTGACTCTTTTTTATTTACCTCCATGAAAACCCCTATTACTAGTAAGTTCTAATAATGAAAAAAGCAGACGTGTCTTGGAGAAAGCAATTCTCAATTCTGTTGCAGCATTCTTTCACATTTGATGATTCTATTTTGAATTTGAAGTAACTCCTTCCGCTGCCAAAGTTTAAAACAGCACAATTTCGCTATAATCCATTTCCGTACTTCAAAACATATTGAGTTTCAAGTAGAAAAATCCGAAGAGGAAGTTGCTCTTTCCTGAATTGGACCCACAAAAATAATGCATATTTATTTATTGAAAGGCTTATTCCCACCAACCTGCTTTTGTTGTAATGCCCATCTTACTGTCTCACATCTCCTGAAGTGTAAAAAATACAGTCTGTCAATACCATCTTTGAACCTTAAACCGAACTTAAGAGAACTCCTTAGAGACGATAAAGAAGGCATTAAAAAACGTTTTGCATTTTTAACAGAAACTCGTTTGTTCAAAGAACTATAGATTTATCTACCGCTAACGACATTAGTAGATGCGGTATATTGCAATAAATAAATAATATTGAGTTTGTTAATGCAAACAATTATATTGAACATTATTAATAGAAATGAATACATTGATTTGACAACTGCAAACTTTAAATCAAAGTTTTGAAATTATAAATCTAATCACCATTTAATAACTAAAAAATATATTCTGACCACATTTCTTTTTAAATCATAAAACCAATTAACTCCCATTCCTAGGTTCAATTCTTATATAACCTATGTTGATTCTTGCGGCAATCGAGTGACGCATATAATCGTTCATTGAAAAACATTGAGCTTATTAATAAATGACACGAGCTCTAGCTTTTTAATAAATGTGGATCTCATAGAAGGCATAAATTTATCCCCGCTGAGTTTAATTAGAATCTTAATCAAATCTTGGAATTTTATTTTTAAAGATATAGTCAAAGGATCACTAAGGTAATTAGGAGGCATTTTTGGAAAACTGCGTCTAGAGTATACCGATAACACATGATTTCCCTCTAGGAAAATTTGGCAAAACACTTTCTTTTTTAAATCCATTACACTAATGACTAATTTGAATTGTTTATTGCAGAGCTGACGTCAACAACTTAGTTTATCAAGTTGAAATATCTATTCCTAAGTTGGAATTCGACGCTGTCTATGATGTGAATGCCAAAATACTTAATCTCAACCTCAAAGGAAAGGGACCTCTCTACGCAAATACTAGTAAGTATTAGAACTTCTATTGTATTAATTTGACAATAATGATTTAATTGTTGTAAATAATGATTATTGGTATTTATCTACGTATTTACGTATATTATATTCGTATTTAGCTGCGAAAATTGAAATGAATACATTAAATATAATGCGAAAATGGCCGGCATTTCTGGAAGATGTTTTTTTCAATTATGTTTGTCGTAAGCCCGTGAGCTACCATTTACCTTTTTCTATGAATGTCTGCCTCATTCCAACTAAAAGAATACTGGAGAAATATTGCCTTAAAAACCTATATGGTCATATTTATTACACTAATTTGTTATTTGTCTCATAGCTGACGTTGGTGGAAACATCATCATCAAGGGGCACAAGCAGACTGAGGGTGGAAGAACCTACGTTAAATTCGACACACTGGATGTCAAGCTGAAGATGAAAAACTACTCCGTGAAACTGGAGAATCTGTTTAATGGAGACAAAAACCTAGGTGAGCTAAGAATATTTTATTTATTTTAATATATATTCTGCCTAAAAGTGGAAAAATATCTAACCACAAGTTTAGAATGGATACATACTTCGTTACCTCTCGTTAATAAATAATTGATTAACTTTGTTTGGGGCCTATTTTTAGTCTATAAGACTGAGCGGTTCTTAGCTATCATTCCATGTTTCACTAAAGCAATCTAGGTTTACAATAGTTTTAATGATTTAAAAAAAAAAAAAAATAACAATTACACAATGTAATTTAGTCCATGAGTTATTATAAGCAGAAACAAAATATTTACATCAATCAATACTAATAAGTGAAAATATAAACTTAAAAGATGTTAAATAAGTAATTAGTTAATAATAATAATGCACAGGCTAAAGCAACAATATATTTTTTAATTATCACGTTACTTTAAATGCTAAATAAATAAATTTATTTATTCCTTTATAAACTTTATTCCTCACACTATTAACACATAAATTGACATAAAAATTTAAAATGAAAAATAGGTTGAAAAGTCGTTACTCTGAAGAAAAAAAAATAGAAAAATGAGATTGAAAATATCAAAGTTATGAAAAACAAACAAAACGTATAAAGAAAAATCTTAAATGAAAAATATGAACAAAGTTCTATTATTATTCCGAATGAATTGATTAATTACCTAAAATTTGTTAAATACTGGTTTCAGGTCCTTGAGGTTGCATATTAAGTCTGATTCACAAATCATTGAGAGATATTTTGGTTTATTATTATTTTCTTTTTCCCTTCCAGGTTTATTTACTTCCCTACTCTGATTTTATTATTCCCTGTTTTTGTCATACTGTCTTGGTAACTGTCACTGTACAATATTCTTTTTCCCATTCCCGTATAATTAAAGGTATGGTTTCCTTGAAATGTTTAATTATGGTGTCAACGATAAAAAAGAAACAAGTTAAAACTGCCTCTTATATTTTACTTTTTCAAATTACCGAACAAGCATACTTTAATGCACGGTCCTTCAAATAAAGCTCTTTCGAGATCTTATTTTTTATGACATTTTAGCTGAAAAGCGAGTTAATAACGAACTGACATACTCATTATAATTTAATTCACTGGGAATGAAGGACATCCTGAATGGGAAGCATTAATTAATGGCCAGTCCTTCATTATGCATTATTTAATTATTTGAACTTAAACGTAAAGGACAGGACGTCAATTATTATCTTGCATTATTCCTTCTGAAGCTTTTTGTTTTCTCATTTTTGTTGGAAATCATCAATTACAACTGTTAGTTACATAATTTAATTTGGGACGCAATATTCTGTACTAAGCAGCGCATGTCTCGTATTTGGATCATTAAATCTAAGTTCGCATTGAAATACTCAGAGCGCAGGCAAAAAAAAGAGTAAGTAAGCTCAGTCGCATATCGGACTCTTTTTCTATTGGATATTAGGGAGAAAAATAAAATGGCCGTGGTCTTCTGGTAGATATAAAGTACTATACATATAATGTACTATTCAGCTAGTACCTTTTCAGAACATTCGTTCTGATAACATAACCTTCGTGTTTGATTAGAAAACAGTGAGACACAGCCTTTTTCCTAGGCAGACATTTTTTTGATAATTTTCTACCTCCTTTCATGGAGATAGAAAGAAGATAACCGTTTCAATTTTAGGCCATTGCTGTCCAATGTAGATATATTTTCATAATTGTATAAATATATACAGGAAAGTAAAGAGAAAGTAAGAAAAGCGCTGTCCTATTCGCTGGCATTCCTCGTTTCTTTATTACTTTGGAACAATTCGAACATTCGTAAAAAATATATTCTAAATCTAACCAATGGACTTTAAACCATTAAAAAGGTCTGTAATTTTTTACCAGTCGGTGGGAAGGGAGCTATTTAATATTTCGTATTGGGTGGGATACACCACTTCTAAAATTTCTAGCTTTAGAAGCAATTATACTAAGGATATACAACTTTTCTTATATATTAACATTTAGTACAATGTACTGTGACTAATATTATGAAATGTGTGGAATACATCTATTAGATATCTCATTGAAGGTTTTGATTCTGCAACTATATAATGTTATGGCTATGGTATATTATGTGATGACTTTCTGTTTTGTCAGATACTAAGAAATAAGTCATCCCATAAGTACATTTTCTACTTAAATCTATTCTCAAAAATAAATTAATCTATTATTGAATAAACAGATTAGTTAAACAACATTATCATATCGTTATAACATACATACTGTACTACTCAAATATGAAGGATAGTAATTATTGTAGACACAAAATGGCAAAGAATTCACAAATGCGGAACAATTTCATTCAAATAATGGATGTAACTATAATAAATATAATAACATTTACAACTTATAATAATTATAAGTGAATGTAACGCTTTTATATTTAATTATAAATGAATGTGCCTTATAAATGAGGATATACCAACATTTACAACTTACATAAACACAATTCACTCACAAAATTCAGTTGCATATCAAAAAAAGTCCGTCACGCAGGGGCTGCGTAAACTAAGCAGATTTCCCACGTGAAGTTTTATAATAGAGAAATTTCAGAATAGAGAGTCAAACAGTTACGGGAAGGGCCCGAACTAGCTCTTGACGGAAACTCACGACTAGACCCGAAGTTAGCCGAACTCATCTCAGAAGCTGAAAACAGAAAAATGCAAATATCTCGGTTAATATTCAAGATACAGAATAAATGTATATAACATTATTTATAGTAAATTTCATTTGCAATAACATTGCTTCTATATAATTTTTCGATCCGACGTATAGTAACGGAGATATTTCGAATTTTCGAAAATCCTCCCCTCTAAACCCCCCTCCCACTGGTCCGATTTCAGCCATTAACGAACTTGATCTTTATTTTTGCATAAAACGTTTAAATATCGAGTTTGGTAACGATCAAACGAAAATTGCGACCGCTAGAGCGTTAACAGACAAATATATATATATATATATATATATATATATATATATATATATATATATATAATTTTGAACGGACCTCATTTTCGTCATCTCCTGGGTAGGATCGATGGACATTTGAAGAAATTTTTCGAAACTCGCGTCATGAGTACGACCTCAATAGCTGATTTCCCTTAAGGGAAATCTGCTAACAAGAGTTATAGATATTACCGGGCGATGATAGCATAATAGTTTTTCGCCCGAAAACTTACTGAAACCAGCAAACAATTTCAACCAAAGGCAATTTACCGCCCTTTGGCACCACGACCAAAAAGAGTTTGGCACGTGGCGTCCATTCTGTTATAACCTTTGCGTGTATCTTGACGACGATGATGCCATTACTTAATTAGGACCTTAATAGATTGTATTGTCATTAGTGTCTTTCTTCTTCGTGATGAATTAAGCAGAGATTGTATTCTAAGTATACAGCTCTACTAGACCCTGAATGGGATGAATAGGGCGTTTATTAACTAGTTACAGCTGTCTGATGATGATGATGATGCTACTAATTCCTCTCTTATTACACTCTGGTAAATGAGTGATTACGTGGGAATGTACTATCTTCCTCCAATGTCGGCCTTGGTATATACTCCATTGGCCCGGATCCTAGATCAAATCCTCATTGTCCTTGAAAGTTTTTACAATGAACGGGATCTATTTACGAATATTTAAGACTTGTTTTTACGTAAATACATAGTTAAAAGTACTCTTAACAAGACGAATCAAGATTCTACAAATTTTAGCATATTTCACTTACGAGATATCAGCTATTGAGATCGTACACATAATGCGATTTTCCAAACAATTCCTCAAATGTCCATCGATCCTACCTACCTACGAGATGGCGAAAATTGTATATTTGTATAATATCATATTAATACTAAATCATTTTCTCATTGAACTTTTTAGTTTTGAGATAAATGCAAATACGTAACGCACGTGGGAAATCTGCTTAGTTAACGCAGCCCTTGCGTGATAGACATTCGTAATTGTACCTAAAGAATCGCCCAGACGTGTGTGACAACCAATTAGAAGATTCACATTGCATTGAACTCACATTGGAAAGACGTGGTTTCATGAGCTAGAAAAGAATTTTCTTGAAATATATCGTAGCAAGTATATTAGAGGGGGGGGGGGGTAGAAATAGAGTTCCACAATGTTTCAACTGTCCACATCTTCCCTAGCAATTCTTGACATCTTAGCATACATAAAGAAAACTATTCGTATTCTACATGACGAATGTTGTGGGAGAATCAGTAACAAAACTTAAGATCGAATGAGATATTTGAAATTGGACCATGGGGTTACATCGTTTATTGAAAATGAAAAAAAAGTATGACTACTTAATTACTCTAACATCTCCATTTCTCTTCACAGTTACTAACGTGTACGAAATAGAAGTGAGGTAATCTTTAAAAATGTTCAATTTTTAGATTTCGTAGGAAATATTCGTCTTGACCCTCTCTGATTCTACCTTGACGTTTTTCGGTATGACGTTTTTATGTATGTTGCATAACTCAATAACGTCTTGCCTCGGAATAACGGGACTTCATATTTTGGCTGCACTAATACCAAGTTGTTTACCTCCTTGCTTTCGATGGAATAGGAATGTGGGGATTCGAGAATCAGTGTACTCACTTGTTGATCCTTAATAATGATGACTTGGGCGGAAATTTGATATATCCAGGGGGCTCAGGTTAGCCAAGTGAGTTAAAGCCTTGGCCTTAATCTCATATGGTAAACCAAGAGTGGCGAGTTCGATTCCTGCCTGGGCAATAGGAATTAGTGTCGGAATTCATTAAATAAAATACTTAGTCCCACCCTGGCTAGAAAAGGGTGATAACCTGTATATAACCCGTCTCTATTAGCCTTAGTTGTAAAATTTTGAATTTAATTAATAATAATAATAATAATACATCCTGAAATCTGAATGAAACCAAAATCGCCATCTTTGAGGTAGTCTTGAATACTCACAATTTACAGGAATGTTAATAGTTTGATCACTGTTCCATTTAAGCCTGCAACCTCAGAAGATTCAATTGTCTGTACCACGTCCAGTCATATATATGTCTGATGTCCTTCCTTATGTCTAAAATATGATTTAAGAAAGTGGTGGTGGAACTCATTTGTTACTGGATTATTGGTGTAAATACTCCACCAGGGAGCCCAGCACAGTTCAACAGCACTGATGATGCTGAATGAATTTGGTTTTACTTTCCAATAAAGTAATCACTTTAGTAGCCTCTTTGTAGTCAATAACCTTCAATATTTATTTACTTCTGTTTACTCGCCGAGCACCTCTGTAGTCTTTACTGTCCCCTCCCTATTAAGACACTTATTTTCTTACCCAACCCCCTTTCCAAGGTACTGCGAACACTCCAATTCTTCTCTGCCCCTTCCAAGCACATTGTAAACCGTCTAGACTTCTGCAACACCTACAGACCCAAACGTTTGTGAGTCCTTTTATTCTTTCACGTCATGTATCCGGTGCAAACTGAAAACACTTCAATCCTTTCTAAGGTTTATTACGTCACCACTGGAACTAACGTAGATTATACCAAAACGCGTCATATTTAAGTTACCACGCCTAACTGGTTTAGAAAAATGCATTCACATATTTTTTGCTTGTTTCCCAGGTGAGGCTATAAACGTGGCTCTCAACGAGAACAAGAAGGAATTGATGCAGCTCCTAAGGCCAACCGCTGAACAGGTAGTATCCGACGTGTTCCTGGACATTGCCAACAAGATATCAAGTCACTTCGAGTATGACGAGCTATTCCCCCAGTAACCCACCTATACTCAAGTACCAAGAATAACATCCTCAAAGTAATAGATTGCACTGATGAACAACGACAAATGTTTTACTTTAAGAAAATTTTCCTATTTTTTATGACAGGTAACTGTTATAAATACAAAGCTGAAATGTGTATTATCGTTGTGCATGTTTATTATAGATTATGCCAGGCCGGCTAACTTGTACAAAAAATTACATGTAAAATAAATAATGTTTAAGTTGTTAAAGAGTTTATTTTGCCTCTAAATGTCTACAAATAACACGGGCCAACTATTCTTCTATCGAGTTTTTAGTTCAATGAATTCGAACGAGACTTCGCCCTCCCAAGTTTATGTCATTCTTAAATTATTAAAATTTCATAAACTCTGAATATTTTTTTTAAATATACCATAGATTATGTTTTTATCTTTATAAATCTTGGCCAGGTTTTTTTAAATCCTTGAATGTGATTTTTAATGACGCCTTGATAAGGTTTTTAGATTCACAGGGGTAATATTTCTTTGGAAGTTTTTAGCAGATTTCCCTTAAGGGAAATCAGCTATTGAGGTCGTACTCATGACGCGATTTTCGAAAATTTTCTTCAAATGTCCATCGATCCTACCCAGGAGATGACGAAAATGAGGTCCGTTCAGAATTATATATATATATATATATATATATATATATATATATATATATATATATATATATATGTCTGTTAACGCTCTAGCGGTCGCAATTTTTGTTTGATCGTTACCAAACTCGATATTTAAACGTTTTATGCAAATAGACAGATTAAGTTCATTAATGGCTGAAATCGGACTAGTGAGAGGGGGGGGGGTTTAGAGGGGGGATTTTCGAAATATCTCCGTTACCATACGTCGGATAACAAAAGTGTATAGAACCAATCACATTGTAAATTAAATTTACCATAAATATTGTTCTATACATTTATTCTCTATCTTGAATATTAACCAAGATACCGTATTGGCATTTTTATTAAATTTGACGAATTTCCCGTCAAAATCTAGTTTGGCCCTTTGCCGTAACTGTTCGGCTCTCGTATGGAGATTTCTCTATTGTATAACTTCACGTGAGAAATCTGCTTAGTTTACGCAGCCCCTGCGTGACGGACTTTTAATAAATTTCGTTATCTCAAACTATAATCTTCTTCCTTCAATAGGGGTTTCTTTTTTAATTGGATATATTGTCTAATAAAATCCATTTAGTAAATTCGTAGCACTAAAACGTATACATTATCTGCAAAGCACCAATCCTGTCAACAGCAGCAGACAATATCAGCGATTTTTTTTAAAAAATTAAAACCTGAAAATTCTATTTAAAAGAGGAAAGATTACTTCTTCAGGAACTGCAAAAAAAATTTTAGGAGGAGGCGTAATCAATTCTCTATGAATAAAACCCCGATTACCGAAAAATGTTTAGTTGTTTTATCCTGTACTTTTAGTTTATCATATCTAAGGCACCTGATATGTTGTTGATTTCTGAAACCTACTTTTGGATCCGGAACACCAAAAACCTTCCGAAAAGTTTACATTGGCCTTAGGATCTAAAGTTCTGTCAAATTTTGTACGTCTATTTATGTCTCTAAAAAGCAATGTAAAAAATAAAAACTTGTCGGCCTCTAAACAAGTTGCAAGTAAAGGACACTTGATAAAGGAGTACCTCGTTCAAAACAATATATTGAGTCCTAGGAGAGAGGAAGGATTTTCTTTATTTACTTGTATCTTGTATCCATCAGGTCATAGATCGAGTTTTACTCAATGGGTGGCCAAGCTGCATTCGGAGTGCAAAATATCACAAGGTGGCATTTAGCTCCGATGAGAAGTGCATTTTACACCCACGTCCCAGGTAATGCAGTCCTTGGGGCATCTCACTATATACGAGTATGTAAAAGAGAGTCGTTCTAACTTTTATTAGCATATGTGTTAGCCAACTTAAAAGGAAAGTTGCTAGCCTCAGTATAACCCCTCCTTGTTTTATTCTTTATTCCAGTATTATGGAATGTAACACAGAGTGTTATTCCTCATCCATATATTTTAATTACATCATCATTCAATTAAAGTTCCTGTCAGTGAAATATCAATTACATATTTTAAAAAAATGATTCGCCTGTCATGTCATCTGTAAACTATGATTTCCTGCTGGTCATTGGACACTCTATATGACATATATATGTGTCGACACAAATACTAACTTTCGAATTTGATAAACTTATGCAATTGTCTGTTGGCAATTTAGCACTCACAATTATTATGGACATTTAAACATATGATGCAAAACAAATGGCTGACATTAACCTGGTAGGACTGGGTTTGGTCCCCGGGTTTATAGCTTTTATAGAAAGGTTAAATGAACACAATGCATAGTGTGGAATTTCTAAAAGTGTCATAAACCCCTCTCCTCCAATTAATAGGTAGTCATTCACACAAAATGGTGCAATAATAGGAACAAGAGTAAAAATAATCCTAAAAAAAAAACGGGATATCTACTAATAATGTGAGATAATCGTTTTATCTTAGACATGAAATTGGCCATTTTGAAAGCCCTGATTGAACTAGTCCTGCCTGTTCGATTCTTGTGAATGGGCTGTGACGGGTTGGACTTGCCATGCTAGTTATTTCGTGGGTTAGTCTGAAGGATTCTCAGTACAAGAACTCAACGAACTTATTTAGTCGTTTTATGTAAAAAGAAAGATCAAGTTCGTTAACGGCTGAAATCGGACCAGTGGGAGAGGGGGGTTTAGAGGGGAGGATTTTTTCGAAAATTCGAAATATCTCCGTTACTATATGTCGGATCGAAAAATTGTACAGAATCAATCTTATTGCAAATTAAATTTACTATAAATATTGTTATATACATTTATTCCCTATCTTGAATACCGAGATATTTGCATTTTTATTAAATTTGGGCCGATAACGGATTTTTGAATTTCCCTCCAAAAGCTTGTTCGGTCCTTTGCTGTAACTGTTCGGCTCTCGTATGGATTTTTCTCTATTGTATAACTTCACACGGAAATCTGTTTAGTTTACGCAGCCCCTGCGTGACGGACTTTTGTTGACAAACTCAAAAAAAGTCCGTCACGCAGGGGCTGCGTAAACTAAGCAAATTTCCCATGTGAAGTTATACAATAGAGAAATCTCCATACGAGAGCCGAACAGTTACGGAAACGGCTGAACTAGCTTTGCGACCGCTAGATCATTAACAGACATATATATATATATATATATATATATATATATATATATATATATATATATATATATATAAAATTTAGAACGGACCTCATTTTCGTCATCTCCTGGGTAGAATTGATGGACATTGGAAGAGTTTTCGAAAATCGCGACATGAGTACGACTTCAATAGCTGATTTCCCTTAAGGGAAATCTGCTAAAAGTGTCACTATTCTCTCTTCTACAAATTATATGAAACCTCTTAAAATGTTCACTACTACAGTCCAATCTACCAAATCGTCAACCTACATGTTGAGGTCTGCCAAATCATACATAAATACTCTCATTGTTCATCGTGAAGCAGCAAACCTGCTAAAGTAAGGATAAAAGAATAGCAGGAAGAGTAAAAAATAACACAGGAGTTATTTTGTAAAAAAGAAAAAAAAAGTTGTATTCATTAATGAACTCTTGATGAATTATTTTTCGCTTTATTCAGGAAAAGCCTCATTGAAGGGGACAAAGTCGACCACTTTGTTTGCAGTCTTTATAATGAAGTTAGAGAGAGTTGCCACAATCGTCGGGTTCAGCTCCTTCAGGAAGTACTGGAAGTTTAAGTTTATTGCAGCATTTATTACGTCACCTGCAAATGTCAAAATGATACATACGTAAATTAGACCAGATAACAAGTGTCCTAATACCCAATCTTTTGAATAAAACCTCCATTATGAATCAGTCTTGAATGCAGCATCATATGAATACTCAAACAAAAGATTTTTTTGCGTTTTTCAGACACAGTTTGACAAAATTATTGCATACAACACTAGTGTAAATGTTATTTATTAAAGGATTATCTACAGGTTCTCAATTTTCCTTGTCAGGATGGGACTCAAGATTTTATTCAGTAAGCTCGTCACTAAATTGATTCCTATTGCCCAGATTAAAATCGAACAACTTAACTTACATGGTAAGCCTGAGCTCTACGTATAAACGTAAGCCAAACTAGTAAATAATATATTTTACTTTTTACAAGGTTAAAACAAATATTTCCTCAAAATCAAAAGGATTGGATCCCATAAACATCCATGAACAACTAACATAACTCCTACTAATCTGAATGACAATGAAACAAAAATGTACTAACACTTTTTTTTTTTTTATTTAAATTGTGACCAATATCACATTTTTATTTTTAATGGTGTATTTATAAGCAAGTTTTCAGGAATTTATTTTGAAATTAAAGACTTTGAAATCGAAACATTTTCGTATATATTTACAGCTCCAAGAAATATTATATTCTTGAAAAAACTCTGGTAAATGAATCATTTATTTATTTGAGAGAATCAAAAATATGTTTCAATTTAGTTCAGCATACTAACATCAAATCAATATTTCAGAATGGCTAAAACCAGAGTAGATATATAAGGCATAAATAACGAAATTATAATAGATAAACAGAAATTATTGCTGGTAGGAAGAGTTAACGCATTCGGCATTTCTATGGATTCTTGATCATGATTTTTTTTTTCCCAACTGCAGTATGTTGTCAATGCTACAAGATTTTCATCAAATAGGAAAATAAAGATCCTCTCTGAGGTATTATATTCATATGATAAATAAAATGCATAACAGTATAAATAATTACTTTTAAATATTCCTTTCAACGACTTCAGACGAGAACATTATTAATGAGACTGAATTAATTAAATTTGGTTTATTTTAAAATATAATGTAATTTAAATATATTTAATGATAAAGGATTAAAATCACTTAACAAGGCCTTTGATATTACTAATTAATAAAATTCAGCGCATCTTTATTTAATAATATTAAAATGGAAAAAAAGTAGTTCTTACCAATCAGTTTATCACCACCAAATAGATTATCAAGGTGCACCTTTCCTTTCCCGACGTGGAAGTCCATATGCATCCCAGTGAACTTTAAGTAGTCATTGCCATCTCTAGAATTCATTTCTGTCTCCAATTTAATTTGTGCGTCTACGTCATCTAAAATATATTTATTGACGATTAACTCATATATATATATATATATATATATATATATATATATATATATATATACTAGCTCAGATAGATAGATATATAGGGTGACTAGCTCAGATACCCGGCTTCGCTCGGGAATTGATTTGAGGCTGAATGGTGATGGTATATTTTTGGCAAGGCTTTACTTTGCACAATATTTTGACATTTACCCGTTCCAGTGTTTAGGGTTAATACCCGTTGTTGGCATTTGTTAATAATAAAATTATTTTTTTATGTAAGACTTCACTGTCCTGCACATTGTCATATTTCCCGTCTCCTGTGCATTATGCAAAGATTTGAATTATTAAGGAGAAAATATTGACATACATTTGAATTAATTTTTTCAGGTGAGGAACCTGGTAGTTCATATTGAAAAGAAGTGTTGAGCAAATTTCCCTAAATAACAAAATAAACAACTTGTTATGTGCATATTTGCCGAAACCCCAATAGGAAATCATTATTATTAATTTCAGGCCTCCCTTATAACCCCCACTCCTGCCCGTCCCTAGAAATGTTAGTATGACTTATTATAAGGGAATCGTTAGTATTAATTCACATAGCAAGTTTGGTTTAGTTCGGTTGAGTCTTTTGTGCCAAATAAAATTGTGGACTCCCGCTATAGTTTTTAGCGTATAACTCATTTATACTTCCGTATACGGCAAAAGTGCACATAACAAAAGTTACTCTAAATAACAAAATAAACAACTTTTGTTATGTGCATATTTGCTGAAAAAGCAATAGGAAACGAAATATCGCTATTTTTAATTTCAGGCCTCCCTTATAACCCCTACTCCTGCCCGTCCCTAGAAATGTTAGTATGACTTTATTATAAGGGAATCGTTAGTATTAATTCACATAGCAAGTTTGGTTTAGTTCGGTTGAGTCTTTTGTGCCAAATAAAATTGTGGACTCCCGCTAGAGTTTTTAGCGTATAACTCATTTATACTTCCGTATACCGCAAAAGTGCATATAATAAAAGTTACTCCTAATTACAAAATAAACAACTTTTGTTATGTGCATATTTGCTGAAAAAGCAATAGGAAACGAAATATCGCTATTTTTAATTTCAGGCCTCCCTTATAACCCCCACTCCTGTCCGTCTTAGAGAATATTAATATAGCCTAAAGTCTAAGTTGGGCTAGTAGTAATATACATACCAAGTTTCATAAAATTCGGTTCAGCCGGTTTGTTTGTTTGTTACCTTTTCACGGATAAACGGCTGAACCGAATTTTATGAAACTTGGTATGTATATTACTACTAGCCCAACTTAGACTTTAGGCTATATTAATATTCTCTGAGACGAATAGGAGTGGGGGTTATAGGAGAGGCCTGACATTAAAAATAGTGATATTTCGTTCCCAATTGGTTTTTCGGCAAATATGCACATAACACAAGTTGTTTATTTTGTTATTTAGAGTAACTTTTGTTATAAACACTTTGGCCGTATACGGAAGTATAAATGAGTAATACGCTAAAAATTATAGCGGGAGTCAACAA
The DNA here is from genome assembly GCA_019009955.1 of Riptortus pedestris. Classification (NCBI taxonomy): domain Eukaryota; kingdom Metazoa; phylum Arthropoda; class Insecta; order Hemiptera; family Alydidae; genus Riptortus; species Riptortus pedestris. The sequence goes on along the minus strand of CM032232.1, from coordinate 39,770,904 downwards.
TTTTATTTTTCACAAAAGACTCAACCGAACTAAACCAAACTCGGTATGTGAATTAGCACTAACGTCTTCCTTATAATAAGCCATACTAACATTTCTAGGGACGGGCAGGAGTGGGGGTTGTAAGGGAGGCCTGAATTTACAAATTTTATTATTAACAAATCCACAGAAATGACGGGTATTAACCCTAAACACTGGGACGGGTAAATGTCAAAATATTGTGCAAAGTAAAGCCTTGCCAAAAAAATACCATCACCATCCAGCCTCAAATGAATTCCCGGGCGAAGCCGGGTATCTGAGCTAGTATATATATATATATATATATATATATATATATATATATATATAGAGAGAGAGAGAGAGAGAGAGAGAGAGAGAGAGAGAGAGAGAGAGAGCATCCCTATGTTCAATGAATTCAAGACACTCCAGGATTAAAAACTGTATGAAGCCTCGCGTAGAGGAAACCTTAGGTAAGAGTGTTTCGTTAAAATTACACTAGATAAATGCCTATATTTAAAACTGCAAAATGAAATAGAATCCAACAAGATAAAATAATAACAGGCATAGATGTCCATGTTGGATATGTACCCTCATCTTAAACCATTCACTGTGGCGAATTCTAGTAATTATGGTTCCTTAGCGACTCCACTTCCGGCATAGAGCATCCACTTTTCCTGATTCGCTGTCAAGAAATATCAGGCTCTCCACACAAATACTCAGCTCAGGGTTATTTTCGTACAACTTTTCAACAGTTGGAAAATTGTTTCTCAATCTCTGAAACCGACGTCTGAGAGGCATATGCCACAACTTGAGTTATCTAAATTTAGGAAATTTGACGTTCAAATCAAGTAACATCAAAGAAACTGTGTTAATGATATTAGGAAGAGCCAGCAAGATTCAACCGCTTTGTGAATTCTCAAAAGAAAATGGAATAAACATAAATTTAATTTCGTGCCAAGAATTTTCATTGACAGAGAACGAGAAGCTATAATACAAGGAATATCCGTTAATTTATCAGGTTTATCACAAGACTGGTCTCTAACGGGACACAAAATTATGAACAATAACTCATGAACTTACATATTTCTGACTGTAGTTGACCATTTCCTTTGATTGGGATCATGATAATCTTTCCATCCACATCGTATTTACCATCAATCATCAGGTGTTCGAATCTGACCGAGAACTCAAACTTCCGTTTATCGACATCAACACTGAAAACAGAAATTGATAATGAAGTAATACATATACAGATAAATATGCTGAAATATATAAATTCAATAATCTAGTGTCTAATAAGATTGAAATATTTCTTTTCAGAATTTAGCATACTCCTGCAATAAGTGAATGAGATTATGAATCACTTATGATACTTAATTCATACATTATAATATTTATATAAAATCCACTTTTTTTAAACTGTCTATGAAAGATCAAAGGATTATACTTTACCCATTTATCATAAAGATTAAAGCCATTGCAAATCTAGGATAAAATTGTAACCTTTGGTAATCCATATAACCGAGGAAGAATAAATACGAGTTAGTATTTTAGTAGAAGTATTTAGTAGTAGTATTTTAGTAGAAGGAATACGCAAAAAGAATTGAAAAAAAAATCCAGAAAGACCTCTTTTGTAAAATTTGTCAATCCAGAGAGGAGTAATGGATTTTCGGAAATCGATCAAGTGTTAAACAATATTATTTTTATTTAACTAACGCATTTCCTTAATAGTTCTCATGGTAATGACTTTTATACAAACATATTGTTAAAAGCAGTAAGAAATTCGCTGATAAGCAGGTTTGCTCGGTTACGGGTATTCTTAGTTTGAAATATAGCCCTTACTATATCTATATATTTATGAATTACTAAGACATACTCGATAGTTTTGAGTGTGAAATTGCTGCCTCCATGTACCTGCAGATCCCTGGTGACTACGTTCAAACCACTGCCTTCTGTAGCTATCAGTTCGTCAATGTACAGAGGCTCGATCGAAGGCACGTTCAACTCTGGCATACCTAGAAAACACAAATCTCCATCAACCTAAGACATAACTAACCCTTATATTAACGTTAGCGGTTGAGCATAAGAGTGTTTATGTACAGTTTTTGTTGAAATACGGCGGACACACCACAGTATATCCTTAGGACTCAGATACTTGGTCATATCCTGTGATATTTTCTTACAGATTCAAAGTGATCAGCATGTAAATTTAAGTTAAGTTGTAAGTTGGCAAGGCTGAGGAATTCTGAAGTTACAATTAAACATTGTTCAATAGAGCAGCTGAAAAAAGTTGTTCTCTTTTGTTTTTAACACAACTGATGCACTCTTCCAAAATAATCCAACAACTGTGAGAATACGGGAATTAAATATCTTCAGAAGACAATAAAAGTAAAACATTCTATATTTTCAAGAGTAGTACGAACTGACTTATAATACGAAGAAACCAAGATCTTCCAACATGTGAGGTTTGGTCTAGTCTCGTTGTTTGTCCTTCTCTCTTGCAGCTCATCATGAACTTCAACGGAGATCATCTGATTTCTATAACTACCAAACTTATACTAACATGTTTCAGAATAGTAATGTGCCTATGAATGGACTAAGGTAGGATACGCAATACACCTATTGATTTAACTATTTGGCTAATGTCTTTCCTGTAAAATAATATGCTTAGTTCATTTCTATGTTCTAGTTTCAACAGTCCACCTTCTGACCTTGTAGGTTTTTGCACATTAATAAAATATTTCAAATTCGTCTAATCAAAAAAAGTTAAATATAACTTTTAAAAAACGTTATGTCCAAATACAGCTCTGGCGCAAAAATAATGAGATTGTAGCCTGGAAAGCGCTATGCGCTATTTAATAAAAAAAATGTATTTAAATGTATTTGGGCAGCATTTATTTTTTAGACTTCATGGTCGATTTCCACTTCTTAGACCTTTACTGTGATGAAGTTCCATAATAACAAACATCACTAAAACGAATTTCTGTTTCTATAATTTAGTTGTGCTATGCTTTTTTATAAATGTTTTTAATAAACAATACCAAAATATAAATCATGTAATGATTTAATTTTTTTTTGCAGGTATCACAGATTTAATTTTGTGCAAGTGAGCAGTTACAACAAATACAAGCCACAGTATTCATTACTATAGTCATGATATTAGAGGAAGTACTAACAGAACTTAAGGCCACCTTGACTACCATAAACTATAGAAGCTCCATCGGGAAAGACAATTTCAAAAGAGAACTCTTAATATTCAAGTCATGATGAATTAATGCACACTGTGGATTTTGCGTTCTACGAAGCAGTTTAGAACTCAACAACTGAATGGTTCTAACATACAATGGAAATATTATCGTCGCAAGATTGAAAAAAATCTTTAAAATATCTATACCCTGTAAGTAAATCCAACTTTGAAAACATTAAGGTTTTGAAAAACAAAAATCCTCTAAAAATGACAAGAGCAGTCAAAGTAAAAGAAAAACAAATGCTTCTGAGGTCTGTAATTAGTTTCTGGCCCAAATCTGCTGTCATAAACTAACCTCTCGTTTTACCTTTATGCGAAGACATGTTGGTACCATTATGTCATAGAAGTAGGATATGATAAGCGAAGCTCAGTTCCTTTCTCTATGAAGTAGCTTGTGCAACAAGAAGAGGAGTCGAAAAGTACTTAAGGATCAAAAGGGGTTATCTCGAACAGGTTGCCTAACTTCGCCATTCCAGTTCCTTTATGAATATTTATGCCTATACACCAAGTGCCTATGAATGGACTAAGGTATTATACGCAATGCACCTTTGATTTAACTATTTGACTAATGTCTTTCCTGTAAAATAATATGCTTAGTTCATTTCTATGTTTTAGTTTCAACAGTCCAGCTTCTAATCTTGTAGGTTTTTACACATAAATGAAATATTTCAAATTTGTTTAATCAAAAACTGTTAAATATAATTTAAAAAAAAAAAAACAACCTTATGTCCATGATATACACCTCTGGTGCAAAAATAATGTGGTTGTAGCCTGGAAAACGCTACGGACTATTGAAAAAAAAAAATGTATTTAAACGTATGGCAGTATTTGTTTTTTATACTTAATGGTCGGTTTCCAATTTTCATGCCTTTACTGATTAAGGTTGATTTCCTTCATAACAAATACCCCTAACACGAATTACTATTCCTAGTTAGTAAGTTAGTTGTCCTATACTTTTTTAAATTTATTTTTAATAAGTAATACAAAAATATAATTCATGTAATGATTTAATTTTTTTTTAAATTAATGTTATTATTTTTAAAAAAAATCCCCCTGAAGAGGTGGCATATAGACCACGAAACATGTAGGGCAATGTGGGGGGTTATCAATAAAGTTTACGCGAAAAAAGGGTTTTTTACTGGTGACTCTTGCTAAGAAAGTATGAAGAATATATAGAAATGTTGGGCCCAAATTAAGAAAAATACATCATTTATTATACCTAGTTCTTACTTTGAATCTTCTCTCTCTATTAAAAAGTCCGCCACGCAGGGGCTTCCTAAACTAAGCAGATTCCCCACGTGAAGTTATCCAATAGAGAAATCTACATACGAGAACAGTTAAGGCCGAAGTAGCTTTTGGCGGGAAACTCAATCGTCCGTTATCGGCCCCGATTTAATAAAAATGCAAATATCTCGGTTAATATTCAAGGTCCGATTTCAGCCATTAACGAACTTGATCTGTCTTTTTGCATAAAACGTTTAAGTTTGGAAACGATCAAACAAAAATTGCGACCGCTAGAGAGTTAACAGAGAAATATATATATATATATATATATATATACACACACACACACACACATAATTTTGTACGGACCTTATTTTCGTCATCTCCTGGGTAGGATCGATGGACATTTGAAGAAAATTTTCGAAAATCGCATCATGAGTACGACCTCAATAGCTGATTTCCCTTAAAAAATGTATGAGAAATCGATAGTTTCCTTTCAATTTCTTCTTCTATCGATTATGTGTAGCCCCATATAGATTAGATGTAAGTGATGGCTACTAGTTTAACAACGAGTACAGGTAAATAACTAAATTAAAATAGAATAGTGAAAAATAAAAAAGAAATTGTATCTTACCTTTCATTAAATTTGGCCTTAAATCTTCAATAGAATGGCGGATACAATCATTAATCTGTGGATCATGCCTTTTGCAGAGGTGAATATAATCCGCTGTAAATTATATTTACTTATAACTTATGTACATATGTATACTTAAGAAAAGCTATGAATAAGTGAGAAATTATTTCATGTTTTCATAACTATTGAAAGATAACTAAATGGAATGTACGTTACCATTCTATTCGTTACTGTTAATTAATAATTTAATTAAATAAATAATATTAATTTATTATCAATAAATAATAGTCCCTTTGTGGTATTTAAATAAATCATTTTACTCACGTAAGGTTCCTGAGTATACTACTGCAAGATTGAATAAGAGGACTAGGAACCAGGACTCCATTACCTGTAAAATATTATTAGTATATACTTACTAAAAATATATATTAATGAGGATTAAAACTAATAGGAAACATTGCAGTTGCTAGACATAGAAGAAAGAAAAGGTACTAATTACTAATTAATTGAACTGAACAATGTTTAGGGTCTCACAAGTTCTTCCAATCTTAAAGCTTAGTCCCGAACTGTGATGTGGAGTCACACGATTTTATCGCTGCATGACCTACAAACTTTACACTAGAAACACGACGTTTAGTTCACACGATGTTATGGATTTTCATCTTTATATCATATGAAATGTTTGTCATACAGTCTTAAACTTTTCCGTTTAACTCAACATTGTCTTAGGCTAACGCTTGGTGCGAAAAGCTCACATATAGCACATGCGTAGCTGAAGAGACCCCAAAGGTCACTGAAAGTGGGACTTCCAAACTTAAGTTTAAACGGTTATACACCGATTGACCTATTTCTGTTGGTGTGACTTTGGTGGCTCGTTTTCGAAATTATCACTAACGCGAAGAAGCGTTGGAACGATTGGAATTATGGTTAACAGCCTTGTTTTAAGATACTTGTTCAAACGACGTTTGTCGTACTGACGTTTGTCGAAATAACTTGTGTCAAATGAGTTAAACGGAAAAGTTTAATACTGTGTGATAAACAGTTCGTATGATATGTGGATGAAAGTCCAAAATATCGTGTGAATTAAACGTCGTGTAGTCTAGTATATTTCCAAACACTCTTCGGAAACGGCTGTGAAGCCTAGTTCTTTAGACAAACGTCTTTAGACAAAAGTCTTTTGGACAAGTATCCCTACAAATTTTAGTGTAGATAAAAATGGAATCATATTTTTGTAAGATGGTCTTAAATCAGTCATCATTTTCTCAGTAATGTAATACCTGAAACAATTGTAAAAATAATTATTTGATAAACATTATTATTCAAATTTTAGTGAGTCCTCCAGAGGTCATGCTATATTTATCTTCTTCGTTTTTCATGTTTCACTAAATACAAAGAGACGCACGGGCTCCATAAACTAAGTAGTTTTTCCGTACGTACTCAGTTAACGCCAATGCTTTATTCTTTATTTTTATCATTATTAGGAAACCTACCCCTAGTGTATTAATAATTAAAAGTATTAATCGTGTAAAGTGGTACGGGACTGAAAAAAAAATCAAATAACTCCGTTATCAACATTAAAATAAAAATAAAAAGAAATTTACATTTTATCCCAGATCCTCCTAGACAGATTTTGACAACTAACAAACTCGATCTGAAGTTTGTATGAAAGCTTTAAAAGCGACTGACCAACCAAAAATTCAGAACGCAAGAACATTGATATATATCATTTTACTGACAATTTTGTTTGGAAAATTGCTCTAGGAATAAATACTCAATAGCTGATGAATTTGAAATCTGCTAAAAGGACTAACAAGCTGGAAGTATAAAATGAAACTACAAACGAATAAGACTTGATGAAGTTTGTTAACCAATAAACTGCGACTGCTGAGTTAGATTTATTTTTTTCAAAACGTTCTCCACTGAATAACGATTCCAGTATTTAATAACGTATTTCTCTTCTTTCCGAAATAGAATGCCTTCATTGTTATTTCCATAATTTCCAATTCTGTATATCAACTTTACAAATTAGTCATAATTTTGTCTAATTAAATAGAGAATTAGGCTCAAATTTGAAATTCCATACTTTAAATTAATGTTGTCAGATATTTTTATGTGCTTTTCAAAATCAAATCATATTTCGTAATGAATAACAATTGAAAAACTGGTCGTTTCAAAGCATATCATTTTGGTAAACGTCTACAAATCGTCTAAATTAATCATATAGTTTTTTCTAAAAAAATAAGTTCCATCGAGGTTTGAACAGTAACTCTGATATCGTTGCGAAATTTCACTAAAATTTCTTTATATAATGAAATTATTCAAATTTATTTTGCAGTATTACTTTATATGGATATTATTAGCAAGACGTAATGATATGGAATTATTATTTGCTGCAGGTCGGTTTATTTCATTTTTTTTTATAGTAAAACTATTAAAGTTTATTGGCAACCATAAATTTGTCTTATGACTTCAACTGTTTTTATTTTATGATCACCGAGCATCGCCATGCATGTCATTATTGCTTGATTGCCAACTTAATTCACTATCGGTCAAGCCATTTCTTCAAGTGAGAATAAAAATGATCATTTTCAGTAGGTCCTCGACTACCTTCTTCAAGTTTAATACTATTGGAAATTTCACCATTTACTCTTACAAAACTCCAAAGTGCTAATAAAGTTATGCGTGAAGATGGTAGCCAAAGAGCGTGACTTCAGGATCAGGTAGCCGACAATTAAAGCGCGATGTATTTATTCATGAAGTGTCTGTTTGCTTTTTGACTCCTCAAAATCAGGAATATGTAAATGTTTCTGCGGTCACATAAGTTTAGAACCTGCATAACCTAAAATAAACTCAGTTTGCTGACTGAAGAAACTAATTCTCTCGCAATCACGCACTTTCAATTCTTCATCCAGTTATTTCGCTACTTCCATTAAAAAATGCAGTATATTGAGTAATTTTATGGCTACTACTTTCTACATTTGTTCTTTTACTGTTTTCAAACAGTACATTATATTGAGAATGTGTTATTATTTAACTAAAATTATTTTATATACTGTTTATATAAAAATTATACTTTAAAAGACCTCATTCTAAAACATGAATAGAGCGTCACATTAATACTAATAAAAGAAAATTTCACATATTATTGATTTTAACTTAAATGGGTTTATTAGTATTTAAGTACTTTTCTGTATCAAAATGTGGCTACATCATTTTTATCATGTCAAATTGTAATTTCATTATACCAATCCTACTGCCTCGAAACAGTTATGAAAAAATTCAGGTATTAATGTAAGTAATAAAATTGGTAAAATTAGTGGAGACACTGAGGTTTTGTAGGTATCCAAAATCTTTTTTGAGACCCCCAGATCTCTAAAAAAAAAAATAGATTACGGCTAGAAACTGCAAATAATTTCTCATTTCTTTATCTGTTATATTTTAATGTTTGGTCATAGCGCTCCAAAAATCCTAAAGACCCTCCACAATCCAAGGGCCTGTGTAATTTTCGTCACATTCTTCATAATAGATTGGTTGTCTTCATAAAAAAATGTTTGTTACATTTTGGGGGTATTCTAGAAAGCAAAATGCTACTTATAATAATCATTCCTATTCCTAATCGTATCTACAGATGTAAAATCTATTAAAAGAGGCAAATTTTTATTTTGAGTATTATTCATATTTTAATTTTGCAATAAAAGGCTATGAACATATTTAGGCTAATGTGTCAAGATAGCAAAAGGTTTTTTACAAATCACACTTTTAGGGTCTTGAGAATAAAGTATATTCAAAATTACTTTATTTTTTATATATGTCGGTCAAAATTGGAATGGCAATTAATACTACTAATGCGTTTTACACGAATGAATCTAGCTGAGTCGTATTTATGGAACAGTTCCTCTATTAATCCTTTCGTTGATTTCTCCTCCTTTTTCAGTAGCAAAAAGTAAAATGGCTATTCCGATAACGTAGGCCAGAGGATCCACAAATTAAGTTGAGATTATGACAAGAATAAAAAAAAAAAAAAGATTGAAAACGAACACATATATCACTATTGATTTTGCACAGGATTACTGCAGTGTAGCACAGACTGAAACACACCTTGCGGCTGGGAACTACGACACTCCAATATGCACTTGAGAACTAACAAATAAATCTAAGATATAGAGCTAAGCTTTATATAAGACAAGGCATAGCAAGGACAGACGTAAATACAGTAATTGTAACATGTTTCCATCTGGAGCTACTGTCTTTAAGCTCGCAGAGGTAGTGATCTGCTCGTGGTCAGCCTAAACACACGTCCGATTCTATAATCAAAGGATGACGCATGTAGCATGCAGCTAAGCACCTTGCCTACCTCCTAATTAACCAATGACATAGCGCCTTCCTAATCATACGGAAACTCTAAGGATGTTCGTCGGGGGCGACCAATGAGACATCATGTTCAAGGAGCTAGTCACACGCACATGCGTAGTCACCTTCAATTCAATATAAAAATAAATTCTCAAGGTTTGGCTGAAATTCTATTTAAACTTACGGGACTTAAATGTTTCAGGCGACGACGAAATATGACGTCCAAAAAGAAATATTCTCATCTGCCTCCCGGACTGTTTGTCAATAAAACACCCTAATACTGCTCAGGGGATTTCAATGAACTTTCATATTTGGGAGTCAACTATCAAATGAAACAAGAAAGGACATGACGATTCGATTTTTCAGTGGGGGTTCTACTTCCAAATCACAATATTTGTCGATAACTTTCGTAATATTGGTCACAACTACGTTCAGTATATTTTTTGTTTCAAAAGTTCGTTCTGATTTATATTATTTGACATGGGAATATCTGGTTACGTTGAGAAATTTATATTGTATGTTAAGAAATTGAATAATTTCTACAAGTACTGTTGGATCTTACTTTAATACCCGTTTACGTCAATATTAAAACATATGATGGTAAATATCTTCCTTAATATTGGTTTCATGGAAGAAATCAAAGGAATAAATTGTGTTTACAGTATATTTTTCACGAATAAAACGTGATACATATGAATTTCAGTATTTTCACTTCTGATATTCAGTCCTACCAAATAAAACTTGATTGGTTAACAAAAAAAATGCTTCAATAAAATTTAGTCTATTTGTGTGTAAGGATTTAGGGATTGAATGTTGTCAATAAGCTTGATGAAAAGCTCAATGTAGATTCTACTACATCCGAATACCAAATGATTGAGTTTTCCAGAATGCTAAAATTTTGAGTAGTGGAATGACTGAATGAGGCTACAATATCAACTTCAGCACCGAAAGAAACTTCTTACTTAAAAGAGAATTTTATACAACTTAACTGAAATTCTAAACATTGTAGCTGAAATTGTTAAGGACCCTAACATTATAATTCTACATTAGCTTCTGATTTTGAATTATTTGTCTTATGTAAAGTCTGCTTTGGTTTTTAATTATATTATACATTATATATATATATATATATATATATATATATATATATATATATATATATATTCGATTACTCACCTTTTGTGTTGATCTACAAATAAAACTCTAAGTAAAAATTTTTTTTTTTTTTTTTTCGCTTTCTCTGGTCAAAAAAGTACCAATCTTTCGACCCCAGCAGAGCCACTGGGAATGGAGAAATGCTCAAGTCTAACAAGTAGTTGGCATCTCCTGTCACATTATGTAAATGATCATGCTTATAATTGTTATTTTTGTTTTTTAACAATATTCTCCCTAGGGTAGGAAATAGAGGGGGGGGGGGTAGTAATATTTTTGACCATTAATCCACTGCTCTGGAATATAAAAAATCAAACTATGTTATTTTTAAAGAGTATTTTAATTAGTTTTGGGTATGGATACACTAAACTATTAGGGTCATTGACAAAAAAATTGTAATCTCTCTCTCTCTACTCCACACATATTTTGGTCTCGCCTAAGTATCATAAATCCAATTTTTCAAAAGCTACATTCCTAACAAAGTGTTAATTCATGCCAAATTTTGTCCATTGGTGTTTACTTGTTGCAAAGAGTTACATTCGTACAAATAAATGGACAGACGCTGGCGAGACCATTAGGGACATTGTGGAAGAAGGCCCTAGTGAGTTGAACAAACATGGGATAACTAGTTTTATTTTTTGTAAATTGGTTACTACACTTAGATCCAGCTCTGGGGTACTTACAATCATTTCTTCTAGCTGAATAAATACACTGTCATAGGTTTTCATTTCATTAATTAGAAAAACACTATATGAACCGAGAAAAGAAATTCCCATTTGCAATTTAAATGTTAAACTGTATGATCCAAGATAGTCCCTACAATCTTGTACTAAGGAATGAAACTATAGGTCATCCCATATTCAAAGATAGAAAGATATTTTTTTTTTTTATTATCATTAAAGGAATAAAAAATGACACATAATTTATAAGTATTCATTTTATTTCTCTAAAAAAATTACAATTATGCCAATGAAAATAAATAAATAAAAAGAGTATTGTACAGTCCTTAATCTAGAAATAAATAATTATAAATACAAATTATAAAACATTAAAGCCAAGAACATGTGATTAACTCATCACTGTAGTTATTCAATAATCCAATATTCATAGGGTATTCTACGGAATAAATTATCTACAAACTGTCCCATAATCTGTAGAAGCTTACTTTTAATAGAGGGCTTCATTTCCTTCAATAACTCTTGCGCATGAGAATTGATGAAAAGGTTGAGAGCAGCTTCTGTAAAAGTTACAAACAAAACAATTGCATTAAAATTTGATTAATACATTCTGCATACAGTGCATTGGGTTACATGAGCAGTGTACATTACTAAATTCCATTGCTCCGAATAGAAGCAAGAGCCCTTACACCGACTCCAGGGACTTCCAACCTTTGCAAGGAAGTCAAGAACTAAGGAAGATTATGATCTATGAAGAAGTAAATAGCCACTGTCACTTCACATGAAGCTGGTATTCCTTGTTTACCTCGGTTTTTAACTTTTTCCATCTATTTCTCAACTCAATTTGTACAGTTTACCCTAAATAGTCCCTGCTACCACTCTTTGTTATCATGGGTTAAAACTTTAAAGACCCCTACAGAAAAGCTAAAAATGCCATCCTTGATTAATGCGTTGGTTGTGTATATATATATTCTCATCATCCACTAAGAAAGTGACAACTGTTGTTCTTTATCTAGTCATCTACAATAGAGGAAAATTTAATCGACAGAAATGCCAATAATAAGGCAAAATACATGAAGCTCTACTCAAACTTTATACAAGGAATATAGGGAGAATCCAAAAACTTTTAATTTTATAAGGACAGAGGTACCATTTCTTTATTTAGCTTTAAAATAAGTTATCTTTAGGAATTTAAAATAGAAAATTTTCTTTATTTTGGAGTCATAAATGCATTATTAATAATGAATTCATTTTAAAAGGTCAAATTAATGATTCAGAACATTATTGTGATCAGATATTAAGAGTTTTTGACTTTAAAACCTTTAACTTGGGAGAGTGGGGAGTTTTGTTCAGGAAAATCTGCTGAAAGAAGAAAAAAATTGCCTAGCACAAGCCAAATGGGCAAATGAGAAGGAAATTCGTATTGAGAGTTCTTTCTGAAGAGGATTTATCTTCTACTTTTTTGTACTAACTATATAGATGTTGATTTATATAAAAACTAAGGCAGTGATGACCTCTCAAAATGTAATCCTCCAAAATTAAACCTCTCATTTTCTTTTATACTGACAACACTGACAATACATAAACTATATATGCTCTTCACCAAAGATTCTAACACTTTATTTAAATAACTTCTTTATCATGTTTAAATGTTAGGAGAGCATCAGGAGTATGATTGATTTTCTGAGGAACAAAGATTTTTCAAAATGCACCAGAAACATTAAAGCATAACATGAAAACTGAAACCAAGGCCAAAGTTCACTAATATTCAGTGCAATCCCAATGATCAGTAGCCCCACCAATATCTATAAAAGCATCAGAAAATTATCTCCAAATGGGGTTTTAAATATAATGAGGGGTGTGAATGCAATTTCAACTTTCAGAACTTATGGGTCAGCAATATTTGGCTATAAAACTAAACTTGTTCTGAAGAATAAGTATTAGCATTAAAAGAAGCGTCCTCAACGATATGTTGCAGTATGTGTATCATAACTACTTATACATAAATCTTAAAATCAATTATATAGGTATATGCCACCAATTAATAAGGAATAAGCAGACACAATGGTTCGTTAAGGCTGCTATCCAGGTGACATTGGATGTTTAAATACCCAATTTTCTTGGATTAAATCACTTTTTACTCGTTATGTTTTATAATTACAATTTGTAATAATTAATAATAATCTCTCAGGTTTAACAAGCAAAAGAAAACTCTTATGTACCCCATCCCCTAAATATCCATCATTTCCTATGAGTTTCCGAGAAAGGATTGCAAAATGAAAATCATTGACCATAATAGTTGGCCCATGATAGGCCAAGCCCTGCCAGTTAGTAATGATGAGAAGTCAAGAGTTCAGCTTGACCCTTTCCTTATGAGGGCTTAACAGACCAAAGATTAGTAATAATTTATTCGATTAGTGACTCAATTACCTCAAGATGATAAGTGGGCACTAGGGAATGGTTTAACCTCAATACCCAGTAACCACACACATGAATAACTTTTAAGTGCAATCCTTGATCATGATCCTGAAACCTCTGTATAACCGTATAGTCTTTTTACTTTCTACACTATAGCCAATTCTGAGTAAGGACTAAGTAAATATGAATGGAATTGAGGGAATTCTTAACATTTGTTTAAATGTTAATAAATTATGTTTGTTCCATTACTATGTTTTCTGGGAATGGCAATGGCAAAATATTCCCCTGAAATAGACCCATTATCAGCAAGATTAGACCACTAGATACCTTAGCTATCAGACCATATAGCCTATAATAAAATATAAGAAATGCCCTGGACCATTCACAGCTTTCAGATTCATTTTAACTATTATCACTCCCCCTCCAAAATGAAAAGATGCTCATTTTTCATCTTCTAAATGTCTGTGAAAATTTCATTTAGCACCACTGTCTATGAGCATACTATATCCAGTAAATAAGGTCACATCAAACGAACACCCCACAGGCACTAGTGATGGAGCTGAATATCTCAAACATGTTAGCAGATTTCTCTCAAGGAAAATCAGCTATTGAGGTTGTACTCGTTAAATCTCCATTGATCCTACCCAAAAGATGATGATTTGAGGTCTGTTCAAAACTGTATATATTTGTCTGTCAATAAGCTGAGGTGCACCATTTTATATTAAATATTAATTAATAGTAAATTTCAATAAAATCACTCTATACCACATACTTTATACTTTCTCAAATGAAAATATAAAATTTAAATACTAATTTCTGAAAAAATAGCTATTAATAGTATATAATATTACCAATGACTGTGTTTCCATTGTGGATATTCTCTATCCCCATTTTTAAATCTTTTACGCTGAAATCCATCTTAAGATCTTCAAGTTGTAAATAGTCTACACCATCTACTTGCTGTTTGCTAGCTCTAAGGTAGGTTTTAGCTCGAACACCCTCTGAAAATAAGAACCATTATTTCTTTTAGTGAAGGATAGACTTTTATTAAAAATTATAGTAACCATCATGAATTACAAAAAATGGAATTGATTCAATATTGAGATAGGACATTTACATATTTCATCAAAAAAGTAATTGGACTTAGTTATGAATTAGTATTCAAAGTTTTTTTTTGTTTATTAATATTTACGTCCACTTTATGCTACTAGGCTAATCGGGACGGGTTATCTACAGGCTACCACCCTTTTCTAGCCAGGGTGGGCCTAAGGAGTTTATTTAATGAGTCCGTCACTAAATAAATTTCTACTGCCCAGGGCGGGAATCGAACATGCCACTCTAGGTCTACCACGCGAGATTAAGACAACGCCTTAACCCACACGGCAGTATTCAAAGTAATCATTATTTTAAAACATATTCCAGAGTAATATAATTATGAATTGAAAATAAACTTTTCAAATATTAATATTCTACTCCTTTCTGTCATTATTTATATGAATTTTCTTTACTTCTTTGCCATTAAAAAGTATTTCTTTAACCCCATCTGTATTTCAAATATTTAAAAAACAAAATCTTCTTTCTTTAATAATAAAATCTTCTTTATGTTAATATTATAAATCTTTCATTCATTATTAAAAACTCTTAAAACATAATTCTTACACTTATTAATTTGTTCATTATTATTATTATATTATTTTCTTCTGATATCTTTAATAGCTTCCAAAAGAGTATGCATCAAAAAGATCAAAGATCAAATAAAAACTGCTGTCCAGAGAGCCACATTAAGTCTAATTGTAGTTTAATGAAAGTTCTATCCAAGTCTACATAATATATAAGTGATCGGGTGGCTGTGTGTTATTGAATTTTATATGAAATTGCTCATTAAATACTGACCATAATGTCCCCAGTAGTCCCCACCTCCTGAAGCCTGAACCATAATGAGAACTCCTGAGCTTCGATACTTGGCTTTTACGACAATCTTAGGGATATAAAAGCTGAGTTGAAGCTGTAGGGTGTTCAAATCAGATCTATCAACAAAGGAAAATATTCATAAAAATGTGTATATTTTTAAATAACTTCAACAATAAAAAACAAAAAAAATAATAATTTCCAATGGTTAAACGCAAGTAATTATTTGCTCCAAATTATAGAAAATGGGAGACTGATATGCTGGATAGACTATCAAGTCCCTTAATAAATATTTAAAAAAATTAAAAAATGGCAATTCCGCTTCAGTTAATAGTTTCTCTTTAATATTATTGTATGTATTAAACATCATGAAAGCCTTTATACAACATAGCATCTTTTTGAACTGTGCTTTTAGATAATATCGAATTTCCATAATACAGCTTCACAGTTTAAAGAAACTAAAATGTAGAACATTAACAAAATAATATAGCCATGACTGACGAGACATAAGTAAAGTCAAATTTTTGGAGCATTCTTCAATTTGTAATCTACACATCCCTAACGTAACACCTATTATTCTTCATTTTAGAATTTATAAAGCCCAACAGTCCAGAAAAAAATTTCTGGTTGACATTTATTAATTTAATTAATTACTTTAATGCTTCTACGCTGATTGTGACAGGTTATCCACAAGTTACCCTTTTTGCTATTGCCCTTGTAATAATCAAATCCATGACTCTATGTTTTATCTAGCTTATTAAGACCAATTCCTTAACTCAAATTCGTAACCTGAGCCTCACTTAGTAACTTATTTTTAAGTAATTAAAATTATAACTAAATAATTAAAACAAACTAAATTAAATAAAGAAACTTTGCAAATATACAAAACATACAATGGTAGTAATATTAACAAATAAAACTGTAAATGACTTATAAGTGGTAATTTGTAACATAAAAAAAAAATTAAAATTATTAATTTCACTTAGTATTGATTGGGTAATCATAATGTACAATATTTCTTCATACAGCCCTAATCTAAAATACAGAGATTTCCCACATTTTTATATAATCTCAAACTTTATTCTTTATTTCTCCCAAAATAAGAAGAATATGTATACACGACATGAAATTTAAGTTTAAAATGAGACATTTGTTCATACTGCTGTTTTAAATGAACGTCAAATGAGTAGGATTGAGGGTTAGAAAAACACTGTTACTATGCCAATTAGAGAAAATTAACAGAAAAACAATTGTAGTAAATAACACAATAAGTTTTGTTGCATGATATTTCACATAAATTGTTAAATTTCTACAAGAAGAATAACAACATAATATAATTATTGTTAAGATAAGATAAACGCATGGACACGTGCGACTCATTTTGCAACCTTTCATCTACTAAGAAGTTTGCATTAGTCCATTACTATTAACAAAATGCTTTAATAAAATATATAAGCCTGTCTATTTTAAATGTCTTACCTGACACCAGTGATGGTAAGATTGCTAATACCATAGGCCTTTACATCCCGGAAGGTAGCCCTGTAGCCATCAGGGCCGGTTCCCAAGGCCAGATTGATCTCATCCAGGATGATCGGCTCTACTTCAGTCAGCCCCAATTCTGGAATACCTGCAGAAGTAGAACATTTTTATGTGTGTGAATACTAGATTATGTTAAGTTACAATACAGGCAAATCAAATAAATGTTTAATTTTATTATCCAATTTGATGTGTGACAGTACGTATTCATTAAATCCAATAATGTATATGATTAATGAAATTAATGCATATGATATCAATATTATTATTTTTATCCAGCTAACTCTATTCATGAGCCTTTTCAGGATCTTTTAAGTAGGCACATAATAAGCTCCTGAAGAAGCCCTGGAAGAAGTATGGAATATGTAGAGCCAGGCTACAATAAACAGAAGAAATTGACAGTTTTTTATTTTACCAATATTTTTATGCCAAAAAAATATCCAAAATAGTTACATAAAAAAAGGGCATATTGTGTGTATTCAGTTTATTGTTTTATCATAGTGGAAATGGATTCGAGGTGCACATGTTTGTTCCATATTTATATATATATATATATACATGTGTGTTGAAATGCAATAACATATGAAATACACAATAATGTTACTCCAACTGACCTTGTCTGTAGTGCATTGCGAGATGGTTGGCAGCATATGTTAGACATTGGTTCACATTCGGGTCGTCTTTTCGACAAGGGTGAAGAAAATATGCTGAAGAAAGTATAGAGGTTAGAACAGTAATTATAACTCTGTAAATATATTAATCCTACTTTATATTCCAGAACTATATTTAAAGGCGTTTGGTACATTAAATCCTAAAATACTTTTCAAGTTTATGTCTTTCACATTATTTGCTTTAAATAATATTAATTGCATTGTCCTTTCCAATAAATGTATTTTTTTATTGACATGAAGACAAAGGTGATTCTTTTTCTTCATATGAATACCTCTCAAGTTTTCTATTAATGCTGAGAGGAAATAGGTCTCACTCTGAATGCTCTAAATAATTCTATCACTTACTATTACTAGCTAATCAGATTAATATGCAAATCAAGATAGTTTGGTTATTGTAAGATCCACACAAAGCACACTGCACACTGAACTGTAGTTATGAATAATAGAAGTGGGTGGAAGCCCAGCCAACCCAAAGTTGACATACCAACAGAGCTGCTACATAGAATAGTACTTATAGATGTGTCCAATCTAATGTCTTAGATAATTCATTATTCCAAAATTATATATGTTTATTTATATTAACGTCCACTTTTTGCAATTAAGGCTAATTGGGATGGGTTATTTACAGGATACCAACATTTTCTAGCTAGGGTGGGGCTAAAGATTTTATTTAATGAATTCCGCCACTAAATAAATTCCTATTGTCCAGGCAAGAATCAAACTCACCGCTCAAGGTTTACGATATGAGATTGAAGTCAACGCTTTAACTCACATGGCTAACCTGAGCCCCATTTTAAATAATAAATGAAAGACTTATAATATTAACATAAAGGAGATTTTATTATTAAAGAAGGTAGATTTTGTTTTTTAAATAATTTAAATACAGATGGGGTTAAAGAAATAATTTTTAATGGTAAAGAAAATTTAGATATATAATGACAGAAAGGGAGTAGAATATAAATATTAGAAGAATATTAGATTAAGGCCTATATTTTAACTCACATGGCTAACCTGAGCCCCAAATTATGTATGCAAATAGGTTCTAAATAGCAATATCTCTATTGATAAATACAGTATAAGTATTTCAAGAAGAATGATAAATAATGAAAGGGAATTGTTTGTTGTTTCCACTATACAAATTTCAACTAGAAAAGAATTTAACAAAAGATTTTTTTTTTTTTTTAATTATTTGGGACTTATTCATATTTCCTAGAAAAATAAGGGGGTCATGTAAGTATTTTAATTTTCTGATCAACTATAAGCTTATAAGGTCTCAATTAAAGAAATTTCTCAGTGTCTACTTTCCAGTTTAGACTACATTATGTAGCCTAGTTAAAAATTATATTGTAATTATGGATAATAGAATTATTACTAGATACCAAATTAAGACACTCTGTTATTGAGCCCAAATGGCAATAGTGCATTATCCACCTCATATCTCTACATTCTTTAAGTTAGCACTAATTGAACTAGAATGGTTAGATATCTGTTTTGAATTTGACATGAAATAAACACACACACAAGCACGCACACAAATACACTCACCACACACAAGGTGAGGACAGCCTCCCTTCATTCACATTGTTCAACCTTCCACATTTCCAAACCTTTATTGCACATTTCGCTGACCTCTCATCAGAAATACTATAGTTAAAAAATGAAATATTACACCTAGAGAAATTGTTCTCTCGAATGACCCAGACTAGACTGATGAAAATCGGATAGACAAGTAAACAGCTGATAAATTTGACTCTATTTAAAGGTAATGTGCATGTTTTTAAAAAGAAGACAAAATATTGGTGTTGGGAAAAACAAAAAAAAAATGATATTAACATAGTACAAATTGAGCCCTTAGGATTTGAATTATATGATTAGGTAAGCAGAATTATTGTCTTACATGATAAAATTGATATTGTATGTATATTTATGTCTAAAATACTTCTGACTGGAATCGACCCTTATCTCATGTGGTAACCTAGAGTGTCGAGTTTGATTCTCTCCTGGGTAATAGGAATTTATTTAGCGACACACTCACTGATTTTTTTTTTATTATTTATTTATTAACATCCACTTTTTGGTACTATGGCTAAATGGAACGGCTTATCTACATGCCACCACCCTTTTCTAACCAGGGTGGGACTAAGGATTTTATTTAATGAGTCCTTGACAAAATAAATTCATATTTGCTCAGGCAGGAACTCCCCCATTAAATAAAATCCTAAGCCCTACCCTTGCTAGAAAAGGATGTTAGCCTGCAAATAATCGTCCTAATTAGCCTATTTGCACGAAGTGGATATTAATAAGTAGCATTTTTTTTTTTTTTTTAAATAGAATCAATTCAATAAAATGTTTGGTTCCATCATATATTTATCAGTTTACCACCCTTTTCTATCCAGGGTGGGACAATGGGCCTTATTTTATGAGTTCGTCTCTATGTTAATACCTAGTGTCCAGATGGGAATCGAACTTGCCGCTCTAGATTTATCATGTGAGCTTAAAATCAACGCCTTAGCCTTGAGCCCTTAGTAGGAGGTTATCTCCCAATGTAATTAGTTTAAATTTAATGCTTCTGAAGAGGCTAGGTGTTAATGTGAAACATCAAAATCAATGTGAATAAAGGCGATTCAAGTCTATTGGAATGTATTGAATCTTCTTCACAACTCTTTTTACTTAAGGATGAAGAACTTAGATAGCCGATTATCGTAATACAGAATATATATGTATAAAATATTTGTTACTTACGCTTTTGTGCAAATGCCGAAGAAATCGTTGCCAGCAAAATGGATGAGACTGCTAATATTAAAGGCCCCGTCATCTTGCTGAAAGGAGATAATGTGTATTAGTTTGTAGCTCGATGGACCGCTATCCCCTTCCTCTATGCTAATATCTGGAAGGCAGCCTTCAATAGCTACCCGCTAGCTGGTTCGTCAAAGATACTCCCGCTCTTCAACAGCACAACTAGGTCAGCTATATAGGTTTTCTTATGGAAATATCTGCCTCATCACCACATGAATTTGAAATTGCTTAGGAATGTTATGGAAATTGATTTTTAAATTATTCATGGACAGGCTTCTACTTCCTACCAAGGTAATTGTATTTTGTCAGCTAGCTATTCTCTTGTAGGCAGGGTCACTTCCGAGATTTACCCACCTCGACTCTTATAATTATTAATTTGATAGATTTTATAAAATGTGTTCTTTGAATTTGAGCTAATTTTATAACGAATGTTTATAGAATAAATGTTATTTAGTTATATGTACAGAAATTAATTGGCGTATTACACTAATAAACAAAAACGAACTTTCGGCGGATATATTGGTATCAAACACTTGTTCAAAGAAAATTCAGACACACTGATTAAAAATATGCAAACCGTTTGTCTCTATAACCACCGTTTCGAGATATCAGACATTAAACATTTATATATGTTTAACATTGTATCAGAGCTAACAAACTCGCATACAAGTTACAGTAGGGGACATATTGCTGAATAGAGTACTAATTAACATAAACTCATCATCTAGTTTAAGGTATAATCTATATATATATATAAAATTGTAACCTCTGTCTGTACATTGATTTTTTTCGCGAAATTTCACGATAACTTTTCGTTTCACATGTCATAGACACCATAACTGCATTTTGTTTCTTTCGTGTCTGTTTGTTTGTTACCTTTTCACGCATAAACGGCTGAACCGAATTTTATGAAACTTGGTATGTATATTACTACTAGCCCAACTTAGACTTTAGGCTATATTAATATTCTCTAAGACGAACAGGAGTGGGGGTTATAAGGGAGGCCTAAAATTAAAAATAGCGATATTTCGTTTCCTATTGCTTTTTCAGCAAATATGCACATAACAAAAGTTGTTTATTTTGTTATTTAGAGTAACTTTTGTTATATGCACTTTTGCCGTATACGGAAGTATAAATGAGTTATACGCTAAAAACTATAGCGGGAGTCCACAATTTTATTTGGCACAAAAGACTCAACCGAACTAAACCAAACTCGCTATGTGAATTAGTACTAACGATTTCCTTATAATAAGCCATACTAACATTTCTAGGGACGGGCAGGAGTGAGGGTTATAAGGAGGCCTGAAATTAAATATAGCGATATTTCGTTTCCTATTGCTTTTTCAGCAAATATGCACATAACAAAAGTTGTTTATTTTGTTATTTAGAGTAACTATTGTTATATGCTCTTTTGCCGTATACGGAAGTATAAATGAGTTATACGCTAAAAACTATAGCGGGAGTCCACAATTTTATTAGGCACTAAAGACTCAACCGAATTAAATGAAACACTCGGTATGTGAATTAGTACTAACACCTTCATTATAATAAGCCATACCAACATTTCTAGGGACGGGCAGGAGTGGGGGTTGTAAAGGAGGCCTGAAATTAATAATAGTGATTTCCTATTGCATTTTTGGCAAATATGCAAGTAAAAAAAGTTGTTTATTTTGTTATTTAGAGAAATTTGCTCAACACTTCTTTTCAATATGAACTACCAGGTACCTCACCTGGAAAAATTAATTCAAACTCGGTATGTCAATATTTTCTCCTTAATAATTTAAATCTATGCATAATGCACCGGAGACGGCAAATATGACAATATGGAGGACAGTGAAGTCTTACATAATAATAGTGATATTTCGTTTCCTATTGCATTTTCGGCAAATATGCACATAACAAAAGTTATTTATTTTGTTATTTAGGGAAACTTTTTTTTTTATATACACTATCATCGTATACCGAAGTATAAAGGCGTTATACGCAAAAAATTATAGCGGGAGACAACAATTTTTTTTTGGCACAAAAGACTCAACCGAACTAAATGAAACACTCAGTATGTTTATTAGCACTAACGCCTTCCTTATAATAAGCCATACTAACATTTCTAGGGACGGGCAGGAGTGGGGGTTATAAAGGAGGCCTGAAATTAATAATAATGATGTCCTATTGGGGTTTTGGCAAATATGGACATAACAAAAGTTGTTTATTTTGTTATTTAGAGAAATTTGCTCAACACTTCTTTTCAATATGAACTATCAGGTACCTCACCTGGAAAAATTAATTCAAATGTATGTCAATATTTTCTCCTTAATAATTTAAATCTATGCATAATGCAAAACCAAGGTTCTCGAGAAAGAAGTCGAGGAGATGAATCTTGCATGTTGCCACCCATCAAGCTGCACTCACTAATGCACTTCTGCACAAAATTTGCATAGTCAGGAGATTTATAATTGCTAATAAAATTGGCTACAACAGACTTGAATGCCAACCGTGCATCTTTGAGCAGATTTCCCTTAAGAGAAATCAGCTATTGAGGTCGTACTCATGACGCGAGTTTCAAGATATATATATATATATATATATATATATATATATATATATATATATATTTGTCTGTTAACGCTCTAGTGGTCGCAATTTTCGTTTAATCGTTACTAAACTCTATATTTAATCGTTTTATGTAAAAAGAAAGATGAAGTTCGTCGCTGAAATCGGACCAGTGGGAGGGGGGGGGGGTTTAGAGGGGAGGATTTTCGAAAATTCGAAATATCTCCGTTACTATACGTCGGATCGAAAAATTATATAGATTCAATCTTATTGCAAATTAAATTTACTATAAATAATGTTATATACATTTATTCTGTATCTTGAATATTAACCGAGATATTTGCATTTTTCTGTTTTCAGCTTCTGAGATGAGATCGGCTAACTTCGGGTCTAGTCGTGAGTTTCCGTCAAGAGCTAGTTCGGGCCGTTCCCGTAACTGTTTGACTCTCTATTCTGAAATTTCTCTATTGTAAAACTTCACGTGGGAAATCTGCTTAGTTTACGGACTTTTTCAATATTGCTGAGTAAGTTTTCGAAGTGACTGTATGCAATGATCTTCCTTATTTGTGGACCTATGAACGCACACCTTCTTTCACTTTCGAACAACTCAACACTGGAAACTCGTTGGATAGGTACCGTAATGAATCTGAGTTGTTGTCTAGTGCCTTCACGAAATTCTCCATGAGTCCCAGCTTTATATGAAGTGGTGGCATAATAACTTTTTGACGCTGAACCAATGGCGCACGAAGGCAGGATGTTTGTTACATGTCATGTGAAAGGCCATGCTTAACAGAGTAAAATGACACCGTTCCCACCTTTCTTGCACAATTAAACAGGGTCTGGAGCGATTTAAAGAAAGTCCGTACGGCGGGTACGGGGAAAATTAAGCATTGCGTGATAAAAAAAAAAAAAAAAAGCCTGACGTGATAGAGGAAAACAGTTTTCATATTTGTAATCAGCATGAAAAACTGCATTAGAAAAAGTAAACATCATGCCAGATATCTATGGCTTGTTTATCAGTGTTATTAGTACATTTTTGATATAAAACAAAAATACCTATCCTATTATGCATTGTTAAAATTTAATGGATATAAGTGTTGTTCTGTCATTATGACATTTTACTGATTAGTCTTGCTCCTGATGCTCC
This sequence comes from Riptortus pedestris, assembly GCA_019009955.1. NCBI lineage: Eukaryota > Metazoa > Arthropoda > Insecta > Hemiptera > Alydidae > Riptortus > Riptortus pedestris. Next base: position 39,746,597 of record CM032232.1, on the reverse strand, counting down.
AAGATCTTCTAAAAGCTCACAAATTTATCAACCATTCCGGTGGATTAGATCTGTATGAAATTGAAACGTGCAGTCCCACAAAACAGAAATGGAGCATTGTGCAGGTCTAGCTCATTTTTGTTAACTTCCTTGGTAGGATCGATTGAAATTTGAGTTTTTATTTGAAATTTGCATTAGTAATACAATCTCAATAGATGCCGGAAAATCTGCTAAACTTTGTTCCATTATGTAGCAGGCATATGCTATAAAAGAGACAAGCTGAGAGGAAACTGGACAACTCTATGGAAGGACTGCCATTGGAGAAACCTTCCGGCTAAAAGTAGCCAATGGTCTCACAGACAAGAGGTCTTTCTAGTTGCTGTTTCGTATCAAGTCCCCTTGGGAAATTCGCCGTCAAAAATCTTTTCTCTGAAGTGTTTGATTTCGTACATCGGACCTCATTTTCGTCATCTCCTGCGTAGAATGGACAATTGAAAAAAGTTTTTTGAAAATCCCGTCGTGAGTAGTACCTCACTACCTGATTTCCCTAAAGCTTAAATAGCTGATTCCACTAGGTATGCTGTTGACCCTTCTACAGCACCGAACATTAGACGATGGAATGAATCATTCCGAGAAACAGGTGGTTTGTGTAAAGGCAAATCGCCGGGGCGATCCCGAGTGATGACGTAGACTTACATTACTAGCCACCAAAGTCACCGGACCTGACTGTGATTTTTTCGACTTTTTTCTTTCTTCTATCCGAAAATAATGAATGAACTGAGACATCGCATAACAGCTGTTGTAGAAGCTGTAAATGAGGACATGCTGGCTCCAATGTTGGGCCAATTTGAACACCGCATTTGACTTGTGCCTTTCATCTAAAGAGGGCATATTGAACACCTATGAAGAAGTCTGAAAAAAGACTTTATGAGTTTAACTTTAATTTTTAAAAAAATTAGTTGTATATGTTTATTATTTTCAAAAATATAGACTTGCCAAATCGTATGATTCTTTTTTTATACACCCTGTTTTTCAATACAGCAGTAATCTCATATTGATAAACGTTTTCCAAAGGCAATTATAAATTTCGTAGCAATTGCTTTCGAAAGGCAACCAACCACACGGATAGGCTTAATGAAAGGTTTCTGAATGCCAAGTTACGAGAACTGAAAACATTTTGGCTCAAGTTCGTGAAAGCTGAAAATCCTGAGTAATCTAGTGTCGTCACAAGCAGCTCTCTGGAATAATCCTCTCACACTAAGCAGTGAAAGGAAGAAAGCAGTATATGTTTGAAGCACACCCACCTGTTCTATTCAGTCACTGAGCAGTGACCTAGACAATTATGTATACACACTTTTAGCAGATTTCCTTTAGGGGAAATCTGCTATTGAGATTGTGCTCACGGTGGGATTTACAAAACATTTCTTCAAATGTCCATCTATCCTACCGAGGAGGTGACGAAAATGAGGTCCGTTCAAAATTGTATTATATATATATATATATATATATATATATATATATATATATTTGTCTGTTAACGCTCTAGCGGTCGCAATTTTGTAAAAATGAAGATCAAGTTGTTAACGCCTAAAATCTGGCCAATCAGAGAGGATATCGAAAATTCTAAATATCTCCGTTATTACGCGTTGGAACGAATATTTGTATAGAATCAACCTTATTGCAAATATAATGTTCTATAAATGTTGTTATGTACGTTTTTCCATTACCTTGATTATTGACCAAGATATTTGTTTTTTTTTTTAGTTTTCGGCCTTCAGTAAACCCCACTCCTACTCTTGTCATATTAACAATAAGCTGTCGTATTGTGGAGCACATTATTTGAAGCCTAAATGCAAAATAATGTTCTCATTGAACTTTCACTTTTTGAGATAAATGCAAATACGTGACGTACGTAGAAAAGCTGCTTAGTTAACGCAGCCCCTGCGTGATAGACTTTTTGTCCTTATTTTTGCTCCACTATACATTGTCATATCCCATCCGGAAGTTTTCCCAATTTAACTCTAACATGGTCTCAGTTGTCCATGGTTTGTGACACATCTTATTTCTACAGAAATCCATTCTCTTTTTCTTGCTAGGGCAATGGAAATTACAAATGCTTAACGATTTTTTCACTTATGCATTTGGATGTAAAAGTATTGGGTAAAGGGGGAGAGTGACTCAGGAAATCGTTTTTAAACGACATAAAATATCTTATGGGTTTCGATGGGAATAAAAATACAGTCTTTATGTACACAGTAGGCCTGTTTTCCTCTACAATTCGTTTTATTTTGACTGAGAGCACTTTCGGAGCAACATCTCCATCTTCAGTGCCCTTTTAGCAGATTTCTCTTAAGGGAAATCAGCTATTGAGGTTGTACTCATGACGGAATTTTCGACATTTTTCTTCAAATGTCCATCGATCCTATATAAATATTTTATTTGCGATAATTTATTACAATTCATCAAATACTCCATTAACAAATACATTACAACCATAAACAAAATAACACATATAAGCAGCGTCTATACATTTGGGCTCGCTACACCCTTAAGATTGACCACATGGGTCAAAATTTGTGAGTCTACCCCCTGCTAGGGTGACTCGCCTAAGATCGCCTAACACATCTAGGACAGGCCCTAACCTAGACTTAAACAAGAAATATAAAAATAATAATTAAAAAAAATATATATATATAAAATGAAAATAATATTACGTCAAAATACACAAGAAAAAAAAATAATAATAGAAATAACCAAATATAAAACACAACTCCGTAACAGAAAATAAGTAAATATAAGAGCTCTGCCAGTCCGTACACAGAACAAACACAAACCTAATGTCAAAATAAAAACCCTAACTTTATTACGGCTTATTAGGCAACAAACCAGGTCCTCACACAGCGGTGGTCCAGTTTTACCCCGGGCTACGTCCTTGGGAGCACTCCACGCCGACGACTGCATCCTAGGGTGGCCATTTTCTTAAAAGTTCCAAAATTCATATTGCCACCCCGAAGTATCCGCAGGGTCATCCAGTGCAGGACTCGGCTTCCCACGCCAATACTCCTAAGCTCCTTCGCAGTCCACTTGGCCCAAATTCCTTTATATGTAGCAGTGACCGGAATGACCCTACGCCTCCTCGCCAGACTGCCTGTGGCGGCCGCCGCAGCGCTCAGCACCCACTCCTTGCCATACTTCTCCACTTTCAGCTGACTGAAGGTCTCGTCCTTAATGAGCCCTGTCACGACCGTGACATCCAAGATGACCAGCTCTTCCTCGTTGGCAATAATAATGTCCGGCCTGCACACCTCCTCTTGCTCCCTGACGAGTGTCTTCTCCACGAAGACCCTCCATCCTCTTCTCCGCAAGGACTCACTAAGAAGCTTCACTACTGCATGATGCCTTAACGTGACAGCCGGTCGCATTGCCGGGCAGTGGTTGACAGCATGAACTTGTGTCTCATCTCTTCCACAGCCCAGTCTGCATTTGATTGAGCCATCCGTCCTCCTGCCAATCCCGCGTGACAACCGGACTCGGACAGGGAGTGCTCCCGCGTACAACCTCAGGTACTGGACGTAGTCACGCCCCGACATATCGTGGGATCTCCTTACCAGCCAAGCCGAGGAGGCCCCCACCTCCTCCACACCATTCAGGTCACGCCCATCAACTGTGGAATAAAGGTTTTCAATCTCCCGGCCCCTTGGATGTGGAGGACATTCCCCATGGCATGGAAAGTCATAGCCCAATGCGTCTCGGACATTATCGCCAAGCCCACAGTTCTCCAGAGCACCATCCACCCCGTAGAAGCGCCTTGCTCTAAAGTAAGGCATCAGTGACTCAAACCGAGGGATCCCGAGACCACCGAATCTAGCCGGAGCATGAAAAAAGGAGCACGGAGTATCGTGAGGTAGCCTCAGCCATCTCCGAACAACAGACCTCACCGCCACATCGATGGCCTTCAATGTGTACTGATAGGTGACACCAAATGTGCCCCTATGAAACATCCCTGGAAGAAAAAAAGTCCTCAGGAGCTCCATCTTCTGCTGTGGTTTGAGAGGAGCCCTAGAGATCCTCTCAAGCCCAGGCCCTACATCGACATGGTCACGCACCACACCCGAGTGAGAGAACTTAACCCCCAAATACTCCCAGGAATCCTCAAGACCAACGGGCTGGATGACGGCATCACCGACCATATAACGGACCTCGGTCTCCAGCCAGACCACCTTCCTCACAGACTCCAGTGCAACAGTCAGGGTGCGTGACTTAGCCGGATTGAGCTCCAGCCCACAATCACCTAATCCATCAGCCACGGCTCTCAACAAACACCTCAGACCAGGAACAGAGGATGCAAGCAAAACCAAATCATCCGCATACGCCAGCACCCCACAACGAACCCCGCCCAAAAGAAATCCCACATCACCTGGCAGGCCAGCCACTACGTGATCCATGACCATGTTGAACAAAATTGGAGACAAAGGATCACCCTGTCGGACTCCTCTGGACGGGTGCATCTCCGCAGCTTCCTCACCAGTCATACAAATTCGCGACGTAGCATTCCCGTAGACTGCACGGATGTAATCAATGAATTCCCCCTGTACACCTCGCTCCTCCAGGATACGAAACAAGGCGGCATGACTGACACTGTCAAACGCCTTTCTCACGTCAAGAAAAGCCGCACAGAGACTCCTCTTCTTCCTCCATGCGGTTCTCAAGACCGCGTCCAGCAGAAAGACATTGCCAGCCACGCCGTCAAATCCCCTCCTGAATCCAAACTGCTGGGGCACCAGAGGAACCACGGACTCCAACCGTGCAGCCAATATACGATGGAGGTGTCTTACAATTACTGATGCCACAGAAATAGGCCTATAGTCGCCAGGGCTCCCGGGCCTCTCACACTTTGGTATCATTGTCACTCTGGCTCTCAACTGCTCTTTCGGCACCCGACCCTCAAGCAAAAGTATGTTCAAAATAAGCGCGCGGACCCGCCAGTCCAACCCCCGCCACACAGCCGGAGAAACCCTGTCAAGCCCAGGCGCGGAGCCCACCGATGGGCACATGGTAGTAACCTCTGCCATTGTTACCGGAGTCCACACATTCGTACCGGCATGTAATCGTTCCCCACGCACCTCCTCACCACTCCAGGGAAGGGACTGCTCCTCCACAATGGGACGCCAAAACTCGTCCAATTCCCGCACGCTATGTACGGGGACAGCAGGTCCACCATCCAGAATTTCCCGTGCCGCAGCCGCCCGATCAAACTTCCATAACCGCTGGACTCGGCGATAGCTCTCCCGCCTAGATGGACGTATATCCCCCATCCCGGGACACTGGCGCGAATGCCGGTCTGAATCATGGGAAATCTCAACCCGCGCTCCCGCCGCGAGGTGGACCGAAATCCATTCCCCCAAACAAGAACTAACATCCGCCCCCGTGAGAGCACGGCCAGCAACTGCCAACAGTCGATCAGTACACAAGGTGGTGCGTGATCCCGAGAGGTCAGCCACCAATCCCCGCAAAGCCGACCGAAGGGCCTCGCCACATTCGCGCCCCGGTTCAACAGCAGCCGGTCCCCGCGGGCTCCCCTCAGTCCTCCTGTCGTCCCCAATCCTCCGGATCAACTCCCTATACGCCGGCTTAACCCTCGCTCTATTAATCGCATCAGCAGAACGCCCCTCCAAGATACCGGAAAGCTGGGCATTTACGTCTCCTTCGAAACCGGCCTCCACTAGCCTCAGTTCCTCGGATGCCAAACACCACAGCTCCTCCGGGTCCCACCTTCGCCTCACCTGTACTCTTCGAATGGCAGCATTGTGCTCCACCGGATGAGCCCGCTTAGAATGCATGCCCATGCCTGTGGCAGTGGCAAATCCCCGACCACAATGCCGACACTCAAAGGGCCCAGAATCAGCCATAATCTATTCTGCTGACCTCACGACTAAATGCCAAGCGATACGAAGAGCAATTGGCATAGTCAGTAACGGAGTGGTCACTACGCCTCCCGGCCACCCTACACGCCGGACACACCGCTGGAGAACTTAGCCTGGTACAAGCGTCCCGCTTATGCCCCTCCTCCGCACAATGGGAGCAAACCTCCGCCCTCCTGCAGTGCTTGGCCACGCGGCCGCAGTAGGTCTGACACCGGGCACACCGAGTCACCCCAACAAAGTCATCGACTCTACAGCAGGCGAACCCAACATAAACTCGGTCCACTGACCTCAGTAACCTTCGAGCCGCAGCACTAACATTGAGCACCATGTTCACTACCGGGGAAGTCCTGTTCCCCGATTTGTGCGACAGGGTAGCCCACTCATCCCCCGCGATCACGCTACTGTCCGAAAAGTTCTGGGCCCTTATGGAACCCAGCACTTCACGCAAGGACATGTCTCTTGGGACATCGTAGACTATTACTCGCGGGCTCTTGCGCCCCACCACAGATGCCCTTAATCCCGCCTTCAAAAGGGCCTCGGACTTGACCACTCCTTCATGTGTGGCCCCGGCCAGTGCCAACTCTACCGCCTTCCCCCTGCCCCGCATTGACACCACCTGCCACTTCTCTTCCGCAGGCTTGACTGCTTTCCTGATCGCTTCTTTGATGGAAGCAGCATCCCCGAACCTCGTATCATCCTCAGATGCCGGAGCGACCACCACAACCTCCCCTCGAGGCTTTCGAGACGGAGCTGCCCCAGCCACCGCAGCATAGGACACTCCTCCCTTCGGTGCCGGAGCAGACAGTAGGCCCCCTCCACTAACACTAGGTCCCAGATCCCGGCTTACAACCTTCTGCGCACACTCCGTTAGGCTCTTCTCCATAACGTCAAGCCTGTCTAGCTTCCGCTCTACTGCCGAGATACTGTTTTTAAGTCCCCCAAACAAGGAGACCACGTCCGCATCCCTCTCCACTAACCTCAATGAGTTATTAACCCTCATCTGCGTAACAACCGTCTCAGCCAGTTCCTGCACAACGTTAACCATGACTTTCCAGGCCTCCACCATTCCCTGGGCAACTGGTTTTGTCGCGTCCTTACACGCCTTGAAATGACCTGCGAAGGCCACTTGGGCCTTGTTCGCCTCAACCAGCTGATGAACCACCAGTTCCGCCTCATCCGCCGATAGCTCACCCAGACCCAGCCTGTTGAGTAGTGCTTCCGCACTTTCCTCCCCATCAGCCGACGCCTCTCCACTCTCCGCCACTACTCCCTCTTCACCCATCTCCGAGCGCGTTGCCCCCCTCCTCAGTTTCTCTCGTTGTGACCCCGACATCCTCGGGTAACGGGGGAAAAAAAGGATAACTAAAATAAGCAGTAAACAAAATAATATATATACATAAATATAACCCGATACGAGAAATAGCTCCCGGGTGGAGGGGGGGGGTACCCCAAAAAAACCAACAAGATTGCTAAACGACTACATAATAATAAAAAAAAAATAACAAAAAAATCCTGAACTCTACTTCCCAACACACACACTGGAATAAAATCAAGTTCAAATAGAGTCGCCTCCGATGAATAGAGCCATAAATAGACAATGTATGGCCAAAGACAAATACCTGCAAAAAAAACGCAAAAAAAAAACGAGGAAAAACTGTTAAAAACTGATTCTAAAGCGTGAAGCCTAGCTCCTACTAACTCCTGTTCTCCTGGTCAGTATACCCTCCCAGCGAGGATGAAAACCTCAATATCTCACGACCGGGGGGGCCTAAAATGTTGGAACAAAAATCATTCGACCCAGTAAAAGCCCGCCAACAATATGCAACACCGAAAAGGGCCGAACACGAATGGGGGGGGCACAAGGGGGCCAAAACTGCCAGCTGCCTCCCAAAGCGTACCTACTCCGCCTAGTCCCAAATCCCAAATGAGCTATAAAAGGGGCGTGGCCGTCTAGTCACGTGACCAAAAGGAGGGGAGTCTAAAAAAGCTTCTCTGCCTGAACAATTCCTGAAAGGGCCTGCTTACCCAGGCTAAAAAAACAAAAAGAAAGGATAAAATAATTAAAATAAAGGTACCCTAACTACTGTCCTAACATCCAAAATTCCACAGCTGATAGGTTAGGGGCTTATCCAGCCCAGTGCCCAAAATGATGTAAAAAAAGCAAGGACTTACCCAAAAAAAAAAGCCAGAAATGCTGGAAACACCTAAGCACGAGGCACACCCCACGACAGCCGGAGGCAGACTGACTATCCTATTATGCATTGTTAAAATTTAATGGATATAAGTGTTGTTCTGTCATGACATTTTACTGATTAGTCTTGCTCCTGATGCTCCAAGATCTTCTGAAAGCTCACAAATTTATCAACCATTCCGATGGATTAGATCTGTATGAAATTGAAACGTGCAGTCCCACAAAACAGAAATGGAGCATTCTGCAGGTCTAGCTCATTTTTGTTAACTTCCTTGGTAGGATCGATTGAAATTTGAGTTTTTATTTGAAATTCGCGTTAGTAATACAATCTCAATAGATGCCGGAAAATCTGCTAAAATTTGTTCCATGATGTAGCAGTCATATGCTATAAAAGAGACAAGCTGAGAGGAAACTGGACAACTCTATGGAAGGACTGCCATTGGAGAAACCTTCAGGCTAAAAGTAGCCAATGGTCTCACAGACAAGAGGTCGTTCTAGTTGCTGTTTGCCATCAAGTCCCCTTGGGAAATTCGACGTCAAAAATCTTTTCTCTGAAGTGTTTGATTTCGTACAGCGGACCTCATTTTCGTCATCTCCTGCGTAGAATAGACAATTGAAAAAAGTTTTTTGAAAATCCCGTCGTGAGTACTACCTCACTACCTGATTTCCCTAAAGCTTAAATAGCTGATTCCACTACGTATGCTGTTGACCCTTCTACAGCACCGAACATTAGACGATGGAATGAATCATTCCAAGAAACAGGTGGTTTGTGTAAAGGCAAATCTACCAAACTAGCCACCAAAGTCACCGGACCTGACTGTGATTTTTTCGACTTTTTTCTTTCTTCTATCCGAAAATGATGAATGAACTGAGACATCGCATAACAGCTGTTGTAGAAGCTGTAAATGAGGACATGCTGGCTCCAATGTTGGACCAATTTGAATACCGCATCCGCATTGACTTATGCCGTGCATCTAAAGAGAGCATATTGAACACCTATGAAGAAGTATGAAAAAAAACTTTTTGAGTTTAACTTTAATTTTTTTAAAAATTAGTTGTATACGTTTATTATTTTCAAAAATGTAGACTTGCCAAATTGGATGATTCTTCTACACCCTGCCTTCCAATACACCAGTAATCTCATATTGATAAACGTTTTCCAAAGACAATTATAAATTTCGTAGCAATTCCCTTTCGAAAGACAACCAACCACACGGAGAGGTTTAATGAAAGGTTTCTGAATGCCAAGTTCCGAGAACTGAAAACATTTTGGCTCAAGTTCGTGAAAGCTGGAAATCCTGAGTAATCTAGTGTCGTCACAAGCAGCTCTCTGGAATAATCCTCTCACACTAAGCAGTGAAAGGAAGAAAGCAGTATATGTTTGAAGCACACCCACCTGTTCTATTCAGTCACTGAGCAGTGAACTAGACAATTATATATACACACTTTTAGCAGATTTCCTTTAGGGGAAATCAGCTATTGAGATTGTGCTCACGGTGGGATTTACAAAACATTTCTTCAAATGTCTATCTATCCTACCGTGGAGGTGACGAAAATGAGGTCCGTTCAAAATTGTATTATATATATATATATATATATATATATATATATATATATATATATATTTGTCTGTTAACGCTCTAGCGGTCGCAATTTTGTAAACATGAAGATCAAGTTTGTTAACGCCTAAAATCTGGCCAATCAGAGAGGATATCGAAAATTCTAAATATCTCCGTTATTACGCGTTGGAACGAATATTTGTATAGAATCAACCTTATTGCAAATATAATGTTCTATAAATGTTGTTATGTACGTTTTTCCATTACCTTGATTATTGACCAAGATATTTGTTTTTTTTTTTAGTTTTCGGCCTTCAGTAAACCCCACTCCTACTCTTGTCATATTAACAATAAGCTGTCGTATTGTGGAGCACATTATTTGAAGCCTAAATGCAAAATAATGTTCTCATTGAACTTTCACTTTTTGAGATAAATGCAAATACGTGACGTACGTGGAAAAGCTGCTTAGTTAACGCAGCCCCTGCGTGATAGACTTTTTGTCCTTATTTTTGCTCCACTATACATTGTCATATCCCATCCGGAAGTTTTCCCAATTTAACTCTAACATGGTCTCAGTTGTCCATGGTTTGTGACACATCTTATTTCTACAGAAATCCATTCTCTTTTTCTTGCTAGGGCAATGGAAATTACAAATGCTTAACGATTTTTTCACTTATGCATTTGGATGTAAAAGTATTGGGTAAAGGGGGAGAGTGACTCAGGAAATCGTTTTTAAACGACATAAAATATCTTATGGGTTTCGATGGGAATAAAAATACAGTCTTTATGTACACAGTAGGCCTGTTTTCCTCTACAATTCGTTTTATTTTGACTGAGAGCACTTTCGGAGCAACATCTCCATCTTCAGTGCCCTTTTAGCAGATTTCTCTTCAGGGAAATCAGCTATTGAGGTTGTACTCATGACGGAATTTTTGACATTTTTCTTCAAATGTCCATGCATCCTACCTAGTAGGTGACGAAAATGAGGTCCGTTCAAAACTGTATATATCTATCTATCTATAAAAGTCCGTCACGCAGGGGCTGCGTAAACTAAGCAGATTTCCCACGTGAAGTTTTACAATAGAGAAATTTCACGAGAGCCGAGCCAGTCAAAGAAACGGCCGAACTAGGTTTTGGCGGGAAAGTAACTCTCGTCCGTTAGGCTCCAAGATTAAATTAAAAACAATTCAATCTCAAAAAACAACAAGAACACAAAAAATGGACTTACCGCTAATGATAGCAGCGCTCTGTACACTTATTACACCAACACTAAATAGTACCACAGAATATCCATTATTTGTAAGACTTAATACTACTGTGAATATTAAGTAAACAAATAAAGGGCAAGTCAAATGGTAAGAACCTTCCTGATAGCAAACAGTCTGAGTTCTAAACAATCAGGTTAGCCAGCTTTTACCGGAAATAAAAGCAATTACTGAAATATATTTGAATATAAGTTATAAATTTTATTCATATAACTATTTATTGTATCCAGTACTGTAATTAATAATAGAACGTAACCTACAACGTAATACAGCTGGATTGTAAACAAACAGGTTAGCCAACCTTGTAGTGCAGTATCGATAGATAGACCGGAAAAACAAACAATTAAAGAAATATATCTGAATATAAAATATTAATTTTATTGGAAATTATTTATTATAGTTAGTGGAGTAATTTGAAATGAATCTAAATAATTTCTATCTCAATCACTCAGATTTTTGTAGTCCAAGAAAAAAAAGGGGGGGGGGTTCAACAGAACGTATTTGTTTGTTCCTCGTAAAATAAAGCTTTGTTGAAAACAATATTTTGTATTTAACCTAATAATGAGGTGGTTCATTAGATATCAGCTTATTATTAATATGTCCCTGGTAGGAGTAGGGGTTTACTGAAAGCGGAACTAATTACAAAAAATACAAATATCTCGGTTAATACTCATTATACGGAAAATATGTATAGAACAATATTTATAGCAAATGTAATTTGCAATAAGATTGATTTCATACAATTTTTCGATCCGACGAATAGTAACGGAGATATTTCGATTTTTCGAAAATCCTCCCCTCTAAACCCCCCCTCCCACTGGTCCGATTTCAGCCGTTAACGAACTTGATCTTTATTTTTACATAAAACGACTAAATTTCGAGTTTGGTAACGGTCAAACAAAAATTGCGACCGCTAGAGCGGTAACAGACAAATATATAGATAGATATATATATATATATATAGATATATATATACAGTTTTGAACGGACCTCATTTTCGTCATCTACTGAGTAGGATCGATGGACATTTGAAGAAAAATGTCGAAAATTCCGTCATGAGTACAACCTCAATAGCTGATTTCCCTGAAGGGAAATCTGCTAATATTTGTCTGTTACCGCTCTAGCGGTCGCAATTTTTGTTTGATCCTTACCAAACTTCATATTTAAGCGTTTTATGTAAAAAGAAAGATCAAGTTCGTTAACGGCTGAAATCGGACCAGTGGGAGGGGGGGTTTAGAGGGGAGGATTTTCGAAATATCTCCGTTACTATACGTCGGATCAAAAAATTGTATAGAACCATTCTTATTGCAAATTAAATTTACTATAAATATTGTTCTATACATTAATTCTCTATATTGAATATTAACCGAGATATTTGCATTTGTATTCTGCGTGTGGTCACCAGTAGGCTGTTTGGAGTTTCCGCCGAGAGCTCTGGCGGCCGTTTCCATAACTATCGTCCCTCGTGAATAGGTTTAGAGGTTAGGTTAACTGTTTTTTGGGGCTAGAAACTACTGGGTTATTACGCCCTAAATAATGTTTTTTAGGTTTAGAGGTTTCTTACTACTACAGTTGTTATTAGGCAGATTTCTCTATTATAAAACTTCACGTGGGAAATCTGCTTAGTTTACGCAGCCCCTGCGTGACGGACTTTTTTTTTTGAAGAGTGGTAGAGAGAACTTGCTTGTACAACTGCTGCCGGGCGACTCGCGGAAGTCACTGCTTGTACAAGCGCTCTTCATAATAAGGCTCTGAAGATGGAGATGTTGCTCTGCTTAAAACGTATTGTAGAAGAAAACAGGCCTACTTTGCACATACAGACTAATTCGTTTCTCTACCTCCCAGCTTCCTTAGAAGAAATAAAAATGCCAGTACAATGGTTGCTACTACTATGAGTACTTTTTGTTAGTGCCATGGGCAAATGGCTTTGGACAATTCGTAAGGCATACTTTCAAGATGTATAGCACTGCACCTTCAATGACTATAATGGTTATTCACAATTATTAACGTTCTCACACTACGATGTCCAGAATTACAATTAGAATTGATTCAAATAAGGAACGCACAGTAGTACATGGATGACTTAAGGGAATCCCTTATTTTTAAATAGAAATGTTTTCATTATTCTTATTATTAACCTAGTCTAAATAATGGCGTACCACAATTATGTTTTATTAATTTTGAATACATAGCAACGTATATATATATATATTTTTAATAATCGTTGACTATTGTATTGTTACCTTTATTGAAAGGTTGATGTATGATTATTCTGACACAAAATTCCGAGCCTGAAGGTTCATAACAAGTCTATGTATGTAATTGTGTCCTTTGGATAAAAAGGAGCAGCCAAACTACAGCAAGTGGATATCATAAAATAATTTTCGCATAGCATTAACATTTAATTTAAGTTGTACGCATACTGTCATAAATGCATTCTTGTACGTATTTTATAAATAATATGGCTGGAAAAAGTTATCACATTTCCTTTGCTTGTGTCATCTTGCTGACAATTACGCGAGGAGAAGCGAGGCGAAAGCAAGCCAATTACATTTTGCTTTTCACGTGCTATTGACAGAGAAAATGCTTTTTTTTTTCTTTCTTTTTTTTTGGAATACCTCTTCATCAACTTTTAACGAAAAGCCAAAGAAATCATCAAGCATTATATTAATACGTTAATTAAAAATAACAAAGACCTAAAGAAAACATATTAAAAAAAATCCATGAATGAACCAGACCCTTAGAATTAATAGAGCCAATCCTTTTCAAGTTGCACAAGATTCATAAAGATAACGTTTCTCTATAATTTATTATTATTATTATCGATTGTAAACTGTTTTACTGGTCTGTAATAATTTATTAGATCATTAGCCATAGAAATTAATAATGTATAAAACCAATCCAAAATGTAGTCAAAATAGATAGTAGTAACACTGTCAGGAGACAAAATGCTAAAAACTACTGAAATACTATTATGAGAAGGTAATTGGGAGCCAGCGAAACCAATTAAAAAAGTATGCACTTAACATAATAATTTAAAATTTTATAACATACCCTATTTGAGTTATTTGCGTCATATTGTAAAATATGTTTCCTTCTAAGACAACATGCTTTGTTCTTTCGCTCGTAGCTGGCCTAAGTGTCATGAATTTTATGAAATAATCTTGTGGGTCTGGTCACTTATTGTCAGATCATTGCTTCCCACCTCTAAAAACATGTCCTCATCGGTCACGCGATGGTTCAAATATATGCTATTATTACTTCTTATTTCTTTAGTATCTTATGCAGTGTTTTTAGGAGTCTGTGTTCCCAAAACACGTTAAGGGACCCATAATTATTGTTAATTATATCTTCGTTTAATTTTCTATGTATATAAGCACTAATAAATGCAAGTTCAATTCATTTGCACAATAAATATAAGAGCAAATATTAGCACAGTGAAACCTTTTAAAACTGGGTTTTCAGTTTCATTGAAACTGTGTCTCTCCATTTTATTAGCAGATTTCCCTTTAGGGAAATCAGCTATTGAGATCGTACTCATCATGCGATTTTCGACAAATTTCCTCAAATGTCCATCGATTCTACCCCGGAGATGACGAAAATGAGCTCTGTTCAAAAATGTATATATATATGTAAATGTGTGTGTGTTTGTGTGTGATATTATTTTAAAACGATGAAAAGCTAGTGTGTAAACATATCACTTGTTTGGGTTCCCTCACTTTTTGGTTTAAAAGGTAATGAATGAAATGGTGGATTTGGAAGCTCTTAGTGCTCGAGAAAATACTGACCTTCTGAAGATACTGAGAAGGTTACTGACCTTCATCTCCCCAGATGATTGGAAACGAGAGTTTCAAAAGCTCATATTTCAAAGGCGGAAGTCAGACTGGTCGAAGAAATATGGCAATAAACTGCGAAAAATCAAAGAAATTACTGAGCCTTGGAATACTGCGAGTAGAAAAATCCGAAAAGAGGAAGTTGTTCTTACCCGCATCCGAATTTGACTCACAGAATTAACACATAGTTATTTATTGAAAGGTTTACTTCCACCAACCTGCGATTGTTATAATGTCCATTTTACTGCCTCACATTTTCTCCGTAATTGTAAAAAATATAATTTTCCAAGAACTGCTTTGAACCTTAAACCGTACTTAAGAGACTCCTTAGAGACGATGAAGAAGACGTCAACACGCATTTTGCATTTTTATCAGAAACTCGTTTGTTCCATGAACTATAGAGCCATCTACCGCTAATGACAATAGTACATGCGGTATATTGTAAATAAATATGAGTTGGAAACACCATACTTTTTAAAAAGAAAATATTGCGAACTTTCTTGATTCATGACTGACTATTTAGCCATAAATGTTTCAATACACTGCTAACAATGTTTTTATTACAATTTCAAGTTTTTCTTCTTTTATTAGCTTATGAAAGGTCAAATTTTGATATTAAGTTCCATGTAATTAGTTCATTTGTGTCAGTTTCATTATTCCATTTTTGTTCAAAGAATGATTTAGCACATTTTTCAACATTGTCTTGTTCTGGATCCCGGGCCACCTAATTATTTCGACTTGACATTAACTGATTGCAGGTCTCTATTTCCAGGTTACCGATTCTTGTCACAAATCAAACGGGGATATGTCTTAGACTACCCAAGTCCAATGATGGAGAAATTTAGAAAATTATCTGCCATCATATTTCCTTTCTATAAAAGTCCTTTATTGGAGTTGGTTTTCTGCAAGAGAGCCCGAATTTAAGGCTTTAGGATTACCTTGCTTAAAGGCTGAGAAACTTCACAGACTAAAGTATGTGCTATACTTGAAGAGTCTTCACTTCCTTGGAGTAGGCAAGAAGGAAGAGTGCAGGGAAAGAGAATAAGAGAGCTGGAGAGGCATGTGAATGGACCGTTCCAGATAGAGACGGATGTGAGTTAAGAGGGCAGAGATAGAGAAGAGAGGTAGGTACTGACCTGGAGCGGAGAGGGCCTGCTACTGACACTCAAAGACGGGCCATCCTCTGACGTCACCGGCTAACCGTTGCTCGGCACAGGCCACTTCCAGCTCCAGCCCTAGCCTCCAGGCCTCCCCATTTCCCCAGCCTAGTGGAGTGCCTTTCTCCAGCTGTTCAACCAACACCCTCGCAATGCTCCTACGGGGAAAGTACTTCCACTAACTCATTCTGACTCTCACTTTTAGTACTTCGAATCCATTCGAACAATGAATTAATTCATTTTTCGGTATTTGCCTTCTAGACAGGCAGACCCACACGCCATGGTGAGACCTTTGCATAAATGGTATTTTTCAAAATTTCCTCAAGCATTAGTAGAGTTACACAAAAACCGGTCACGCTGGGGCTGCGTTAACTAAGCAGCTTTCCCTCGTGGATCACATTTGCATTTACCTCAAAACTTAAAAGTTCATGAGAACAATATTTAGTATTTAGGCTTCAAATAATTTGCTCCACAATATAATATCTTATTCTTAATATGTATTGAGTAGGAGTGGGGGTTTACTGAAGGCCGAAAGCTAAAAAATGCAAATATCTCGGTTAATAATCAAGATAATGAAACGTACATAACAACATTTATAGAAAATTACATTTGCGATAAGATTGATTCTATACAAATTTTCTATACGACGCATAATAACGGAGATATTTCGATTTTCGCCATCATGAGTACAATCTCCATAGCTGATTTCCTCTAAGGGAATTCTGCTAAAACAGATACAATACCCGCCACCCCATAAGAAATGAACTGAAGAGGGGGAACGAACAATCTTTCTTATATTCCCACTCTGATCGCATGATGAGGACGCTTTAATCGTGAAGAAAAGTCTTGCCACTTCGGAAGGCCAGTACTTATTACTGGTTCAGCTTCAATGCATCCACTACTGTTTTCTTTGGCCATTTTTTCGATCTTATAGTAATCTTTGTTTTTGACTTATCATTCCTTCTAGTGTGCCAATATCTTTCTTTTGCACGTTCCCATCTTTTCTCGCAACATTACATTCATGCCTTATAGTGTACTAAAGATATGAATCATGGCTCAACTCCATTTGCCCAATTAATCCTGACCGTCGGCTCCATGTTTTGTGCACTTTTTTCTTTTCCATGATCAATTTAAAAATCATGTCAATCTATATGTCATATAGCTAAAGGGCAAGACGCTTTCACTCATTCAATATAGTTGTAATCTTTCTCATGAAGATTCCTTATGTACAGGGTCCGGCAGGGAGGCATGGATGATTTGGGCGGGGCGCCGTGCGAGGTAGGGATAATCTTGGCGGATGAAGAGTGGAGTTATCTGTTTTTCATGAGTTGCCATTTTAGTAGCAATGGAGACGTGGTCGATAGAACATCGTGTGTTTGTGTACGACACTTTTATTGAAACGGGCCGTTCCGTCGTTCAAACTCAGAGACGGTTCCGGAATCATTTCAACGTTGGCCGCCATGGTCGTGTTCCGAAGTTTGAAACAATAATGAAGTGGGTAAATAACTTTCAACGAACAGGTTCTTTGAGACCTGGAACTGCACGTGGTGGTGAACGAACGGTACGAACGCCGGAAAACATCGAAAGAGTGCGTCAAGCAGTTCAAGCAAGCCCTCGTCGTCCGGCTGTGCGACATGCTCGTGCTCTTCGATTGTCGGACCGATCAGTTCGCCGGATACATTTGGACCAGCATTTTCATCCGTATAAGCTGATGGTTGTCCAACAATTGCAGGAAAATGACTACAGAAGACGATTCAGATTTGCAGAAACAATATTGGAGAACATGACTGATGATATTGTTTTGATTATGAGTGACGAAGCCCACTTCCATTTGTCAGGAGTGGTAAACAAGCAGAACTTGTCAGATGTTATTTTTCGTACATAATCAATGTTTTATTTTTTTCCTCTTTAATTTTCATAATGGCATCATCCAAGGTACACACTGAAATAATAAAATTTTAGTTTCATTTGAAAATGAGTGTGTAGCTATTATTTCAAATCATCCATACCTCCCTGCCGGACCCTGTACTTCTCCTCTTGAAGTCTTTATGTAATTCGATGGATTCCATAGAACATTTGTTTACATCTTTTCACATTTACAGTCACTTCATTTGTTGTCCACTGCATACAGCGAGATACGTTTGTATTTCATTCATGTTTAGGAAATAAGCGATTTCAAAGATTATATCCATTTTTTCTTCACTATGAAACTGAATGCAATAATCTCGACGAGTGATCGTAATAAATAATATTTATTGTTCAATATATTTATACATAAACTCTAAATACATTTTTTATTCTTATCTAGAATAATTATATGTATGTCAAATTACTTGGCATCCCCTTCTGTTTATGGGCCCCATAAAATTCTGAGACTAGAAAAATGTATATGAAAAATTTATATTTATATTTATATTACCTGATACATATAATAAATTACCACGTTTTGTTTCCCCTCAAAATACATGTCTAAGTATGCCTTATACTAGATCACAGACAAAGCATCAATTTTACTTTTTATTTTATTTACCCAGGTTTTTCCGAACTAATGACTAATTTATTCCCAAAGCCCACCGGAGCTCTCCGCTGTGTTCTTAAATTCATAATTGATTTACTATAAAATCAGAGCCAGACCCCCTCAGTTCGTGAGCCTGCCCAGACGCAGTGCAGAAGCCAGGAACTCCAATTCTGGGTCGGAGTAGTTTCGAGAAATCGATAGTATATCTGTAACACTATAAGCATTATTTTCAGATTTTACGTCCTTGACTTAGAAATGTTTATTTAAAGCCTTCAGGAGACTCCGGTGTTTGCTCATCGGTTTTTTTCTCATAAATAGGCAATATATATTGATTTTAGATCACAGTGTTTGGATTATGCAGCTCCCATTAAGCTGCGTGGTAGGCATTTGTATTTATTCAATCAAATAGAGAGTAATTCTATTGTCGGTGAACAGTATTTTTGGCGGATAGTTGAGTGCAACTGACAATCGTTTTCGATGACACAGCACCATCATCTAGCCTTGAACGGAGCTTACTCGCTGAAAGCGCTTTTGAGAAAAGTTTTGTACACTGTCGCAGAATATAGTAGTTGTATACTATGCAATATACTAGTTAATTAATCATTACCATTACATTAGTCTCATCTTGACTTAAATAGATCCTATCTACTATAGATATTCCATGCCCTCCTTGGTTAACGGGTTTTATAAGTCAAGTTGATCACTCTCTACGTGAAATCCTGATCGAGAATTCCTCTTGGTGACGACAGATTTCGTCCAAACTATATGATGCCAACTAACTAAAATGTTACCTACGCTAAAAAAAGGATTTCTTTAAGAAAAATAAATTGAAAAACGGATGAACTTATTGCACTTCTAATCTTATTATAATACCTTATTATAAGTGAGTTAATACAAACATTTAATTATTTTACACGTCGTTTTAATTTATTACGAGATTTCTTCCGCTACTGAACTGAAAAACTATACAAATAAACTAAACATTTTATTTTTCATAATCTTAGTGTAATCACTGTCATTATTAGCGGAGTTCTGTTTCAATGAGTTCTACAGTAATATTAATGATTTTAACAGCTGTACGCCAGTGAGACATCTTTTGCTGAGATAGATAATGAGATGCAAGGTTTCTATTCGCAAGAGTGCATGGAGTGAAAGTTAGAATAGTGGAGAAAAACTCATAATTGAGATGTTGGGGGCCCCGGACTATAACCCAGCATCTCAGCAACTCAAGTGTAGTGTGAGTTTTCAGTGAGCAAAGTACTCTAAGGGGAAACAAGGTATATATCATGTGTATATATATATATATATATATATATATATATATATATATATATATATTTATATATAAGGAATTTTGATTTGATTTCAAGGGATTTGGTCAGTTTCTGACTTAATATCAATTTCAATTCATGCCAGGATATCAAGGTATGGTAAATTATCTCTTTGTCAAGTGTATCAACATTCAATTTGTTTATTATTATTTTTATTACTCATCTCGTTCTAGAGAAAATCTCATGGGCTTTTGATATTCTTCTTCATTTTTAAGATAATTTTAAACACCAATATGCATGTATCAAGGCGTTTTTTGTTTTTTTTTATACAATGCTTCTTTCTGAAGATAATGAAAAATTAATCTGGAAAAATGTGGCTTAAAGTGTATCCTTCAGAACATGGTCGAAATAATTAGCGATATAAAATGGTTCTGAAAAAATCCACTTTGCCTAGAAAATAAGCTGTAGGATAAAACCCACACACACAAACACATATGGAACTAATAAAAAATCTGCTAATAAAAATAGATCTTTTATAAATATATTCTTTATTTTTCCTGTTCTTTATACATTTGAGTCTTTAAAATTTTATAGTTTTACACTTTCTTTACAAAACAATCACTCTATAAACTAATGATCTAATATTATATACACTCTTCATTGTCATTTGATTAATTTCTTTATTGAACTGGCACGTTCTTTAATATATTAATTACAGGAAATAATACTAATAGTCTATTATATTTTAAATTGAGTAAAATCTCCTTTTTTTTTTTTTGGTTCAAATAATTTAAATTGAAAACAATAATGTGGCAAACATTGTAACTCTTTGAGTATTTTATTATAAACTAATAATAACATTCATAAAATGAACTCAACTGTCTATTGCACCAAATACAGTGTTAATTAATTTCAGTGACGAAATCTGCAGTGAAAAGACACACATTTCCTTTGAGGCTAAGGGGATAAAAATCTTTTAAGGTTTCTTTAGAATTTAAAGAAATATGGGATTGAATACATAGTTTATATCTTCTTGTGTAGTTCATAAAAAAATGTTAAGTTCGAATTGATCAATATTGTACATTTAATTCTTGAGCAAACCATGTGAATACTGTTAAATAACTTATAAGAAGTGTAAAAAAGTCAGTATTTTCTGTCAGATACATACATTGTCTTAAATACATTTCTTTAATTTTTAAATATACACTGGTAGGGCTTAGCATTTTCAAAGTTCTCACTTGCCAAGTATATACCGACAGTGGGCAAGAAATAAGCGCACAATAGTAACAAACTTCTAAAAATATTTATTATAACACTTATTTTTATGTAGTATCTGCTGTATAGTCTTTTACAAAATGTTTCCAGTTTAATAATTAAGAATGAACCATGATGATTAACGGCAGGTAAGATTGTAAAACTGACAGAAGCTATAAGGTGCTGGGAAAATCTCTAACCAACATTTATTGGCAATGGTGGTTGACTTCATACGAAGATTGGAGAACCTTTACCTCACGTTATGAAACTACGTTCACAGAGTCATAGACCCGTTTATTACGACACGTTATTGCAAAACCCATATGTACCACTAACTTAGAATACGGACGAACGTAAAGCCTAGAAGGATAATCTTGCATGCCTTTCACTTTTAGACAACGATAGTGCATTATTCTGAGGAATTTTGATTAATATGACATTCTATCTTAATGGGAATTTAACCCAAGCGTAACTACATATATTGCCATTAGAAATATGCAACAATTACAAATCGTATTAGAGTTTATTATTTTTACACTCCATAACTTAGAAGAAAAGAAAATAGTTTCTCCCGCACATACTGAGGTTCATTTTATAACGTTAATTTAGTAATTCATTTACAGAATAGAAGAAATATTAGACTAAAAAGTTATTATTTCTAAAAATAACTCTTAGAATAATTGACTAAATGTTCTGAAATTGGTTTATAAGTAGCGAATAAAAAAAAAAAAAAACTGTTGAGACTAGTTAATGGACGGAATTTATTTCATTTACTCCCAGATTATGTTACAATTAGGAACAAAAACCAAAAATGAAACCCTCACCTTTCCTGATTTCTAATTACCACAACTGAAAAAGTTGTACATCGAATTTAATTTACATTAAAACTAATCTTTAGATCCATATACAAAGTATTGAAATCATTTTTTTTTCAAAGAATAAAATCCAAGTTAAGTAAAAAGGTATGAACTCAAAATTAAGCATTCACTTTCTGGCCTGTAGAAAGTAATTGCGCCTATCCTTCACCTATCCTTGTATTAATTTCTCGGTAAGAAATTTGAATATTGAAACTAAACTATAACATTAAGCTAGTTTATAAATCAACTCAATTAGCATTCATCGTTCAAACACAACCTGAAACACTTGACATACTTTCACAAGGCAGCAAAAATCGAAAGCTTTGCCGGACATTGATAAGACTGAGTAATGGGATAAATTTCGTCTAGATCTAAAAGAATCAAAGAAGAAGTTACAGTACGTTATATTTGTGGAGATTAAATAAAAAACTCTTCTATTTTGCCCCCTCCTCCCACGGTATGTTGAAAAATAAGATAAAAAGAATTTTAGTAACTACAATAAATAAAAATGTCTATTTGGAATTTATGGCAATTATTGAAATCACCCCTTATTATTATTATTTTATTTGCCGTAGCTATTCCAGCTGTGAGTAAAACAACCTGGGAGAAAACTTTGCAAGATCAAATTATCAATGAGTACATTTTTTTAAACATGATTTTCATAAATTAATTTGTTCATTGTCAAATTTCACTTCCGTCGACTACATTAATATCACTAAAACTCTTCAAAGTTCAAATAATTTTATAAATGTTCATTGATCTGTAAATAATAATAAAAAAGAAACATCAAGTGACTCTTTTATATTCAAAAACCCAGATAAACGGAATAATATATTTGATGATAAGAGACGACTAAGTCAACCTAAATGTATTAGTTTTGCCATTATGTATGGAACCAAGAATAAAGATCGAATTGGGACTTCATCAGACATTCTAAGATTTGGTAAAATCTAAGGCTAATCACTGGTGTTTTATTTTAGGATCCATTTTGAGTAATGCCATTTTTTGACTTAGCATTGCGTGCTTTCTAACTCCCGGACAGGAGGCGGAGTGCGCTAAGGTGTTCAACTCTCTGTGTAGAATACTTCTGTGGGGACGTTGTTCAGAAGTTGGTTGGCGACTCTCTTGAACACAGCCGCTAGTTTTGTCTTCAGCTGAGGCATCATCACTCTCAGGATCTCCTGCCCGTTTTCTCGCAGGAATAAGTTAGTAGCTTCAGCTGAAATACACAGATTAATATTAGTTTTCAAACGTAACACATCCATGCTAACAAATCTATAGACATGGCTTGCAAGAAAGCCATTCTACAAAATAATAATTGTAAAGTTGATTAGTTTAGCCTGTCAGTCTACTTATATGAATGTTTCCCATAGATCTGTTGTCATCAAAATAAATTAGAAACAAAAAGTTTTTCACGCAGGAGATGTGTAAACTAAGGAGATTTCCAACGGGCATGGATGACATACTACTTTTATCATCTCACACATATTCTATTTATAAATGAAAATCAGATGAGTAGAAGTGGGGTAGTAAAGGTTAAAAACAAGAAATAGGAACAAGGAATAGCTCGCTTAATATTTGAGTTCCAAAAAAAGGATACAATAATTGTAGGGTCAATAGTTTAACAAGATTTGTTCTAAAACATTATTTGTTCCAAATCATAACAATGGACATATTTGGAGAAACGGTCCGTCCACGTGAATCCATTGAAGTGGGTTGGACTTTGGTGTATTCTATTCTAAAATCGATAAAACGAAGCATACAAATATTTTAGTCACCTTACGTTATGAACAGTAGTAGTAAACAACGAATTGACACAACTTCTTCGACTTATATTCAACAAATTAGTATAGTCCCAATTAGCCATAGTAGCATAAAGTGGACGTAAATAAATAAATTAAAAAAAAAAAGAAATTATTCAACAAATCCAAGATTTAAATTCCCAGATGGTAGGTAGGCCGAAGTTGGTATCCCCCCCCTATTCTCAAGGTAATTAATATTTTTTAGGATATCATTTTTTAAAAAAAAAAAAAAAAAAAAAAAAAAAAAAAAAAAAAAAAAAAACTCACATTGAATTATTTTAATTTTAGTATTTATATATCAGTATATTGGGCAAAAATGTTTTTTAGATTCTAAAGAGAGGTTCCAATAAAAAAAGTTTTTCGGACAGAGGGGGAAGACTGGAATCTGTAGCTCATTTCCATTACTTTACTGAACTACATACCCAAGATTTCTGATTCAAATCCAAAACGTTAAATTATAATAAAAGTATATGAATAACTCACTGAGTATCCTGTTATTGTTAAATATTTTCTTGACAGTCATCCTGACATCCTTGATGGTCAGCTCAACATCCAGCTTCTCGACGTGGAGGTGCTGCTTCCCATCCTTGGTGATTTCGCGGATGTTACCTTTCACTGTTGCTAGGATATCACCTGTAAACAGAACGAATAGAGTTACAACAAGAATTTATTGATAAGAATTGGAAACAAGAAAAGAAAAGTATATTTGTTGCTATCAAATTGCAAGAAGATCGAAACATGATGTTATGATTGCCGCCTTTCTAATAAAAGCCTTAGCTCTAACATCACATTTGACTATTGTCCAAATTTTGTAATTATTGATTGCAACTTGAGGTACTTTATATTACTCTACGACGGAAATTAAAGTTAAAATTAGTCAATAAGCAAATATTACCCCCAACGCCTTTTGTCAATATAGTTTGATGTATTAACTAAATACAAATGCTGGCAACTGCATGTGGGTACGAACGTTGCGCAATGGGTAAAAACTAATTGAATGCGGTAATTCGACATATGTTACCAGCGAAGTCCAAAATCTAGCATTGTTAGGAATTTTCGCGCATTCAATTTTATTAATTTTTTGTTTAATAATGTAATGCATTCCGTTTGTTCTGCATCGTAAGAAAATTAGGTATTTTGTTTGTGCCTGGACTGAAGGTCAGTTTTTTAACACTTACTGTCTAAGATAATATAGTCCTTCCAGAAAGGATTCTATTTATAACGTATTTATAAAATTAAAAAATAGAATTCGATGTGGTAGGTTGGTTTTGATTCCATTACTGTATGAACATATTTTCATTTACATTTGAAATAGTTTTACGTATTTCGCCACGAAATCTTGTATACATTGCTATTTAAGGATTTATTTATTCTCATATTGGTATTAATGTCTCCATCAACATCACCAGTTTTTTCTTCAATGCGTTATAATTTGACATATATTTTTTTTCATACATTAATAAAATCTTTTTGTGGAGATAAAGTTAATTGGCTTTCCGAGTTAAAAAAATTTTCGTCTCAAGAAAATGTTTGTTAAGATTAAAATTGGCACCAAATTAAGTAAAATGTCTAAGAAACTTCTTATTAAATTATTGATAAATTTTAGGTTACCTAAAACTGAACTGAATGTTCCATTTCCACTAGCAGGAAGGATGATGAGTACTCCAGTACTTGTGTATCTTGCTTCAATGTTCATCTTGGGAATACGAATTTTAGCCTCGAAGGGTGATCCATTGTGTCCCAATCTAAAAAATAAAAATTATTCAATTAAGTAAACATTTCTTTTTTCTCTCTCTCTTCCCTCTATATCAGCATTATTGTAAAATTTCACAGTCTATTTTATTTTTTATTTATTTTGTTATTCAAAAACATATATATACACGCTGGGCCGTTTTCGTAAAAGTTGTATTGGTACAATTGAAGAGCCTTAGAAAACAACGACATATATAGAATTTTAATAGTTGCTTTCCGTAAAGTAAAATTTTCTGACAGGAGGCCGACGCTGGTTTTAGAATGATAAACCTTAAAATATCATTTAAATTAAATAATCTTTTTAAATTTGAAGCTCTAATTAAACAGCATGAATGAACGCAAAAGTAGCAAACGCAAACTAATGGACATCGTTTGCGCTATAGAAGGACTAATTGCTATAGTTAAGACGCCATTTTTGGAAAGAGGAAAAGTGGTAGGCCTACGCGAATTTGGCGCAAGACCTGAAGGAAAGGTGCGGAGACTGAGGACCGACAGGGGTTGTTAAAAATGAAGGTGGCGGAACCCTGGGTACTTCCTGGACTGATGTTCAAAGTAAGTAAATTATTATGGTCAAAATGCCAACAGACAATTCCTGTAATAAACTATTACAAACGTATCCAAAGGGTTATGGTCAGAAACAGTTTTCCAAAATGCCAAATGAAAAAGTGGATAGTTATTGAACTTCTGGTGTTCTATGATACTGAGTTAATTTTCATTATAGGGATTGTCAAGTTTCTATCGATCCGTTTATAGTAAAAGACATTCTAGTATGATATTTTAGTCTGATGTTTAAAGATGACATAACTTGCAGCATTTCAACATGCTGTCCAATCTCACAACATACAAGCTCCTTTCTAGGCAGACAAAAGCTATGTTATGTAATGAAGTCATTTGCCCCTTCCTTTATATATCGGCTCCACTACCGTTACACTCCCGAATACAGATGAAACAATTTGAAAGGGGAATGCTACACAGGAAGACGATTAGTAAATGAAGAGGACAGATTAGACAAGAAAAAGTAAAAGAAACTCAGTATTCTATTACAAAAAAAAAAACAATGTTAGCATAGGTAGAATCGCTTGCTACAAGGGTACTTAAGAGATTCCCAAAATAGTGGTAAATTTGTGAAGTTTATTCCTAAATCATGTTGATAGAATTTCGCCCATTGCAACCATGCATTGAGGGGACAATAATTACTTAACAAATACATCTATTAATACAGGTGACTTGAGAGATGCCAGCTGAATTTGAAAGCATACTCTCTGCTGCTAGACAAGTTTCATATGATATTTTTTATAGTAGACCCAACCCAGAAGTGATGAAAGTACAATAATAACTTTCTTTATATTCTGGAGTGAATGGAACTGTTTGAAACCTATCCTGCTGACAACGTACTCATTGAACGTAACTTTAAGCTTCTTTTTTATTTTAGCCTCATGATTCAACCTTAACTTCAATGTAATATTCGATTCTAGCATATATAAGTTAGTTTTATTTGATATTTATTGATTTACTTGCTTTACAAGACATACATTAATAGTCCGAAGGAACTCAAGAGCAAAGAAGACTCCCTTTGAACATAAACACCCTACAATATCATGCACCAATGGAAATTATGGAGTCGATGGTAATACAATGAACCCAACTTGTAAATACTTCTGTATCAATGTTGTTATTGAAGTCTTATGGAATTTTTTAGGAAGTAGACTACAATAAAATTGTAGATATGAAGAATATATTGTGAATTAACAATGTTTACGGAAGATGGACTAGAAAGAACGGCACTCATCTAAAAGTCCAGAAGCCATCGTAATTTGTTGTACTAAAGAACCAAAACAATTTGTCTTTCATGGATCCACCACAAACCATCAGTATCTCGCTGTAAATTGAAAGTTCTAAAGCACAATTTAATAAAAAAAATACACTTAAACTCACACACAGAGGTTTGCTTACTTGAGTTTAGTGACGGTGAAGTTACTAGATCCGTAGATATCCATTTCCTTGAGTGTTATCTTGTATCCATTGGGACCAGAAGTGAGTGCTAGGGATAAGTCGTCCATCCTGAATGGCTCCACTGTTGGCATCTCGATCTCTGGGATACCTAGAAACAACAAACAGCGAATATTTTTTATAAGTATGTAACTGCAACTATTAAATTAGCTCGATTTCCATCACTTTGTTATTATATTTTCACTCACGGTTTCAATTTATTTAATCTTTTATGATAAACGAATGCTTCCATTGACAAGGAGGTCATTGGTACTGAGGCAATCAATGTACCAAACTCTCAATAACAGCATAAAACTAACATTTTTTCTTTTAATAATTGCATTTTTTACAACATTTTTATATCCAAGAATGTATCAAATAACTGTAAAATAACTTAGTCCACTTGTGAATACTATTGGCAGATTTATAACTCCAGTTGAAAAGACATAAAATAATTTAATAGAGTGGTTAAATTATGTCATATTCCATTTATTACTAGTTGAACTTTTGGTGTACATATTATTAAGATCTCTTTATTTGCCATTCCATCTGTCTTAATTTATGAATATTCAATGTTCTAATGCAGGTATGTATATTTCCAGTGACTGATAATTAGGTATTCCATGTCGAACGTCAATATTAAAAGGCAGTTTCCCTTTCTTACCTAGTTATGTGTCTGTCAATAAAATGTTGTCCAGTTCTCAGTATGTAAGTTAAAGCTGTATGTCCAACATCAACTAACCAACAATTGTACACATATCACATTACACCTGTATCTACACATTAACAAACTACACCAGACCCACGCACAAACAAAAACACTAGAAACGTTAACAATCTAACATGGATGAGGGCACGACCCACCACAGGAAAACAATTTACCTGGGCACTAGCTAATACCCTTCGCTTGACAGATCTGAGGTAAGTTAACATACTAGGACTAAACGTAAACCACTACTCGTAAACAAACTAATACCAGACGCATAAAACCTACTGACCTCTAGCTCAGTATAACTTTTTGAGGGGCTTGAAGATGGTGCCTTCGCATCGAAAGCACAATGCCAGCTGTACTCGATCATCAGCCAGTGAAGACGGTCTCCACCGATAGATATGACAACAGTATCATTTATATTGGTGGTTCTAACCCTTTATTGGAATTACTGGAAAATGAATATTTCACACGTCCAACTATTAGCACTTTGAAGGAATTGAGGCGCTGCTTGGCCAAAGAAAAGCGTTTTCCAGTTTTCCTAAAGGGGTGCTTCAGCTACACAGATTATTTTAATCAATACGATCAGTATTAAAATAATGCAAATCTAAAAACTTCATGTACAAACTGATTTGTTTCAAATACACAATAGGGGCTATAAGTGTTATAGACATAATACATTAGGATATATTTGAGTCATTAGTTCGATTCCCGCTGGAATGGGAATTTATTAG
Source organism: Riptortus pedestris (assembly GCA_019009955.1). Classification (NCBI taxonomy): domain Eukaryota; kingdom Metazoa; phylum Arthropoda; class Insecta; order Hemiptera; family Alydidae; genus Riptortus; species Riptortus pedestris. Next base: position 39,717,803 of record CM032232.1, on the reverse strand, counting down.
TTTAGGATTTTGGCGAAGCAAGATTGCTATTCTCACTTTGGTTAGATCAAGATAGCCTTTCCAGATTATTGGAGTGTGTGTGTGTGTGTGATAGATAAGTCAATTAAATTAATTACTCCAAATAAACTGGCACAAAATAAAAAGAACCTGGATCAGTTGAAAATTATTCTTAACCAGGGTTATAAACAGCGGAAACCGTCTTAAATCCCATAAAGGGGCAACGAACTGCCGTCGCAGAAGCCTTTCTTAATCATTCATTTACATTTATAGTATGATAGGGCGGGATAGATTAAACGAGTACGTACACAAAATATAATAATACAGTAACTAGGTTAATTCTTTGAGAAATTAGACAAGAACAGAGTAGTGTTGTTTGTATTTCAATGCTATTGAGGTCTGATTTCTTCATGCATTGCGAACATCTCCATGACCCTCTTGGAGACAATGAATACTCTATAAACCAGCTGGGGGATACTGCATAGCTTGTGCCAAATATCAAGGCTACAATCTTTAAAGAAATCCCTCCATCATGACTATAATGAACAACTCCAATATTCTATTGATCGTGATCACATGAAAGAAAGTATACACCTGATGAACAGAGCATTGGTATCAGAAATTATTCTTCGTGGAATTAAACTGAATTTACGAAATACGTCTGTTTTAAACGAAGTTTAGACACAACTTTCATACGCGGCAATCAATAAGTCTCTACTAAAAGATCTTAAGGAAGCATTTGGAATAGGAATGCTCCCTGCATGAAAATGATCTCTTCTATCATGTTCATACTATATTGGTGCATCTCATATAAGTGCGAAGAAAACTTCTGGCCCTGCTGTACAACTGTTGTTAGTGAAATGGACAAAGGATTATTTAAAATGAATTGCAAAGATTTTCATATTGAAAGTTCATTAAAAGTAGCCCTTCTGAACAAAATCTATAGCTGAAATAGTAATCATAAGAAACTATTTGTAACTCACTTCCTGATATAATAAACAGCATTATATACTAAAATTATTCCATTTGTTTCTGTCAAAATGTAAACACCCTGTTCCATTAGCTGCAGTATTTTTACATTACTTTGGTGAACATCGGATGGAGGAGTAATATATTTTCCAAAAATTGAATGTTATTGAATAATGTGGCCATCTTCATATGATTTGCTACCCAAGTGAGCAGGAAGACAATTTTTGTGGGAAAATCCTGTAATCTTATAAGAATCATAGCATAGATATTAGCCAGACTTGATGAATTTCAGAAGTGTTGGCTATAATAGATATCAACATATTTCTGATAAGAAATTGTTCAGATTGAGGGAAAAATGAGGAACACAATTACTAGAAACGAAGAACAGATTACAAATTAATGACCAGATTAGTATGAATGAAATAATGAAGTGAATTATTTTTTAAATGTTTTTTAATAAAATAAAATAAATCGCAATAAATCATTGGAAATGTTGGTAGGGTATGGATTTTAATGTAGGTTTTCCTCCCCAATTCCAATTTAAGGCCAACAAAAATTCAAAGGAAACTAGGCTACAGGAAAACTTTTAAATATGAAAATTTAAAGAAAGTATCACACACACACACACACACACACACACACAGAAAACAGTCACATAGAAACTCGATGGAGAATTTTGGTTCTGAAGTTTTTTCAAAATTTAGTTCCTGTTTCCACAGTGTTAAGCCATCAACATACATATATGGTAAGCCAGTCTGGCCAAGCAGTGGGCCGACAAATTGAGAACAAAGCAGGTATGCTTATGTGCGAGTGTAAGTATTCTTCATGAATATCTGTGACTACATGTGGTCCAATATGGTGTATTTGTTTCCTAGATATACCAGAGTTCCCTCCTTGCACTTTAAATCTAGCAACACCCAATGTTTTAACAACAGCGGGAGTTTTTGTCAATAATAGAATCAATGTGGCTATAAATAAAACTGGAATCTGTATATAGATACAAAAATAAATACATAGTTTCTGCGATGACTCCAAAGCCATTTAAGCCATTGACGGTTTTTGCATGAAGCTGCAGACATATTTAATACGATAAGTTAATGACTGGAGAAAGCCAGCCTTGCAGGGTAGATAATGCTCGATATATGATCAGGAGATTGGAGCAGTATAACGGTATCTGAGGGAAAGCAGAGTGAGAGCAGGTGCAGTTCCACCATCACTCAACAGATGGCACCACCACACAGGCCAAGGCTGTAGTCGACTATGGTTTAAATCTTTATGAACATTTTTAATCATAATTATAACCAACAATTAATATGTGTATTGTCAATATGTAAATTGTTACATATATAAAGAAAGGGAGAGACAAATGGAGAGCTTCTTTGTGAATGTGTGAGTATGTGGAGCACGCACAACAAAGACCATATCTTGCAATTTTCTCTTACTCATCAAGCTGTGAATTACAGTATGTAATTGGCATATTTAATATTCCTCAGTTCCTACAATTATCAACGTAAGAGAAATGAGAAGCTACTTAGTTCCAATTCTCCTTAAGAAGTTCATTTTGGAACAGAGTTTATTTTCTTTGTCCGATGGATTTTAATATTAGGTTAATAATGGAGACCACGTACTAAATTCATATTTTAATTGTGAAAATGCCTTGAGGAGAGAAATGGATATGATATTGATCTGGATAACTTCTAAATTTCCGTCAGAAGTATGATAGATTGGGCAGGGGGAAGTTAAGACTGGCAATTCATTCATTTAGTGTTCATCAGTAACAAGTGTATCAGATTGGCTATGCTGATACTGGAGAGCGATTCTGTTTGATGACAAAAAGTCCGTCATGCAGGGGCTGTTTAACTAAGCAGATTTCCCAAGTGCGGCACGTATTTGCATTTATCTCGAAACTTCAAGTACAATGAGACCACTACTTGGTATTTAAGCTCAGACTAAAGTAGTTCATGATAGAATAGCTTATTGCTAATATGACATGAATAGAAGTGGGGGTTTACTGAAGGCTGAAAACTAAACATTCCAAATATCTCGGTTAATGCTCATGATATAGAAAATATTTATATAACAATATTTATAGGCAATTACATTTTCAATAATATTGTTTCTATACACTTTCTCGATCCAACTCATAATAACGAAAATATTTCAAATTTTATAAATTCCTCTCCTATAAACCCCCCCCCCGTCCCAATCCGATTTCAGACTTTAAAGAACTTGATCCTTCTATTTACATAAAACGAGTTAGGATAAAACAGTAATTACGACCGCTAGAGCGGTAACAGACAAATATATAAATACAATTTTGAACGGGCCTCATTTTGGACATCTCCTAGGGAGGGCCGATGGGCATTTGAAGAAATGTTTTCGAAAATCGTGTCATGAGTACGACCTCAATAGCTGAAAAAAACTCCCTTTAAGATAAGGAGTTCCCATTATCACCTGTAGTATGTTGATCTTCGAGCTAGAAATTACATTTTCTAGCATATTGACTACAACTAGCAACCTGGATAGCCTAATCGCATACCCCCAGCCTTCCGCAAGTCAAGTTGGGCAAGCATCTTTGATGGACTTAAATGTTGACCGCTCTCCACATGGTGCACTGCTTCCAGGTTCCATTCTCTCGACATGACCCAATTAACAGAATCTACCATTCTATTAGTAATGGCACATATTCCTAATACCAAAGCTTCGCTTTAAATAGTAAGAGCGGCAACATTCAATGCGAAAATTATTGAGGAATTTCTCTCCATCCCGCTGCTTATAAGACCTATCAATAGTAGTTATGTTTCGAAGAGTACCAGAGTGAACATATGCTGTTTGAATATGATATGGATTGTAAGAATATAAAGCAAGATTGGAAAACAGACGACGATGATCCTGACAGAGAGTTTGTCCTTGGTGTGAGTCCTGGATTCCCTGGAACTTATTACTCTTGGTCTAGTCAATGTCTTATAAATTTACAGCCTCTGCCTCTGCAACAATCCTGGCTTTTAACCCTCCATCCTGATGTATATTCTTCTTTACAACCCATGAACTCGTACGGCAACAAGGAAACGTCGACAGCTCCAAGTAGTCAGAATTAAGTAGGTTTTCATTTACCAAATACCAGGGCAGGTGGTCCTTATTTTAGCAAATATTCCTTAGTGGTGCGATTTTCCGGGGGAAAAAATCCCTTTAAATATCCTAAGAGAAGTGAAAAACGAGCTCGATTAATTTCAAGCAACTCATGTTTCCAAGCCTTTTCCATACTATGTTCTAGCTATTGGCGTGTATCCAATGCCATATCACGTCATCAGTGCGTCATTCGTAGTTGACTAAGAGCCTGCGTGCCAGACTTTTTTTCATATTACAACTTTCAGGGCGAGATTACTGATAATAATTGGTCTTGTTTTCTTAAGCCGGTTGTTACCTCAAAGGCGCTCAAGACACTAACTCCAGGTGTGGCCTTTCAAAAGTGTTCCTCGCGTTAGTCTATATACCTTGTTGGGTATTCCTGCATACTAAAATGCCTCAGCTTTCTTCTACCCATCACAAAATTGCCGGAACCTTATTTATAGGTGATGCAGATCAACATAATACGCAAATCAGGTCATCATTCGATGACAGCCCTGGACAAAATTCGATTCGGTATTTTCTTAGTATCCTTCCACCCTTCCATTAACTTCCAGCCAGTCAATATGGTCTTATAACTTCTAGGAAGAAATTCTTGTATTTGAATTCCTTGCCCTATTTATTTATAATGTATGAGGACAATATTCACATTTTATCATTTATCTATATATAATAAAAAAATCTCCTTCCTCTGTACAATTTCTTAATTCCGTTGTCATTCCTTCAGATCCTGCATCATTATTATTTTTCAGCGACCTCTATCCTCCATATTGTCCTTTCACTATCACGTTCATATTGTTCAGATTCTACAACACCGACCGGTTTCAGGATGTTTTTAAAGTATTGGCTCATCTACCCTCGATTTGCGCAGTTTTCTTTAATGAAAAGTTTGATTTCTGCTCTGAGAGAGTTATATCAACGGATTGAATTCAGCACAAGCGAGTTGGCCCGTAGAATAAGTATGGAAATTTCAAGACATGAGAATCGAGGTCCTCTTGATTTAGAGGAATACTTATTTTCTAATTGACTCTGATGTCCTTAGCAAGCAATGGTGTGCAACGAGGTAAAAAAGCCAAACTTATAGGGGCAAAATGGAGTTGTTTGGTTAGTATTGGAAGTTGTAAAATACGGTACAGAAATCATTCTCTTGAAAAACCAGATTCATCCAAATTGTAATTAATTTATTTTTATTAAACACACTTTTATGGAATTACGGATAGGTCACCACCCTATTTTACCTAGGATGGGAGTAAGGATTTCATTTAGTGGGTTAAACGTTATTAATATTTTAAGTTTATTCAAACTATGCAACAATATAAATCAAACTCAGTAATCATAAGCTTAGTATAAAAAAAATTGAGATTCAATAGCATATGCGATCTGGCTGCCGGGTATTTCTGTTTTTTCTTAAATTTTAAGGGTAGATTTATTTATTTATGGTACAAGGTGACACTAACATTTGCAAGGTCTTCTTAAAGACAGGTGCTGCTGCATTTTTAAATATGATTTCAAAGCCTGGAAAGTTTCAGTATTGTCTAAGAAATTTAGTAGTTCTGTAATTAAAGCGCATTCCAGATTATATGGCTCCTAATAGTAGACATAAAACAGAACAAATATAATGGAAATAAAAATATAATATGTAATAATAATAATATATAACTACCTTTGGCGAGATAAGGCCGAAGATGGTGCAGAGCGTTTATTATACATTCTATGAGGTTAGGGTCGCTTCCTTTGCAGTGCTTCACGTAGGGAGCTGAAACAAAAACAAAGAATAGTTGTTAAATGTTTGATTATTTTATTAGAGTTTTAACCAAGAGAATAAAAAAAAATAAACTCTTTTCATTTTAACTATTTAAAATGAATAATTTTGCGTAACAAAATATAGTTTAGTTGTAATTAAATACAACAAATATAGAGCAACATCGTTACATTTGATGAACACGAACATGAGTTTGAGCATGAAAGGAATCGGATCAAAAGTCTGAACGTAGATGTAATCGAGTACGAAGGAGAAATAAATGGAAGAAGAGCTCTCTATGACAGCCATCTTACGCATTTTCGACGCCTTTTGGGATCTCTTTTTGGAATGTGACAAGTTATAACACCTTCTTACTGAAACTAAATGAGTTTAAAGATTGTTGCAAGATTTGCCACAGTGAAACCTGGTTATTGACTCCACATACCTTTCCAAGAATTGTTGACTTCAAGATAGCTTTTTCACCGGCAACTAAGGAAAAGGCGTGAGGGCGAGCTAGAGGTGTTTGATGCTATTAAATAACCCCTCCTTAACAAATAATGTAATTTCAGATATATAAGCTCATTGGATAATATTCAGATTTAATTACAATAATGTATAATTGTTGTCATATTTGTATATTGTTGTCATTTTCGTATATTTTAGCTGGTTCCATGATGTTATTAACGCTTCATCCCGAGATGATCTAATGCTACTTTATAAATACATTGCCAGTGTGGTTAAATTACGGTCATCATTATTAGCTTTGTAATATTAACATCATTTTTATGATTCATATTTTTTCTGAAAGTAAAGTTTTCTTTATTCATTTTTAGTATACGTGGCATTCTTTTCTTATTTTATTTATTTGTTTTTAAAAAAAGAAGTACTACGAATTTTTTTTTCTGCTTTTCATGGTTGCTTTAAATCAATTTATTGTTATTATCGTTTAGTCAAGAAAGTATTTTTTTTAGTCCAAAAACTTGTTATTAATTAAATATAAACAATAAATGTATCATAAAACAACTAATATAGATCTACACAATTATCTTAGCTGAACCCCAATTGCGTGGGATGAATCCTCTAAAGAATTGAAAATAAAAATCTAATCTAATAGTAATCGGTGACCACTTTTATTTAATGTCGTTTTCTTTAGATAATGAGAAACACATTATTCAACATAGGTGCCATCGAAAATAAATAACACTCAAATATATTAGATGTAACATTCAATATGCCGACATGTTCCAGAAGATGAAACGAGCCGTACAGGCGGTGCAACGTGTGCACTAAAGTAGAATGAACCAATCAGAGTGCTCAATAAGTGCATTAAACTTTGTGTAACCTAATGATACTCGTGATGGAAGAACAATCACCTGTAGCACTTCTTGCACAACGCTTTCCAATAAATCACATTCACTTCAATATTTGGCAAACCTCTCAACTGATTTCAAAACTAACGAGACGCCAGTAACTCTCCTCAGCTGTTCGGAATAATATTACGTACTAATCTCTGTGCATTATTATCTTATGCGGCTATATGGAGACTTCTGATGAAACCACATCCTTGTGTAAGAAATGCATAAAACAAACAGGATGAGTAATGCAATTTCCTTTCTGTATTTTTTTTAATATATTAGTGCGTTTCTTAATCTCAGTTGCAATTCATTTCTTTCGGATTCATTAACTACTATTTCCTAAAAGATAAGACCCACATTCATGTGTAGCATAAATCCAAAACTGGCCGCCAGATGTCGCTGTAATGTGGTCATTAACCTATGAGAGCGCCTTACTGCAACAAGGATATTGCAACGTAAATCCATCAGATCAGTTGAATGAAACTGCAAATGCAACACCTGTTGCTTACTCGAGCGTTATACAACATGAATTTTTCAACGCCTACCCCAGTGGACGATTCTTTTTTTCATCCGCTAGCACATTAGGGGAGGCATAAATAGATGGCAGAATGTGACTCCTATCAACAAAAGTCCTTCTCGCAGGGGCTGCGTAAACTATGCACATTTCCCTCGTGAAGTTCTTCAATAGATAATTCTACATTCTGGTAACACCACTATACATATTAAGTGAATATATGCAAACCCTAATGAGAAATCTTTCAGACAATTTTAATAACCTACCAACGGAAAGCCTCTGAATTGTAAACAAACCGGTCGGCCAACTACTCAGAGCTGAACAGAGATAGAAATATTCTTCACTGGAAAGAAGAATGATTACTGAAATAAATCTGAATGTAATATATTAATTTAATATTTCATTGAAAACTCTTTACTATATCTATTACTGTAATTTATAATGAATCAGAAAAATTTGTATCTCTATCACTCAAATTTTTGTAATCTAAGAACTTAAGACGGTGGATCAACAGGAACACATTTGCATGTATCTCGTGTAACAAATGTCTCTTGAAAACAATATTTGGTATGTAACCTTCGAAAAGAGTGGGGGTTTGCTAAAGGCTGAAAACTGAATAATGCAATTAACTCGGTTAATATTTAAGAAAGAGTATAAACGTATATAACAATATTCATAGTACATTCAATTTTCAATAAGATTGGTGATATACAAATTTTCGATCCGAGGTATAGTAACGGAGATATTGCGATTTTTTTGAAAAGCCCCGTGTCTAGTCCCCCCCCTCTCCCACTAGTTCGATTACAGCCATTTATCAAGTTTGATAAAGATCATACAATAATTGCGATCGCTCGAGCGTTAAAAGGTATATATATATATATATATATATATATATATATATATATATATATATATATTTAATTTTGAAAGGAACTCATTTTCGTCATCTCCTGAGTAAGATCGATGGACATTTGAAGAAATATTTCGAAAATCGCGAGGTGAGTACGATCTCCATAGCTGATTTCCCTCAGAGGAAATCTGCTATAACATTGACAGGCATATTGCAGGCTCAAGTGACAGTTAATAAGGTAATGCATTTGGTGGATCTATTCAGACTTTGACTTAAACTAGAGAATACTTTAATAGATCCATTTGGACTTTCAACTTAAACGTTCCATTTCTTTCTAACCAAAACCAAAAAGTCCTCTCCTGACAGTCAATTTCTTATTATATCCTTAAAATATGTAGCCGTGATTGGTCAGAAATTGATGAATTTCTATATATTTATTTCCATCTAAAACTCTTATTAGATCTAGTAAAGAATAGTAACAAATAGCGTATTTTAACAAAACCCATTCCCTTTATTCAAATATAATGGCATTCAATTCTGTTTAGTTATTCTCAACACAAGAAATGTGCTGGTGCTGGTGGTAGGATTTATACTTTTATAAGCAATACAATTGACAACATTCTTTAGCCAATGAAATACATAACTCACAGACAATATCATTATGTTTTACCAAAGTTAGAATATTCGGATTTCTATCCCATTATTAAAATAGCCCGGACCATCTTGTATGATCATATGGTTCTCTCTTACCCAAACCCATTGCTATTCCACGTTAGATTAGTTTCGCAAGTTATTCTTACACGACAAGAGTGCGCGACCATCCGTTGCATAATGCATGACAGTGTCCTTCTCCCTATATATGTCACACTGTCCAATTTTCATTTATAATAATTTGAATATGAATTGAAAAGCTTTTATATATTTATGCAGTTGTTTTAGTAGTTATATACAGGTAAATAAGAATAATAACCGTTAAAGAATATTCCTTGAAATTTTGATAAAATAATAATAGTTTGACAAGGTATAAATAATTTTTTCTGTAATCGTTGAATAATGGTAACATTACTAAACTGAAATGAGTGAAGAAAGTGAAAAAATTTGCAATAGAGTGAAGAAAGTAATCACTTTCTTTACAAGTGAAGAAAGTGAATTGCCTTCTTAATTAGTAATAAGTATAAATTAAAAAATAATTTGAAGTTGGAAATTAAATGCTTTTAAATGTTTCTTAACATTGTAAGAATTTATTTTAACAAAATAAATTGAAATATGAATGAATTATTGGTGGAAATAATCAATATATTTTAAAATTTAAATATAATAATAATTACCTTCCTTGTTTATAACCTGCACTTGTTTATAACTGCACTACTTCACAATCATTTTAATTTAAACAGACATCTTTGATATTACTAAAAAACTTACAAAAACACTGTTTGATTAAATATTATTATTATTATATTATTTTTTATTTAATTAAGCATTTTCAATTTATACATAAAAATGAATAGTGATAGTGAAACAGAAGTATAGTAACTATGCTTATAACCTTTCACAACCATGCTTATAACCTACCAACAACATACCATAATCTTCACAACATCGACATCCTAATTTTGTTCATATTCTGGTTAGATCTGATCATGTATTACACGATTACAGAAAAAATGTAATATTACACTCGTGACGAAAGTAGAATTTACAACTCTCGTGAAATTACCACACTCGCATCGCTCTTGTGGGTAAACGTTTCACTCGAGTTGTAAAATGATCTACTTTCGTCACTTGTATAATAAATAACTATTAAGTAAAGAAACTATCTAAAAGTACAATATAATTATGAATTTAACTTAATAAATAATGATTAGATGTGGATCCTTGCTTAGAGGCTAATTTAACGAATGTCTAGTTACTCGGTGCTTAACATATTTTCCCATTACAAATGTCAAGTAATCGTAAAACGTTTTCTTGTTTTTCAAAAAGGCTATCTTGTTAGAAGATTACTCCAACTTGCATGAATTCATTAACTATTAAATGAAAGGAGAAATATTCTAAATAGTATTAATTTCGGGATTTCAACGTAAGCAGCTTATTATTACAAATCCCATGAGAGTAACAACGAGATCGATTGAGAAGAACGCTGACAGCGCCATTTTGAAGGGAGTTCTATCGTTTTACGTTTTTAGAACAATGCAGAACAAGTTTTTTTTTCTTAATATATTTATTAATTAAAGGTTTCTTTTGTATTTGTTGGACATGATGAAAACAAATCAAAATCCAAAAATCGGCTAAGTATTGAGATCATAGCACTCAAAATAGGAGGACTCTTGTAGTAACATTTCAAAAAGGTACGCAACTTTTTTCAGTACATAATAAATATCCTAGGCACTCCAAGCCTGCGTAATTTTTATTACAGTTTTCATTGCAGAAGGAATTTTATATATATTTTTTGAAATATAAAAAAAAATATTATTATGAAAATAAAATCCTTTGATCAAGGAGTGCACTAAGGAAAAACGTTAAAATACACCCTTTTAAAAATTGAGTTCATTGACTAGAACAAAATAGTATTTCCAATTTTTACAATTGTCTAAAAATATTTAAAATACATTCCTTATGGTCATTGTAAAAGCTGAATTTCCGTTCGGGCAGTGTGAATCGTCACTATAGCAGTGTATTCATTAACGATTGTGGTTTTCCCTGTGCGTCGTTCACCAATTGTAAACATATTTACTTAGCAAATTTACATCCTACGCCATGCTATAGAGTTACTAAAATATTTCACTTCAAAGGGAGTTCTTAATTTGGTTAGCAAATTTAGACTTAGAATTAGACTTTATATAATAAACGAACATTTTTTTTTCATTGTTAGTTCTCACATTGAGATGTAACTCCTATGTATATTAATGGAGTTATTTATATTTTCGTGATGTCAGTCCTCAGCAAACTCGCACATCGCAAATATGAGATTTTCATATTAGCCCGTTATACATGTATGTAATACCAGCTTAACTCTAATGTCAGGATTCATAAAAAGAGAGAAAACGAGTATAGATTGTGAGTAACGCTACCTATCATAACGGAATGTGAAAAAGTCCGTCACGCAGGGGCTGCGTAAACTAAGCAGATTTCCCACGTGAAGTTTTACAATAGAGAAATCTGCCTAATAACAGCTGTAGTAGTAAGAAACCTCTAAACCTATTCACGAGGGTCGAATAGTTACGAAAACGGCCGCCAGAGCTCACGGCGGAAAGTCCGAACATAGCCACTGCTGCCGTGCACATGCAGAATACAAATGCAAATATCTCAGTTAATATTCATGATACAGAATAAATGTATAGAACAATATTTATAGTAAATTTAATTTGCAATAAGATTAATTCTGTAATATTTTTCGATCTGACGTATAGTAACGGAGATATTTCGAATTTTCGAAAATCCTCCCCTCTAAACCCCCTCTCCCACTGGTCCGATTTCAACCATTAACGAACTTGATCTTTCTTTTTACATAAAACGACTAAATATCGAGTTTGGTAAAGATCAAACAATAATTGCGACCACTAGAGCGGTAACAGACAAATATATATATATATATATATATATATATATATATATATATATATATATATATATATATCTACAGTTTTGAACGGACCTCATTTTCGTCATCGCCTGGGTAGGATCAATGGACATTTGAAGAAAAATTTCGAAAATCGCGTCATGAGTACAACCTCAATAGCTGATTTCCCTTAAGGGAAATCTGCTAAAATGTTCTTATTTTTAAGCAATCTCCGGCGTATTATTTCTCGCAGACTCACATGTACCTCTTAAGTATTTCAGTTTTAGGACGTGGACTACATCGAAATACCATCGTTTCAACCCAGAAGATTACGAAAATGAGACCTGTTCAAAACTACACACACACACATATATATATATTGTTAATGCTCCAAAGGTTATAAATTTTTCTTTATCGTTACCAAACTCAGTGCTTAAACGCGTTATAATTAACTGAAGACCAAGTTCTTTCGGCCGAAATTGGACTAGTGTGAGGGAGAATTTCGAAATTTAGAAAAATAGAACTTTTTTAACGTGTAGTGTTAGGCTGTTTATTAAATTTCTGAAAAGAAATTGTTTTTCTGTTGACAGGTCACTGATGATGGGGCGTTTGCCTCGAAACTGCTTAGTTGGTTATTTTCAATACAAAATACCTTTTAATAATTTACTTGTCCGTGAATTACTCAATCCAAGAAAAAAAATACTTGTTCGTGAAGAAATATAATATCTACATTAAAAAGTTCTTTCAATGTCTCATATGACCCATATGATCTCTAGAGCGTAAACAGTGATATATATATATATATATATATATATATATATATATATATATATATATATATATATATATATATAAACAAATTTGAACGCACATCATTTTCGACATCTTGTAAGTAGGATCGATGACTATTTGAGGAAAGTTTTCAAAAAAATCGAGTCATGAATATAACATCAACAGCTGATTTCAATTAAAGGAATTCTTCTATGCCGACAGAAGTGCACGAGATAAGATTGAATAGAAGGGCTCTAGATACTATCGGGTGAATGCACGCGCGGCAGCCGGTGCATAATAGGAGACGATTGAGCCCACTTCTGGGCTTCCATTGGATTACTCGAGCATTCCAGCCGTTCCAACTGTTGAAACACAGTTCTCAGCGGTGTTTCATTTCCAAAACAGCTCCTCAATTGCCTCTCATACATCTATATGTAATAGGAGAGGAGGAATTTGCGGACAGGGACTTCGATAAACCAATAAACAATGGCGCCTCAAGTTACATTAACTAAAAAAGTCCGCCACCCGAGGTTGCGTAAACTAAGATGATTTCCCACGTGTTGGTATAGTATGCATAATTGATGACGTCACCACACAAAGAATTTGCATGCATATCCCATAATATAGGTTTCTTGAAAACAATACTTGGTATATAAGCTTAGAATAAAGTGGTTCGTGTATTAACAGCTTATTATAATATTACATGAGTAGGAGTGGTACTTATGAATGAAAACTAAAAAATCCAAATATCTCCGTTAATATTTATGCTAGAGAAAATATTTATATAACAACATTTATAGGTAATTTATTTTTCAATGAAATTGGTTATGCACAATTTTTCGATCCGGCGTATAGTAACGGATATATTTTTCAAATTTTCGAAATCCTCCCTCTTGTTCGATTTCGGCCATTAAGGAACTTGATCTTTCTTTTTGAATAAAACGATTAAATATCGAGTTTGGTAAGAATCTAACAAAAATTGTGACCACTAGAGCGCTACACACACACACACACACACACATACACACAAAAATATATATAATTTTAAAAGGACCTCATTTTCGACATCTCCTGGGCAGGGTCGGGTCGATGGACATTTGAGGCATTTTTTCGAAAATTGCGCCATGAGTCCTAGCTCAAGAGTTTAAGAGTCCCCTTAAGGGAAATCTGCTAAAAAATCTGATGTGGACACCACAAGACTTCCTTATACTATTATTAAAGTAAATAACTATATAAAATGATCCGAAGCACTACATTTAAAAGTATTTCATTTGAAGTTTCAAACAGTTTCATGGATTAGATATAAATCTCATAGGTCTATTAGGTTATATTATAGAGCATTTTATGATAATAAAAAAAACCTATACAAATCTTCTTTATCTACAATAGGCATAAAGGAAGAAGTGGGAAATAAATGTTTTCTTCTCCTCCCCTTCCTTTTAGCTGATTTCGATGAAGAGAGGAAGTGTACAACTAAATTTTATTACACTTCTTAATATGAAATTTCTGTACTCTTCGACTAAGTCGTTCTTGAGTTATATGAGATACGTACAGTCGTCACATCACACATACAAATACTCTAGTTGTATTCAGAAAGGATCAAAACGGATATTCCGTTGAAATTTTAAAACCAAAAATTCTCGTGATTATAGTGTATTCTTTACTTGTTGCAAGAAAGAAAAAACGTCTCTGCATTATTAGTGGCGAAATTAATCCAAGTTCACTGCTTTTCCCCTTGGCTGCATTACAATCCTCGTTCATCATCTGGGTGGAAAAAGGACAGACACCGAATATTTTTAACCGTGATACTTAAATTCATCTTTTAATTTAACCATGGTCCAATCGTTTGAATTAATATGCTAAATCATTGCGACAGTATCAGACAATAAAACCTCTTCATTCGAAGTAGAATTTAAGTACAGATCTTTCAATATGTATCCATCGAAGGCATTCGATCTAATAGTATTTGCGGTATGTGGCTAGAGAGTTTTTTTTTTTTTTTTTGGTTACACTTATCCCAGATTTCAGAACGCTTACTGCACGCTAACCCTCAATTGATGTGTTGCGCAAATATGTCAGCCAGCAATTGCTTTCCTATCTCCTACTGATATTTCTATTCCAGCATTAAAAGTTCGTAACATCACTTTGTCCTCTTTGTATTACTGTTATATAGTAATTTATTTTTAATTTCTCGCCTTGGTAAACTTATTTATTCGTACTAGAATGTCACTGGGAGCGAAGTACCTTATAACCGGGATATTCCAAGAAGAATTCTCAGTCTTCATTAACAAGTAGTGTACTTATAAACGCTTCCTGTAGCTTTAGCTACCATCTTCAGAGCTGTGACAAACCACAGGAGCACAAATTTAACATTATTTCTTAAAGTCATGTCGAGAAGTCGGACAGGATCTCCTTATAATGAGCTCTCAGCTTCACTGCCTAGAGAACTTCTTCTGGAACGGGCAAGAGTCAAGACAGCTGATTAAGCACTTCACCTTCGAGATAATCACCATTCATGTTTAAATTCCCATCCTTTTTTATTATTTTGTCTATCATTTCTTCAATTCCCTCCCCTATGTTCATGAATATTGAGTTATTTGCATTAGTTAAGCCACATGTTCTTAACTCCAATAACATATGGTTGAGCAGTGTTGAAATATCCTCTGTCTTTATGTTCTTTGCCTCTTATGTTTAACTTACGTCCCGTTTGACCAACGTGTGAGCTGAAAGAGTCTCCACACACAATCTTAGACCTCCGTCAGATCTTCAATTTTGAAAATATCCTCATTTTTACATAGAATATTCCCCAACGCTATTCCTTTGTGAATTCTTAATATTGTGTGTTAGTGATTGTATTACTAACAATACTCCTCCTCAAATTACTTACAGAAAATGCTAGGAAAAATCTCTTAGTATTTGTGTTTGGCACGTCCAAGTTTTATATTCGGTACAAACAATTCTCGGTTCTTCTCCAGCACCTAGAGAATAGTTAAATATTTAAGTAAAAGGTGAAACTCATATACTGCATTTATTATTCAACACAATATTAAATTCTTATTGGCTCAATCGTTAATAGAAGCATGATGAAATGATAAAAAACTCAAAATGTGTTCACAAAAGTTACAAAGAACTATTTGTAAATAACTCAGATCTCAATCAATTGTAGGATTTTATTAATATTATAAACAGGTGCTCTGATTCTATCGAAATGGAATTTGACTTGAGAAATCCTCTTCTTGAGATACTCAAGAAAATAAATGCTAGTTAATGTTTAGGACTGGTAGATTTTGAAAAATTAAATTCTTAGGTCCTTATAGCACATACAGGTATTAGCGTTATAAAACATTCGGAAACGAAGCATTCTGTGTCAGATGAGTACTCAAAAATACATGCTATAATAATTGTCTCCAAGAAAATTAAGGCAAACACTCATTGTGATAGTCCAACATTATTCTTGAAAAATTATTATAGTTTATTATAAATTTATGAGCCAGAGATTTCCATTTGGTGGATGAAAACTGTTGTGGTTATAATTAAAATGTTTCAAAATGAAAGACCGTAGTATTTTCGATTTGAGAGATTAATTTCAATTCAGCAATAATATTCTAGCCCTGTTGGGAGTTCAGAAAGAGGCACACCACTTTCATGCCATTTAGGTATTTGATATAGGTATAGATCCCAAAGACTGAAATTATTGTGAAATATTGGCCACTTAATAATTGTTTTTTTGTGTAAGCTTAGAAAACTACTATCAATTTTCCAAATCTTTTGCTCCAAAATATACTGTTCTGACTAACAATTAAACCGGTTTCTAGCTTCCTCTTTCCCTCCCTTCTCCCGTATGTATAGAACGATTTTATATACTATACCTACGGAAACACTTGGACATTGGTAATTGTGGTATTTGATAAGAAACACGCGATTAAGGTTGCAAACAGGAAATGAATGGTTGTTCTAGGTCATGGTTAGAGTTCGGTGAAGACCTACTTGATAACATCCTTGATCCAAATAAAGGTTGCTGAGAGTGGAAACCTCCTACGTCCTTTCCTTTAAATACCGAATAACAAAAAAAAAAAAAGACACCTTATCCAGCCAACAGTCCATCTGACAAGATGGAAAACAAATTGAAGATACACAACGTTCTGAACGCATGAATTCTGTGAGACTCCGAAATGTTTTCTTCTATTATTACCTAAACGATAAAAGAAAAATTTCATTCTTTTAAGAGGACACTTGAAGAGGAGTAAGAAATTCTAGAGAAACGTAATGACACACTAATGACTTTGTCCCAAGCATAATTAAAACCAATTAGACTTGTCAATTTTTGAAAATTCCAATTCCTTCCCGACAAGGAAAACCAAATCTAATGAATTGCTTCGACATTTTCTTTTTATTGTTTCTTGAGTGTTTTCTTCAGAAGGAAACCCCACTTCATTTTATAACAAAAAAGCATTAAGCCGACACCTCATCATTTCCTTGTATTCCCGATAAATAAAGTAAGTAAAATGTTTTATCGTACTATATTTAAAACTATTTCATTCGAAAGTCATATGCGAAATTTCCATTCCAATCCTCCGGATCATACAAATTTTAATGAACATAAATCATAGATATCCTGATGTGTTGTGTTTGTCGGTCACTAAGGTTGAAATAAAACTACTTCAGCTTGCCGAAGTTCCGGTACAATTTATTACCATTGTCAAGGCGAACTGAATGGTGTACAAGATGACAAGGTATAGAATGACAGTCTAGTCTGATTTCGCTCAAGTTCAATGTCCGACTCTCCTTCCTGAAAGAGCGTTTTATATTTTATATTACAGACAGTTCTTTTAGCATTTAACTCAATTGCAGTTTTCAGATCTTGTACGCCATTCAGTTCTACTTGACAATAGTAATAAATTGCACCGAATCGTTGGTAAGCTGGATTAGATTCATTTCAACCTTATTGACCGACTACTACATCACATAAGGATACAGCGGTCATCACTAAGAATATTCACAAATAATAGATCTTTTTTTATGGTAGACAAAAAGGGTCCTTTGGAAATTTTCTGATTCTCAAATAGATATGGAGACATTTTATTTATTTTTACCTTCTTCGCAACCGCCACTTTCTTAGTTGATATTAATGAATTGAGGAGGGTCACAACTAGATGTTACAACAGCACTAATATAAAGTTTCAGCGTTCTAAGCTAATCGTTTTTGGGATATGCGTGATATATGTATGAAACTAGTCTAGGTGGATTCTGAAAGGGTCAATACGGATAATTCTGTACAAATCTGAAAATCAAAATATTTTGCGATTGAATACTTCCTTTACTTTATACAAGGAATTAAACTCCTTTAACACACGCCGGAGGCCGGTAGGTCCACTTTTCGGAACCGTTCTGGTCCAATCTGATCGACTATACGTAGTTCCTAACAGTTCGTACAGTTCACTTTGACCCAGCCCTAAAAGAGAGAGAGAGAGAGAGAGAGGGGGGGGGGTATTATGTAAGGGGAAGGAGAGTGGGGGAGATGGCCGGGTGTATTACGAGAGCCAGGCTATAAGGTGATGAAAAACCTGTAAGGGAAGAGAAAATAAGGGAAAGGCTGGCCACTTTCTCCCCTGGCTTCATCACTCCAGTGGGAAGGTCAGTGATCTTCTCACTGCATCTACACTAGTGTCACACTACTCAGTTAGCACCTAGTTCACAACTCCCTGCTCCAGGGATACAACCTTTCCTAGACTTAATACACCAAAGAGCCAGTGTTTTAATAAAGGTTTAATGCATTTAACCTAATAAATACGATAAGCAATATAACTTTTGAAAAATCATGTACATTGGTGATGAGTCTTATAGGTAAATACAAAAATATAAATTAAAAGTGATGTACAATACCTTTCTAATGTGATTATTTTTATTACTGAAGTATCAAAAAGACAAGCAGATAAGGAGATTGGTTGTTGATAACAAACTAGGAGTCGTATATAGTTTAAAAAGTGAAAAATATAAAGGTCTCCCATGTATATATTACCACTTGATTTTAATGCAAATGAGCAGTTGTCTGTTGATCCTACCTGGTAGATGACAAAATGAGTTAGGTTCAAACTTTTGTGTGTATTGACCACTAAAAATTTGATTTTAATGGCCCATATTAGGAGACGGATAGAAGGTGTTTACAGTAAAATAATTTGCAAAATCAGGCGTATCTCAGCTATTATGAGTCGGATCGGAAAGTTATGTGACCTAACTCATCAACAAATTCAAGTACTATATGTTTTGGCCTACAAACGTTTACAATAATCGGGCTATTTGTTTTTTTTTTTTCTGTTTTTAGTTAACAGATCTCATTGGCTACTTATAACGGGATGTCACTCCACGTGGAAAATCTCAATATGATTATTTTATTAAAAAAATAATAATAAAATAAATTAACAAGAATATCTCACAACGTAACCCATGTAAATTTTAATATAATTTGGTTTCAAATTAAAAAATATGTATGCATTCATTACGAAAATGCAATACCCAAAGTTACATGGTGAATGAAAGTGCTTATAATAAGTTCAAAATAAAAACCAAACGTATACCCCGAAAAAACCAATGTGGATTGAATGTTTATATAAAAAAAAAACTGATTCGAATTCTTTGTTACAACAGATGTTATAGGAAACTGATCGATACGGTTAGTATAGCAATATCAACAGTAGTTCGTGGTCTTGAAAGCATTATGTGTTAATACATTTAAAGGCTCAAATCACGAAAAACAGTATTACATCAGAAACCAGAATACTAAAATTGGCATCTTGTTATTTCATTTAGCCGCAGATAATATTACCTAATCAATAATTCAACTATTTAATTTGGATTCGAGTCAATACTACACTGCGCTCCAATGTATTCTATAGAATACATCTTTCGCCATTTACCCTACAGTCGCGTGACCGTTTAACGTTTCAACTTTGCTGTTAATTGCAAGGGTTGTTCCCGTCTTACCATTCGCCTGCTAGAATCAAACTTCTTACGTATATTTAATTTCCCGGAATGTGTAATGTTAAGGTTCTTTGAATCAGTGGATTCATTGGACTTCCACCTAGTGGTTTCCTGTAAATTTCTCTCAAGTGGCTTATTTTTATGCGTGTACTTTTCACTTCAAAGCCCCGAGCTATGGGATTTGAAACATGGTTGTTTGTGTTTCATGACCGATGGAGCATCCCCTAAATGATAAAATGATTTACTATCTTAACATACACTGGACGCCAGTAATCCTGAATCCGTATTATTTGAGTAACACATTTCCCAAACGGGATATCAGCCGTTTACTCATGACGCGATTTTCGGAAAATGTATTCAAATGTCCATCAATCCTACCCAGAAGATGACGAATATGAGGCCAGTTCATAATATACACATATATGTACGGGTATGTTAACGATCTGCAATTCTTCTTAGATCCTTAAAAAGCACGATATTTAAACTTTTTATTCTAAAACTAAAGATCAAGTTTGTTAATGGCTAAGATCAGAGTTAGAGGGAGAAATCCCAAATATACCCGTTATTATACATGTGATCGAAAACTTATATTCCATCAATCTTACCACGAATTTAATTTTCTAAAAATGATCTTATAAACATTTTTCTCTATCTTGAATATTAAAGAAGATAGTTTCATATCTTAATTTTCAGCTTTCCAAATGAAACGAAATACTAAATAAAACCTTATTTCGTAAATTTCAAACAGTGTCTAATTATATTTAGACCCCTAGAAAGACATATTCACTGATGGCATCTGTGTTCTTTAAAAGAAAAAGAGATATTCCGAAATAAATGCAAGTTCATGACTTTCTCTGTCCCGTTTTTGTCGACTAATTATCGCAGCCGACAATACTAAATCAGGACTACAAACGACCTATATTTAAGTCATTGTTCGGAATTTCTCTTTGACGCTCTCACCTCATACTATACACTCATATGCAGGCACCCGCTCCCAGTACTGAACGACAGGAAATAGAACATAATGACTCAAAATATATTAGGTATACCCAAATGACTGAAAATATCCTTAGAGTTAGACAATATAAGAGGAGCATTCAAAATTACGGATGTATGAACAGTTATTCTGAGTTCTTCAAAGCTGAGACCAGTGCCGCGTACATTTTTACTTTTATGTTACTGCATAAATCAAGAACCAATTGAGGAGGGAGGGGGGGGAAAGCCCTTATGAAAAATTAGATAAAGCATATATTCATCATCAAGGTTTCAATAAAGGCTAGTCCCTCCACATAGCATATATTTGAGTGCATAGTGCTTTCTGGCTAAGAACTCATCTTAAGCGGCGTTCAATGCTATGTAAGTTCGAATCGAGAGTCAAATCAAATGCCCAATAATAAGACATGCCTGAAATGTAATATTACATTAGAATTGAATGGAGTAAGAAAGTCTTTCCTGTTCTTGTTTTTTGGGTGCTATGGCGGAAATCAAAAGTTGCAATCCATCGTAGAGAATCCTTTGTTGTACATACCTGAGGGCAGTCGTCGCAGTATGGGATGTCTCATAAGTCCAAGCCTCACGACTGTACCATTTAATTAAATAAAGGATGGGGGGAAATTATGAGGTGATTATGACCAATGCTTATCGATAAAACTTGCAAATTAGTGTAAAATTTGCGTATACTTGTTACAAAGACAAGGATAAGTGTAACTTTTCGTGCAACTGGCAAACACAATAGCTAACGTCAAGGACAGCGTCTCACAAAACTGGAACCGTTTTCTAAATAGAAGCCTAACGTGCCGACTTCAATTTTACCTCTATGGATTACGAAATCACTTGCTAATTTTACAGTAAAATACTAATATGAGTAACGAAGTTGACTCAGTGTGTCAGTGATTGGGAAAACCACCGGGACCATAATAGTAATACCATTCTATTATCTTCTCTGTTAGTTGTGTATCACTTTAAGTAAGCAATGTTGTCCTAATGACCTTGTCTCTTCACTAAATGCACTGTAATTATTTCCTTAGCGTCACTCTATATTATTCAGCCTCAACTACCTGTTTGCATAATGGCTCCAGAGTTTTTAAGGCATTTCACATACAATTAGACCCCACTTACTTTCATTAAAACTGATTACAAAGTTTGTAACTGACGGGTGTAACCTGACGTCCAGCTAGATGACTCAGCACTTGCGTTAAACGCCATTTATTCCATTTAAAGAATAATTAGTCAGGTGTTGGCTTAGTTCTAAATCATACAAATATGCAGTACTGAGTACGCATTCACAGTGCAGTCACATTCTTCGAGCTTACAAAGTTTACATCGGTATGCGGTCAATTGGAGATAATTGTTTCCATGGAATGGCAGAGGACTTTAAAAAAAGCTTTAGTTAAGAAATGTACGAACAATGTACAGTCACCACTTCACCCGACACACACTTCCAATTATTTTAGTTTAATTATAAAATGAGTCTCTCTTTAAAGTGGACTCTTAAAAATTTCTTAACTCTGTCTTGAAGGTGGCAGCAAGATTGTTTTCATTTATAAAACATGAATAACTAATGAGTAGGGAGTTCAATTCCCAAAAGAGCATTAGGAATTGAATTAGTGACGAACTCACTGAAATAAACACTTTGTCCGGCCCTGGCTAGAAAAAGGTGGTAGCCTGTAGATATACCGCCCCAATTAGCCTTAGAACCTGAGCAAAGTGAGCTCTAAAAAATAATATAATGTTATAAATGGCCGATGAATGAAGTGGATAGTTCATTGACCATAGCTGCGTTTGGATTAGTGTAAGAGGCCGAACGTGATGTATTCATTGTTCCATTAATAATTTTAATGGTAATACAAATAAAACAAGTTCGTCACACAGGTGCTGCGTTAACTAACTGCTGCGTATTTGCATTTATCTATAAACGTAAAAGTTCGATGAGAATAATATTTGATATTTATGCTCAAATAAAGAGGTTCAATTATAACAGCTTTTTGTTAATATGACAAGAGTAGAAGTGTGAGTTTACTGATGCCCGAAAACTAAAATATGATATTATCTCGGTTAATATTTAATTTAAAGAAAACATGTACATGACAACATTTATAGAACATCATATTTGCAATATGATTGATTCCATAAATATCGAGTTCAAACGATCCGAAAAAAATTCCACCCTCTAGAGCGTTAAGAGAATATATATATATATATATATATATATATATATATAGTTGTTAACAGCCCTCATTTTCGTCATCTCCTAGGTAGAATTGATGGACATTTGAGGAAATGTCACGCGTCGTGAGTACGACCTTAGTAGCTGATTTCCGTTAGGGGGAATTCGCGAAAAAAAGGTGGTTCGTATTGATAAACCTGTCCCAATTAGCAAGCGTAGAATTAAGTGGACATTAATAAATAACATTTGAACCATGGCATTAGTATGATTTAGAGTGAATAATTATTCATTTATTAACGTCCACTTTTTGCAGCTTAGGCTAATCGGGACTGGTTATCTACAGGTTACCACCCTTTTCTAGCCAGGGTGGGATTTTAGGACGTTATTTAATGAATTTAGTCACTAAATAATTTCCTTTGCCAAGGCGAGAATCGAACTCGCCACTCTAGGTTTACCATGTGAGATAAAGGTCAACGCTTTAACTCTCATGGCTAACTTGAGCCCCCAGTGAATAATTAAACTGATCAAATATATTAAAAAATATTAGAAGATTTTAATGATCATTTGAAGCTTTTCTTGTTGTTGACTCCGCCATGCGATTGAATAGAATTTAATGCACCTTCAGTCTAGCTGCACTAACGTTAGGTCAGGCAGGAGGAAAAACTCATGTCTTGTTTTCTTAAGTTGTTAATGACAAGTTTGTACATGAAGTGAATATGGACTAAGACTAAGTAAATCATTACATCTTGGGTTGCGAATTTATTTATAATTGTATTTCTTGCATGAATTAAATGCAATCTTAAAATAATCTCATTTGCAAATTATTAAATGAAAAATTACCCCATGAAAAACCAGATATCGATTGTAAATCAATATTTTAGTAGTATATATTTATCGATTTATGATACCATTTGCCCTAGCACATTGTGTCTTGTGCTCAGTATAGATGAAGCCTTTATATTCCATTGATATTAGGAATTCAAATTATATAACCAAGAAAGAGCAGTGACCATCGAAATCGGAGCCTGAGTCGCACAGATCGTGTTGCCAGTCAGGTGTTTCTTAAAAAAAATAATAATAATAAAAAGAGGAAAGTCCTAGTCTGTTCTTCGAACAAGGAAAACTTCTGCAAGGACATTATAATAAGAATAAAAGGTAGGTCTCATCTTGCAGACTCCTGCCATATTATTTTCAAAGGTTTATTATAATTTGTAGTTGTTTTTTTTCTTCTGAAACATTTCTGTATAATGTTACTAAAGTGGAAACTTTCAAACACTGATATAATTTTGGTCTTCGGCCTAGGTAATAACTCGGTCTGTATTTTGCTTGCTCTATTTACGAAATATTTCCACTCATTCCGGTAAGTTTAGTTTATTTACTGGGCACAATCAGAGCGAAAGTCCATAATTTATTTTATTACCTTTTGGAATTGTTTTGTGTTCACTATTACTAGTAGACCCCCTCTTCCCCTTTCACTGATTACATAACAGTTAACAATATTGGATTCCATGGTATTTCAATAGGACGTTCAAACGACGATGGCAGTACCACAGGAGCAAAAAACTTACCCTTAAATAATACTTTTTTCAGTCTCCCTCTTAAATATACTTCCTAAAATTTAGATAAATGATGTTAATCATGTATTCAGTGTGCTTCATGGGGAAAATAAAACAAAACAATTATAATACTAACATCAATACTAAATCAATATTTTAGTAGTATCGGTTGCAGCCATTTATGGATTTATGATACCATGTGCTAGATAAGTGTTATCTCTAAGCCACGGGCTGACTACGGTCTTATTATTAAGGTACTTGTACTCCTGATAAGATGTTAAAATCAAAAACATGAAACATATAGTGTCCTTGAAATGAATAGAAGAAAGGTAATGTTTTCTGAACCGTTGCCTATTAGTGAAAAGTAAAAAAAAAAAAACAGGAACTGCATTGGAGCACTACGGATGAGCCAACCAAATATGCTCGTGTCCTTGCCAAAGAAATATAAACTATAATAAAACAGTTTGTTAATCCATACAACACGTTTATTATTATTTGTGATGTTTGTTTGTTGCATTATTTGAAAACAATGAATGAAAACCTTGATAGAGATAAAGAGAAAGTTTTATTCTGTGTCGCGAGATAATTTGTATGAAAATAGCTTCATCATGGAGTATTCATCAGTGAAATATTATTTCCACTGTATATATCTTCTCATCTATTGTATGTAACAATCGAAAATTATCTCGAATTAGGAGTGGACTAGAATAGAGAAAGTCAAAAACATTAGGCGTTCATATCTTACAAACTAATTTATCTTTGTTTTACACCTTTCCCTCCAACATTGTGAAAAATGGGACATATAGACAAATTCACGATTTCAACAATGACTACTAAATTATTCAATATTTAAAAAATTAATAAAACAAATCTCCTAAAAAGAATAGTCTATACGTAGAAAACGTCAAACAATGTGCATGACTTTCTCCTGTTATGTTGATTTTCAGTTCTAAAAAATATGAATAAGGAGGATCGGAGCAATTTAATGCAGAACTTTCGTAATAACCAAGCTTCTGGATATAGTATGTGAATTTTAATGTCAACAGGATACATATATAAATTTACAGAGAGCTAAAAACCATGTTGAACCATGGTGTTGAATTTCAATCAGTACTAGAAAGACAATGCACAACTGAGCGATTTAATGGATTACGCATTAACTTAATTATTTAAGTATGTTGCTTTACTACCCCGTTTTATATTGTGACTACAGGTTTCTGAAGGATCTCGTCGTGAAAATCAGTTGCTAAAGCTATGATTTATTTATTAATCTTCTTCATATTCTGTAAGACAGGTTGTGAATTATTAGCTCTGATCACTGAGGGTGTTTCAAACAGAAGAGCTAAAATTTCCTCTAAACTGTGAGGCATTAACAGGTCTTTGTAGTAGACCCACTGTGAAAATAAATAAAAAATGAAGAGTCGCGGAGGAGAATTGACCGTAAATATTGGATTCTCCACATTCAAGAAGATAACTATGAAAAGAACCACAGACTAGACACAGGTTTTTGTGTACTTTACTTAAGTGCGTATAGAATTAAGTTTGTGATTTATTTTATGCTTTATCACCTATGTATCCGGCTCTTTAACATGTTCATAAAGAGAAAACAAGAAATATTAGGAATCATAATTTGTATATATTTTAATTAATAATTGTCCTTCTCTGGCTGGAAACAGTTTCAATCTGTAGATATTCCGTTCCAATGAGAGATAGAATCGTAAAGTGGAAATTGATTAAAGAAAAAGAAAGTATCATAAAACGTAGAGCCAATGGCCATTATTATATAATAATGGGATATGCAGATAATAAGATTTTATAGTAAAATTAAAATCCACATTGAGATATGACGGGTCACAATGACATTGGACGGGTTATTCGACAAACTACAATCATTTTCTTGCCAGGATGGATCAACGAATTTCCTTTTTATTTCAGTTATAACAAATTATGCTCTTTTCCATAGATAATAGGCTCGCACCTTTACAACGAGTATCAAAAATTTATTTACAGTTATTACAATTTCGTACATGTGTGATTTAATATTTATTCGATAACAAATAGACACAAATAATTTATTAATTACATTTTTAATAAAATCGTGTTAATGCACGATCATAATAAGCTCTTGAGAAAATAATATGAAACCAACAAAAATGGAAATTATTTAATGTAATTAAAATTAAGGACGTGTGAAATGGTGCAAGGACAGAAGATAAAATAACTTTTAAATAACTCTTATTTGTTTATTTTCCACTCAACGTGTTTCGGACTCATATGACGCCTTCTCAGGAGTTGTACATCTATATAGAGGGATTCGACCTTGCCACCAAGGTGGTCACGTCATGACTAACAAGATGGAGACCTTAAATACAAATCAACTGACCACATTAATGGTTTAGAAAATCTATTGCTGAAGCCGCATAGTCTAATACTGCTGTATATTAAAATACAGAGGGAAAACACTTCCCGGTGCAGCTAAGTATCCCTAAGTCAAATTTTGGGTCACGGGCGAATGTAAGTAAATAATCATATAGATTATCGTATTATACAGTATTTAATTTAATGATAATAATAAAATTACTTAGTGTTCTCGTAGACTTAATGGTCAATGTCGTGACTACAGAGGTCTTCTAGTAATGACCATATATCATCATCAGATTATAGTATTTTATGCCTACGTTTCCTTCATTATTATTCTAGTTACTTCAGAGTATTCCAACTGAGAATGAGGACAAGCTGTCCCTTCAGATATATTTAATCCTTGTCTAGTCGGAATCCCCGGGGAAGGAGTCGACGAACCCATGAGTTCGGTGTTCCTTCTGCTCCTCAGGACTGATTACAGATCTTCTTCGGATAACAGGTGTCATCAGTTTGCTGAGTTTACAGCCATCTTCTAAGTTAAAATGATGTAACAGAGAATGATTTTAATAGTGAAGATGGCTATAAACTCTGCAAGCTTTGGAGAAAATGATCAGTCCATTTCGCCCGAATGCCGACTAGACAAGTTTAATACATGTGCCAGGGCAGTAGAACCTCATTATCAGTTGAGATACCATGAAGAAGAAAGCAACAATACTGGAGAAAGCATGGTTGAGAAAACCATGACACGGGCAATACCAGAACACCGAGATAACCAATGTTGGTACCAGTCTAGTTAGCTATTAATCTAGTATTTAACACTAGATTTTACGTAATATCGACGAATTATGAAAATTATGAATATGATAAATGTTTGTCTACCGTTCCAATTGACAAATGTATGAATTTAACCCGGAAGTCTTTAAGCCATATTTACAACATTTCAATAAACGTTTATTACATTTTTTAATTCTATAATTTCCCCAGTTATTAAAATTTAATTTCATAAAAATAATAATATATAAGTTGATATGAAATACTTCTTCATATTTACTAGACTGGAATAACGTCCAAAAATAGCCAAATATTATCGGTTTTCAAGGCAGAAACTAGGCTATATGATGGGAAAAAATAATAACTATGCCAAGGATGGTGTATTAGGTGGAATTAAGGATATATTCAGCTGAGAGGTATAATCCTTGTAAAGTGGTATTTAATGGAGAGAGTATAAACAGTGACACGGCCATTATGCAACACTGAGATGGACACTTCCTCTAGGTCACGGTCATAATATTACCAGGCTTCAATTATACAGCAGTCTTATTAATGGATATGTTGTATATAGTTTTATTATCATTGAGTCCCACCATTTTTTTTCTATATATTTCTTTTTACGTTTAATATTTTTAGTATAAAAAATAATTCTTCAATTTTATCAGTTTTCTCTCAAAGTAATTCAGACCGAAGTTATACTCATGATGCGGTTTCAGAAAAAAATCCTTCTAATGTTCAGCCAACCTATGAGATTGACGAAAATGAGATCCATTCTAATTGTATATATTACCTCACCAGAGGCTACACATGTGTGCCAGATCGTTATAAAACTCGATATTTAATCATGTATTGCAAAAGTAGGATAATCATATTCAAGAGTAATAGTTCTTCTGAGAAAATGTGCGAAATGCAAAGAAAGGCAAGCTGCTGAAAACCAAAGAAAGAGCAAGGAGGTGATTATTTAAAATTTGAGATACATCGCGTACTCCTTGTAGAACTATGCTGTGACAAATTACTATAAGTGGCAAATACTAATTATGGTAAACCTAGAGTGGCGAGTTCGATTCTCGCCTGGGCAAAGGAAATTATTTAGTGACGAAATTCATTAAATAACATCCTAAAATCCCACCCTGGCTAGAAAAGGGTGGTAACCTGTAGATAACCCGTGTCAATTAGCCTAAGTTGAAAAATGTGGATTTTAAGAAATAATAATTATGCTAATACTAACTAATTATGGAATACAACATACTATATCTATATTTGTATTAAAACAATTATATTACAGAATACTTGCAGGAATAGATACAAGATACATCCTTGAGTTATAGACCTCAGGATCTTACGTACGTGCTAGCATAGAGTGAAAAACATATTTATTAATGCGACGATGCGTTAATAAATTTTGAAATATTACATTATTTACTATCTTCTACTTTCTGGTACTCAATATATGTTCAGCAAAATTTCAGAAATTTACAGTATCATAAAGTTGTTTATTGCAATGAGTAAAGACGCACCTTATGAATCTATGTGAGAAAAGAATAGCCTTCCACTAAAGAAAATAACACGCTCAATGTCATTATGCCAACAAATGACAATGACCTTCAATATTTGACTAATGGAACCATTAATCACCTGTCAAATCTCCTTCTGTATCCAGCAAACCATTCAGCTGCTTTAAGCACGTGATTACTTCAGCGAAAGTTACTCTGAAGTAAGGAAACCATCTCGATGTTTCTTTGGGAAACTACGAGGAGAAACCTGTATTGGAATCTAATGTGGAGTCAACCACATTGTCTTCAGCGGGTTGAACTTGTACTCGTGGCGAGATTTTTCATCTCACTGGCCAAAACTTTTCTTCTTCTATTTCCTTCGATCCGAGGCATCAGAGGACGAAAATGAGATCCGTAATAAACTATATATACGTATATGATTGTAAACGCTCTAGAGGCCACAATTTTTGTCACGAGTGTTGCCAAACTCGATGTTTAAAGATTTTGTCCCAAATTAAAGATCAAGATTAAGGGCTGAAATCGGGCCAGTGGGAGGAGCTGTAATTTAGAAAATTCAAAATAATTCCGTTACTATACGGTGGAACGAAAAAATAAGTTAACCAATCTCATTGCAAAATTAATTGGTATAAACGTTTTTATATGCATCTGTTCTTCATCATAATTATTAACTGAGTTATTTGCATTTTTTGTTTTTCAGCCTTTTGTAAACCCCCACTCCTATTAACAATAACCTGTTATATCATGAACCACTTTATTCAAAATATCAAATATTGTTTTCAATGAACTTATACTCTGTGGCATACAAGGAAATACGATGTAGGGATGACGTAATCAATTTCGATTTTACGTTAACTTGAAAATGTTTTTTATTAGATATAAAATTATTTTATTATCAACATGGTCATGCTGTAGGAGATATTCTTTGCATTAGGACACTACTTTAGCATACGCTCTTAGGAATGTTGCACAGCATCTTATATGAGGAAGCGATGCATCTCCCACTGCAAGAATCTTTATTGATTAAATTTGAGCAAAACCATTTATTTAAATTATTATGTAAATTTGTTAAAATGTAAGATGATAACTTAAGTATTCTTAAGTCGCTATGTGAAAAACGAATTAATATGCAATTGAAACTTCCTTTATTTACATTTTTGCATCTTAATGCTTCATTACTTCTACGTATTTCCCAAAGGTATATTTAAAGATAAAACTCAAAACAGTTTACAACGGGTGTACATGTATATCGATGCCAAAGCGGGAATCGAACTCGCCACTCTAGGTTTACCATATGAGATTAAGACCAACGCCACAACTGACGTGGCAAACCTGAGCCTTTAATCTCACATGGTAAACCTAGGGTGGCAAAGACAATAGGACTTTATTTAGTAACGAACACATTAAATAAAATCCTTAGTCCCACGCTGGCTAGAAAAGGGTAGTAACCTGTAGATAACCAGTCCCAACTAGCCATACTAGAAAAAGTGGGCGTTAATAAATAAAAAATAAATAACTTGGCAAGTTATACTCACTAAACATGCTTTGTATTTGCCTTTTTTTGCCAGGTCGGGGGGCTATGAAGTTGAGACTTTATAATCACGGAATTCTGAGACAATTATGTTGGATTATATACCTTTTCTATTTATAAAAAAAATATTACAGTCCGTGGAAGGGTATTACCCTATTCATACTTCATTTACGTCATTCGTACTTTCTTAGAACGCCACCTTCCAAGAGAGACATTATGAACCACGCAAGACTATCTTATTTGAATTGAAAATGACTATAGAATTAGCCGTATCAACTTGAACAATAGTCAAATTATAGCGTTGATCCTTGTCTCTAATGGTTTTGATTCATCTTCATATTGATATCGTTTACAATTACAATTGAATAGCGCGGCATTGAAGAATATTGTAACCCTGAAATCATTTCGCAATGTGCTAAATGTCAAAACATGAGCATCCTGGCCTATCTAGAAACCAGGGGCTCGGGTTCGATTCTCTGCAAGCTCCTTTATTTCTCTCTTGTAAAAAGAAAATAAAACATTAAATTTTAATTAATTATTCATTTACGGTTTAGTCCTCCCGTACCTCCGAGAAGATGAAGATCTAGAGTTGTTGTGAGCAATTATATTGGCCAAGATTCAACTTTCATTGAACACCCCAAATACAACCTTTTACCAGATTGGTCTTAGGCGAAACCAATTATAGAATTGTACTGTTACTATTCAATTATTCAAAACTTTAACTTCTTCAAATGCCCACCGGCCAACTTTGATCGTGAGGACATATAGGTCTGTTCAAATTTTCACAAACACATACTTCCAGCTCACCACTAAGATTTGAGAATTTTGAAATGATTCGTAGCTTTCGTTTTGAGGAGAGCTCTCCATTGTAACATGTTTCAGATCTCCTCAAAACTCCAGCAAATATTTAGTATGCAATCTGATGAACTATGGATAAGAACATGTACAACTCACTATTGCCAAAGAGGATTCGTTGTTTCTCCAAGAATCCATTCTTTTAGCAGATTTCCCTTAAGGGAAATCAGCTACTGAGGTCGTACTCATGACGCGATTTTCGAAAATTTTCTTCAAATGTCCATCGATCCTACCCAGGAGATGACGAAAATGAGGTCCGTTCAAAATTATATATATATATATATATATATATATATATATATATATATATATATATATGTCTGTTAACGCTCTAGCGGTGCAATTTTTGTTTGACCGTTACCAAACTCGATATTTAAACGTTTTATGCAAAAAGACAGATCAAGTTCGTTAATGGCTGAAATCGGACCAGTGGGAGGGGGGTTTAGAGGGGGGATTTTCGAAAATTCGAAATATCTCCGTTACCATACGTCGGATCAAAACATTGTATAGAACCAATCTTATTCTAAATTACATTTACTATAAATATTGTTCTATACATTTTTCTCTATCTTGAAACTTAACCGAGATATTTGCATTTTTATTGAATTTGGGCCGATAACTAATGAGTTTTCCCCCAAAAGCTAGTTTGGCCCTTTGCCGTAACATTTCGGCTCTCCTATGGAGATTTCTCTACTGTATAACTTCACGTGGAAAATCTGTTTAGTTTACGCAGCCCCTGCGTGATGGACTTTTTTATGCCTTTTCTCTGGTCATTGACAGTGGACTTACTTAATACTCAAACCATCTATACAGTATGCCGGCAAACTACGAAGTTTAATTGGTCGCTTCATTGTGATAACAAACTATATTTAAGTTGGTCTGGATCTCTGGGCAAAAGTTGAAACCAATGAACATCAAGGAAAGATTGGTCGTTGACCACAGAAAGAAGTTTAATTTTCCTAATTAAAGAAGTTTAATTTGCCTATTGATTTCCTGGGACAAGTTTTCTCCCGAGAGACAACAAACAAAGATTTTTCTCCCGAGATGCTGGACGGTAAAGGAACCAGTTAATTAGGATCACTAAAATGCACTGTCCTCTACAAGTATTTTAATATGTGCAGAGTGCACTTTCAGAGACTAAGCTGCGTCATCAGTGCCTGCTTATTAGAGTAGTCTAACCTGTACCACTGCATTCCTGATTCCTGGGAACCTTGACCCCCCGAAAGTGCACTATTGAGGACAGTGAATTTTCATTGAACCTGATCGAAAGAAAGATATATTGGTTCAAGCTATAATCACAGTACTACTGTAGGTGATCTCTATGATTAAACTTGAGGTATTCTTATTGTAAACTGTTGGATTAGTACCTAAAATAGGATTAATCGTAAACAATGAAAGGAAGCTACACAAACGTCACAAAAAATAGGAAATTTACCAAAAAGAAGTTGATAGCATTAGATTAAAATTTGATCGATAGCTTTCGAAATACTTCTGGATCTACTATTTTGAAGAAACATTTCCTGATTGTCCAAATATCATTGAAAAATTGATTGATGAGCAGAATATCCAGGATTGAAGCAGTTAAGCAAAAGTGAACCTAATTGGCCAATTTTCTAAAGTGAACCTAACAATACGATTAATGTTGTGTCCTAAGCGTTAGGATGAAATGCAAGAAATTTAGAAGAGGATGCACATGCTAGAAATTTTGAAAATCATCAATAAGATTTCTCGTTGCTTAAGTATTATAAATGTGTCATCGAAGAGTAATTTGTGTAACGTCTGAACACTAACAAGAAAATTGAGACAAAGTTCATTCATAGAACGGTCAACATTCCCATGAGAACGATAAAAAAAAGATTATTTATTAACGTCCACTTTTTGCAACTAAGGCTAACTGGGTCGGGTTATCTACAGGTTACCACCCTTTTCTAGCCCGGATGGGACTGAGTATTTTATTTAATGAATTCCGTCACTAAATAAATTCCTTTGCCCAGGCGGGCGTCGAATCCGACACTCTAATTTACCATGTGAGATTAAGGTCAACGGTCAATGGTTTTCATTTCTGATTATAAAATTTGTAGCCCGAAGTTAGTAAACAAGTTACTCGCCGAATCCGGTCACTGAAAAATAAAAAGTGTACAGGAAGACCTTTTCTTTATTAATCCAAATAAAAATGAAATCCCTCCATATTCGATAGATGAGTAAAAATCTAGAATTTAATAATATACAAATTCAGTTTCATATAAAACAAAACTTTTAACTTCATTGTTAAAAAAAAAAGATTGCTTTATAAATCTGGCTAAAAGGCAATTCAATTATACCACTCGTTTAATCAAGTTAATTCTTCTTTCTTGATAATCCACTCTAAGGATTATTTTCAGGACCCCAAAGATAAATTATAAATAACTTCAATAAAAATTCCGGTCTTCCTTCAGGTAAGCAACGTCGAAACTGATAAAAGACTCCACAAGATATACAGATCAGCTTAGGTACCCTATCCTTCGAGTTCGGTAACGATAAAATAAAAGTTAAGACCATAACGCTAACAGATTATATGTATGTGTATGTGTGTGGGTGAGCGAATGTGCGTGTGTGTAGATATTTCAATTTAAAAGGATATTATACTACTAGATAAGGATCGATGATAATTTGTCGAAAGTTTTCAAAAATCGCTTCCTGAGTACAAATCAGCTAAACACAGAGCCAGTTTTCTAGCTATAACACATGTAATTCTTGAAGAAAAAAAAATGTCCTATAAGATTAGGTGAGATCGAGTTTCGATTTCTTAATGTTTCATTTAACGAGTTCAAGTGTTGAAACACTTTTCGTCAATAATTACTTCATTCTTACAAAACCGGTGGCAGCTTTCATGTCTTTATTAAATATACCTGAATATGAGCTGAGAAAGTTCTAGAATCATTTACAAAATATATGCCACAAGTTAGAATGTCTTTATATCAATCAGTTCATATCCTGCGATTTTATACAGACTCAGTCCATTGAAACCAGTCTTGACGCAAAAGATTATTAACGTGACGGATGTGTGGAAGAAAGGGGTAGACCCAGGCAGAGATGGTGGGATGGCCTGGACAAAAGCATGGGGGAAGATAAAACCCCGTTATTCCAGGAACATGCCATTAAACTTCATGATATGTGGAACAAGATTACTCACACACAGGTAAATACAATCCATCCGAACAAATAAATTCAATGAAAGGACTTGTGCTTTCCTGCAATATTGTGGTGCCTTTACAAGTCAAAAACCTCTACTCCTTTATTTAAAAAAAAAACTAGTCAATTGTCCCACGATGCTGTTAAGGTAACGAGGAGCGAATGGAAGACAAACTCGAAGACGGGAAAATGCACAGCTAAATAGTCAGCGTATAATCAATCATCTCCGGCCTGAAGTTAGAAACTGTAGTAGTGCAGAGTGCTTTACTAACTTCACCACCACCATCTATCCATGCAAACAGTAAACCTAATGAAAGTCCGCCACGCAGGGGCTGCGTTAACTAAGCAGATTTCCCACGTGCGTCACGTATTGGCATTTATCTCAAAACGTAGTAATAGTACAATGAGAACAATATTTGATATTTAGCCTTCAAATAAAGTGCTTCACTATGTAATAGCTTATTGTTTATATGACGAGCAGGAATAGGGTTTACAAAATACCGTACATAACGCAAAACCGTAATAAATAATAAATTTCCGGATAACAGATAGATTAAGAATTTTCGAAATTCCCCCTCTAAACCGCACTCCCTCTGGTCAAATTTCAGCCACTTGATCTTTAGCTTTAAGTAAAACGTTTAAATATCAAGTTTGGTAACGATAAAAAAAAAAAAATTGTGACCAAGCATATATACAATTTTGAATGGACCTCATTTTCGTCACCTCTGGGTAGGATCGATGGGCGTTCGAGGGTATTTTTTGAAAATCGCGTCATGAGTACGACCTCAATAGGGTCATGAGTAGACCCTAAGGGAAATCTGCTAAAAACTCTAGCAGCTTAATTGGAATGGATATTGTGAACTGCGGAAGAGTATTTAATTTTTAAATGGCCTACTACTTTTTAAATAGATAAAAATACTGTACTTGTAAATTTTAGGAAAAAATACACACACTCACACAAGTCTGTATACAAAATACATCAAAATGGTTTAAATATTATTAATCATTGACATAATATTTTTTGCAAATTTTTAAATGCTGGAAAACAAGTTATAGAAGAATAATTACTTCACTGTAATTAATTTTTTTTCGACAAACAGAAAGCAAAAAGTAAGGAAATCTTCCACTGCATGAATATAGGTTTAGGAATTTTCGGAATGTCGCTCCAGAGGAAAATAGTTTAGATAAAACTGACCTAATCCCAAATCTAGCAATGACGAAATAGGAGTTATATCTGATATTGAGGCTCTGGTTAGCCATGAGACGTTGGGCTCAATACAGTTGGAATCCATTTAGGAGGAATTTATTTAGTGATGAACTCACTAAATATAATCCTTATCCCAATCCAGGCTAGAACTATAGAATCTGTAGATAACCTGCCCCGATTACACATACCAAAAATAAAGTGGGCGTCAATAAAGAAAAATGGTAATTTATTGTTAATTTTCCCATCACTAACTCCCAAATATGATTTAATCTTCATTGTTGCCTTTAGCCAAGTACTGAAAGTGATGAGCACAGAAAAACTTGAAAATTGGACATCGCTGAAATACATGAAACACTGCCTTCAGACTCTATAAGTTACGAATAATATTGGTTTCTGGAGATACTGGTATCTCAGAAAATGTACACAATTTTTCTGATTGAATCCTGGGTTCTATGAAAAGAATTCTGCCCGAAGTACGCAGGAGGAAAGGCCAGAAGAAATATGGCGGATTATTTCAGAGACAAATATTGTCTAAGACCACCATTGGTGAGTAAAGCCGATTTGGGATTGACGAGACCACGTAGAAGTTTTACAGTGATTTACCGAATTTTCACATTAACGCAAATCCATATCCCATAATAATTAATACATATCCCATTAAAGGGAACCAAAAATACCATTAGTAAAATCATTGAAAACAATAAAGTAGGACTAGAATAAGTGTTAATGGGTTGGATTAATACTCTTCTATAATTTGGAGTCCTGGGCGAGATTCTCGCTGGAGCAATGTATACAGACACGACTCACTGAATAAACTGAGTTTCTTGGCCACGGCCTGATTAGACCTGAAGATCGTTCGTCGCAAAGATGCTAATAAATAATATATAAAGAGAAACATAATTATCACAGATGTTTGTGTTCTATTGGAGTGTATATATTTTGTTGTGAATTGTTCGAAGCTATAAGGAACATTTTCTTTTAAATTCGTTTTAACCATATTAGAAAATTTCCAAACATTAGTGAACATTTTTAATAATAGCAGCTTTAACTAAAGAATGAATATTTCGGTTTCTCTGATGTTCAAGTAACTAATGAGAATCTTCGTAATTAGCGAATTAAGGAGTAAATAACATTTGTTCGATAAAATTTGTATTCGTTATTTCAAATAAATTTTGCACAACGCTGATGTAACACCAGAGAAGGATTTGACTCCTAAGGCGCTTCCAGCGAGTTACCCCCACGTTCGCTAAGGAGTCTCAAGGGCTCTTGAAAAAGTATACGATCCAAATACAAATCACAAACGAACATTCATCGAAGTGTTCAGCTCCTTTTGCGGGCATTTTTCAGCTGATTTCGCTTCAGGGAAATTTATATATATATATATATATATATATATATATATATATATATATATATATATAAAGAGAGGGAGAGAGAGAGAGAAAATTTGTCTGTTAACGCTCTTTTGGTCGCAATTTTTGTTTGATCATTACCAAACTCGAAAATTAAACGTTTTATGTGAAACTGAAGATAAGGTTCGTTAATGGGTGAAACCCGAAGTCAGGAGGGAGGGGTTTAGACGAGAGGAATTTCGAAAATTCTTAATATCTCCGTTATGATATGTCAGATCGAAAAATTGTATAGAACCAATCATATTGCAAATGTTATGTTCTATAAGTGTTATGTACGTTGTTTCACTATCTTGATTATTAACCAAGATATTTACAGTTTTTAGTTTTGGCCCTCTCCTACTCATGTCATAATTACAGTAAGCTGTTATTCATTAAATAACATCCTAAAATCCCACCCTGGCTAGAAAAGGGTGGTAACCTGTAGATACCCCGTCCCAATTAGCCTAAGTTGCACAAAGTGGACGTTAATAAATAATAATAATAAAGTAAGCTGTTATATTATGAAGCACATTATTTGAAGCCTATATACCACATTTTGGTCTCATTGAACTTTTACATTTCGAGGTAAATGTGGTGTTGTACGTGAGGAATCTGCTTAATTAACGCAGCCTCTGCGTGACGGACTTTTTTCTCTCTTGTCCTCCATGCTCTGGATAGACTGATTACAAACTAGCCACAGCGGACTTCAGTTTCAATTGATAAGATATGTATTGATATATCTGATAAGAAAGTGAGAGGTACTCACGCCTCTGTGTGTCGTCGTCCTGAGAAGCGGCGAGAGTGGCGAGAGAGAGGCAGAGAGCTAGATAGAGATACATGTCTGAGAGCTGGTTACTGTCTGGCGGATCTGTGAGCAGACCGGAGAGGGGACCCAATACATACCCCCGCTCCCAGGAAACCTACCCCCGACACCCGCCCGGGTCAGGGACACACTCGCCGAAGGGTAGACGCATCTGGAGGATGCCAACAATCAGAGAGACTAGGTACTAACTATAATTATCAGCAATTGAAGACGAAGAAAAGCCAACAATTACTAAAAAGCTTAACTGTGTCAAAAATTCTTAAAAGAATGATGAGAAGTAGAAGCATGAATCAATCTGGATGAACTAAATAGGCCTGATTTTCCTAAATAAGTTTATTAACAACAAAGTGCACCAGCAGAGAGAGCACCAGCTCCATCTTCAGTGCGTGTATACTAAAATACAAAACAAACAATAAACATATCTATTTTTATCGATATATAAATTAATTATGAAATGTTTCATAGTTAACCAAAATAAATGATTATATACATTCTTGTAATTTAAGGGTCTAAAAGTTCCGGTCTGTTGAGTCGCCTGAGCCAAATATATTGTTGCAAAAATTAAATACATGAATAATTAAACAGAGATAGCCACGTATTAGGGAAATACGAAAGAGATGAAAGGAGCCGACGGAGGAAGGACTATTGGCGCCTGAAGTAGATCAAAAGGGCCGACAGAGATATGTTCTCGGCAAGACCCAACTTTTCTGGACACGTCTCGAACTTCTCCTTTGATGTTTTTCCCCCAATCTATATAAGGACCGGCCGACCCGAGTTAGTTTAGTTTGTTCTCAGCTGTCTTCAAGTGATCACCAGTGCGTTCATTGCTACAGTGCGACTTACTGCAGTGCGGTAAAGTGTTTTTATGTGAAGAACAGTGTTGTGCCGTGACTCTCTAAGGAGAACAGTGTTGTCCCGTGTTTAAGACAGTGCAGTGCCGTTAACTTCGTGAAGTAAAGGACAGTGCAGTGACGTGTTTTTGTGAACTTCAATGATCGTGAGTGAATTATTGGACTTTGTAATCTGAAGAACAGTGAAGCTATCAGTGCATACTGTGAGTAGTAATTAAGAATAATTAACCAAGTGTGTGATGTATTGTTAAATAAATTGTTCAGTGTTAAAACTGTGAAACTTGTGTGTCTTTAATTGTGCAATCCAAAAGAGCTCTAATAAACAACGTTTATTACTGATTTTGTAATAAAACGTAACAATATGCATATGCAGGTTCGTTAAGTTAAGTCTGCGGGTAATTTAAAGTGTTATCATCCTTTCATAGCAGTAGTTCATATAGATCCATTCAGTCGGATGCCCGCATAAGATAAAAGATGGTGGGGATGAGGAATAAAATATTATTAAACGAGTATATCTACCTGATTTGAAGCCACACTTGTTAAACCCTAGAACTCTAACATCCATTTTCCATATATTAAAATTGATTATATTACTTCCCTCAGAAGTATAATCAATTAAACTGCTTTTTGAACTCTGAAATAACCACGGAAGATCCATGAAGGTCCATCTGTGAGACGAAGCATAAACGTACTAGGGTTATAGAACAAACAACATAAAATAGCAAAACAACCAAGCTGTATTTTCAAAGCTCCATAACCTTTTTCAAATAAGCTTGTCTCTGAGGCGGAATAACTCTCTGTAGTTTCGATTCTTCGACAACCCAGAGACTGCCAGGTGGTCCCTGCTCGATCAGGTAAACTGTTCCTCTTCCAACAGCTGCAGCCCTGTCGAAAACAACAACCGCAAATATAAGTGCTCCAATCATACATATTAGACCAAATAAATTTAGTAATAGAGTCCTATAAGCCCCCCCTACGTCATCATTGTGGTTTTTTAATAGGTTGTGTTCATTGTTTTGTTTCCTATTTTAAGGGTGTTTTCTTTTATATTTATTAGTTTATTTAGGATAGGTTAGTGCTGTATATAGTAAATTAGTCTCCTAGTTTTAAGGTTCTGTACATAGTTTGATTTAGTTGTTAAGTTCGTGATAGCCCTGGGGCGTAAGCAGTCCTTGTACCATATTTGGCCTATTTACAGACAACGTTCCAGGATTATTTTGCTTTTTTACTATACACAATTGCAATGTACATAATATCACAGTACCTGTCTGATTCGTGCTTCCACGATTATACTGAGATGTCACCAAGCACTTATACTTATGTGTGTGTGTGTGTGTGTGTGTGTGTGTGTGTGTGTGTGTGTGTGTGTGTGTGTGTGTGTGTGTATATATATATATATATATATATATATATATATATATAATGAAACTCAAAGCTACAAGCCTACAATTCAATTTCAAGTTGGAATATGTCTATCTTATTAAAATTTATCCAACGATAAGCAGGTTACATTATTGTACCCCATTCTTCATACTTTTCTACGGTGCCAAAGACAGGCGATTGAGGAGCTACGCCAATACAGGAGTGAGACGTTTCTAGGGTAAGAAACCATTTTTCGTCTTACCAGGTAGAAAAACGATCATATAGCCCATTTGACACAACGAAATCTAAAGATAAGGGTCGAGCAACACATTTGGCTAATAGATCTCAAGGACTAATATATTTAATACTAGCTAAGGTACCCGGCTTCGCCCGGGAAATCATTTGAGGCTGAATGATAATTGTATTTTTTTGGGTGGCTTTACTTTGTACAATATTTTTACATTTTCCCGTCTCAGTGCTTAGGATTTACCCCTAGAGTCTGGTGTGCTGGGGATATGTTACTTTTATTATAAGTATTTTTTATGTACTTAATTCTACAAAATCCACAATATTTTTATATTACTCGTTTCCTGTGCATATATGTTTTGGTATATGCACCATAGGAAACGAGTTATCGCTGTTTCGTGTATGACAGGTTTATACCTCATTCAAACTTCGTCATAAGTCAAAAATGCATATAACAAAAGTTACTTTAAATAACAAAATAATCAATTTTTGCCTGTGCATATTTGCCAAAAAAACCAATAGGTTACGAAGTATCGCGATTGTATATTTTTGAACTCCCATATATCCCCCACTCCTGTTCGTAACACGAAATTTTAATATAGCTTATAATCAGGGAGGTGTTAATAGCAAATCACATACGGATTTTCGTTTAATTCGGTTGAGTCTTTTGTGTCATATAAAATTGTTGACACCCACTATAGTTTTTAGCGTATAACTCATTTATACTTCGGTATACGACAAAAGTGTAAAAACAAAAGTTATTCTAAATAACAAAATATACAACTCTTGTTATGTGCATATTTTCTGAAAGACCAATAGGAAACGAAATGTCCCTACTTTTTATTTCAGGCCTCCCTTATAACCCCCACTCTTGTTCGTCTCAGAGAATATTAATATAGCCAGAAACCTAACCTGTTTTAGTCGCAATATACATACCAAGTTTCATAAAATTTAGTTCAGCCGTCTACGGTTTTATAAAGGACATAAAGACAAACATTTATTTTTATATATAAAGGTAGATAAATAAAACAAGACGGACTTACTTCTGGGATTGAAGACTATTTATTGACTTGAGAGCTTTTTTCCCCCATTGTAAGCTGAGCTGGTTATTTGCGAAGTCGTCGAAGAGCTCAGTGAGTGTCACCCCGGGACACACTGCTACATGCCTTACACCAGTTTTCTTGAAATTAGAATCAGACTGAAACAATCAGAACATTTATAGCTTAGGCTATTTTTAATGGCAGGACATAACTATTACTCTTCAAACTATACTCATTATACTAATCTAGCCTTCTTACCACTTTAAACCAAAGGCTTATAGTAACTATTTTATATTTATTTAAGAATGTCCCACCGAATACGTTCGGAAATGCTTAAGTATCTACAGCATCCGTTTGTGGATTTAAGTTTTATTGTATTTAGAGCTTCAAACAAGAAGGAGTACCCTTTATATAACTTTTTATAGAATGAGTAGTTAAATTATAAAATTTAAATTATTTAAAAATGTCTAGATTAAATCTATGTTTCATAATTTGTTTTGTAATTGATAAGTTATTATAAGTTTCTAAATATTCTAGTCTGACTAAATAAGTTGATACAAATTATAATGAGGAGAACCTTAAGCTTTTCTTGACAACTAGAGCCTTTAAAACTGCTGGATTCTCAGACCGATTCACGCTGGCGATTTAAGCAGAAGTAGCTAGAATACTAGACTCTGTGGAAAAAGGGATAAAAACGGGGTAAGTATGGGTTGCACTTTTGTGTGCTCAACATACCTCCACTATTCGTTTCATTCATTCCATATTAGGTCCATTTTATAAACAAATTAAATTTTCAAACGAATTTCAACAATAATTAATTCCGAATCTGGACAATAAATGGAGCTCAGGTTAGCTATGTGCTCGTGATGAACTTGGTAAACCTAGAGACATGGGTTCGATTCCAATGATAGCAATAGGGATTTATTTAGTGAAAAAATCTATAAATAAAATTCTTTGTTCGATCCTGGCTAGAAAAGTGTGGTAACGTGTAGATAATCCGCCACGATTACCCTCAACAGCACAAAGTGGTGTGTTAATAAATGATAACATAATTACAAAAGTTTCTTAAATTATTGGCCCGACATATTAAAATGCCAATTAGTGGATCTATGAATTTAGGAGTTTCCCTTTTTTCCAATTGAAAATTAGCATGAATTTTCCAGAACTTAAAGTTGCACTATTGAAGAACCATTCAGGAAGTTGATTCTTTAAAAATACCACCGACCATCATAGCAGATGATGATAAGTGTAGTCCTTAAAAATAATGTATACATATTAAGTGAGGTGTCCAGCACTGCTCGGAAAGTGTTTAAAGAGTGATTATACGTGTCTTGTGATATGCATTTTAAGGCTCCATTACTCAAAACAGTTCTAAATTCTCATCTCCGTAGGTGTGTTATCCGTTAAACGTTTAAGGCTTATGGCTAACGATGTAGTTTACTCGATTCTCAAAGAATAAACGTAACGATGATCTAATTCAATCTCATTTAATATTCAGAACATTGAATAATATATTAAACATAATTATGACTAGTATCAATCATTATTAATATCATGTAAGAATAAATATTACAACATTTAAGTCGATAAATGGTGGCTATTTTGAAAAATAAATCAAACCTCTAAAAAAAAAACTATTTCTTTACACGCATCTATCACATGTGGGCCATATCATATACATTCATCTCTAAACCCAAAAATTACGCAGTCCTAAAATATCTATAATTATGTTAAGAAAGAAATGATTTACTTCAATTAAGCCAGATCATAAGACATCCAACGTTCTGTTTCAAGTTTACACAATTTTGAAATTGCGATTTGGAGACAAGGTTTATGCCCAGTCATGCCGATTTGTAAGCATACTATTAAATCCTAGAATGATATTTTGGATTATCGGAAACAAGTATGCCGAGTTTTACTTGATTCTGTTCTTCAACTCCCATGATGTTACGGTTATTCGTTTTCAAACAAGACAAAACTTTGCAAGATTATAAATGACAAATGCAAACATTTGTTAAGGGTATATTTGCCAAATATCCTGAACTCTACGAAAAACAGAAATTTGTGTGGGGTTTTTCTTAATACACCCAACCGTATTTTTGATTTATTAACGTCCACTTTATTCTACTATGGCTAATTTGGACGGGTTATCTACAGGTTACCACCCTTTTCTAACCAGGGTGGGTCTAAGGATTTTATTTAATGAGTCCGTCACTAAATAAATTCCTATTTGCCCAGGCGAGAGTCGAACTCGCCACTCTAGGTTTACCATGGCTAACCTGAGCCTCTCAACCGTAATAAGATCACTAAGTTGACAACTCACTCCGAATGCCTTGGTAAGTCCTATGACAGCATGTTTGGTAGAAGTGTATCCCGGTAGATAAGGTACGACATCCAACCCGACGGTGGAAGAGACGTTAACCACGCATCCTCCTTTATTCTTCTGCTTTCCCATATACTTATTCGCTAGGATCATTCCTCTATATACTCCTTTCTGAAAAGAGAAAAAAAAAATCCAAAACTTTAATTGAAAATGTAGATTTCTGTAATGGCAATAATCAAAAGAAATATCACATCGCCTAAAATTGTATATCCAACGATATCATT
This sequence comes from Riptortus pedestris, assembly GCA_019009955.1. NCBI lineage: Eukaryota > Metazoa > Arthropoda > Insecta > Hemiptera > Alydidae > Riptortus > Riptortus pedestris. Next base: position 39,673,497 of record CM032232.1, on the reverse strand, counting down.
TAATGCCAATTGAATAAATTGTTAAAATGATTTTATGATAAATATATATATATATATATATATATATATATATATATATATATATATTATATATATATATATATATTACTGTATTTATAGGCTCCACCTGGTAATTGATCCCATGAACAGGTAAACCTGATTTTTCACTGGATCGACACAAGGGAATAAGAGGGTCACTAGAAGATACAGTGGCATCAAAAGGAATATTCTATTCACACCAGTAAATGCCTGAGTGGAGAAAATTCTATTCTAGCGGTAGCAATATTTGTTTGATCGCTACCGAACTCGATATTTAATCGCTTTATGTAAAAAGGAAGATCAAGTTCGTTAATGGCTGAACCAGTAGGAGGGGGCGGGGTTTAGGGGGGGGGGATTTTTCAAAAATCAAAATATCTCCGTTGTTATACATCGGATCGAAAAATTGTATAGAACCAATCATATTGTAAATTACATTTACTTAAATTTTTGCCACATACACTTTTTCTCTATCTTGAACATTAACCGGGGTATTTGCATTTTTATTGAATTGTGTGTGCGGCTATTGTCCTAAGTTTGCGTATTAGTTCCGCCGTTTCCGTAACTGTTGTTCCGGCACTCGTGTAACCTAACCGTTCTTTTCTTCTAACCTTTTACTTTGTGAGATATATGCAAATACGTTCTGTTCATCCGCTCCCCCCCCCTTCTTTATTTCTTGGATTACTAAAATTTCAGTTATTAAAATATAAATTATTCTGATTCATTATAAATTGCAGTACTAGATATAGCAAATAGTTTGCAATGTGTAATATTCTGAGGTATATCAGTAATTATTTTTCTTTCGGGTGAAGAATATGTCTACCTGTTCAGCTGTCAGTGGTTGCTACTAGTGAGTCATTCTTTTTTTGTGGCAAATGTGCGTACTTTACGCAGCTCAACATCGAAAGCATGTTCAATGATTTTGAGGAAGGTAACATAATGAAACGAAAAGCAACTTGTAAACAGTTACTAAATTAGTTCTCTTAATCTTTAACGTTTATTCGGCTGCTTATAATACAAACAACTCAACTGCAAGGTATTAAAATCGTTTCACGAAATTTATTCTCTTGAAAGAATCTCCTCCGGAACACCGATTTTCTAATACAGTTAAGAAATGGAATAAGTGCGGGCAAAGGTCATAAAGAAACCATTACATTATCGACTTTCACTCCACTTGACAGTCAACTTAAGTGTTTCGCCATTTTCGATAATCTCATTATGAGTGCTTGTACTATATTTACACTAATCTTTCTCCCCTGAGGACCACCACAAGACTTAACAGAAAATGGTGGAAATTACCAGGATCAGCCGACTGATAAATCTATTCCCAGATGTAGTCATTTGATGGACATGAACTTTGAGGGACTAATACTCCTAATGAAGTTATTGATCATAATGAAGCATGTAGAATTTTTAATAAAGTGATATGAAAGTCGATGATGTAGTGTATTACTAAATGACCTTTAGCCAGTAACTTTACTATAGTGGATGAGATGAGAGTTTACAATACTACTAAGATATCTAAACATAACAGTGTGCAAGATTATAATCAAATGATACAGCCAATTTTAAAGAAATATTAATTTAGCGCAAAACACCCTAAAATTCAGTTCTCATTAGGCAAAATGATCTATTATCATAAAGTTCTTTTTTAACAGTTTAAATGTTATTCAGGTGATTTCTATATCCTCGAGAAACGTTAAAGTTCTACTGAATTTTAAAATTCCTCTTCTTTCTAAACCACCTTTAGGTCCGATTTCAGCCAATAACAAATATGGTCTTTAGTGCTGACTCAAACGGCTAAATATCGAGTATGATACAGATCGAACAAACGTTTTCGAGTAACGAACGAAAAATCTTAATTGACGTCGTCATCACATGACGTATTTGCATGTGTCTCAAAGTAATCGTTCAATGAAAACCATATTTGGTATTTAACCTTGGAATGAAGTGGTTCTTGATATAATAGCTTGTAGTAAATATGACATAAGTAGGGTTCAAAAATTAAAATATGGGAATATCTTGGTTAATATTCAATATAGAGAAAACATGTATATAGCAAAATGTATAGTACACTACATTTGCAATAAGGTTGATTCTATACAATCTGAAGATTCAACGCATGACAACGGAGATATTTCGAATTTTTGAAACTCTCCCCCTATAACCCCCCCCCAGTTTGGTCCAATTTTATATATAATTCTGAACAGGACTAATTTTCGTCATCTACTACATAGGATCTCATGAGTACAACCTCAACAGCTGATTGCTCTTAAGGGAAATCTGCCAAAATGCAAAGGCAACCGTGGTTGCTAGCTCTTTCCCTTTCGATTATAAACCAAGATTACATTTAGGACCCACTTCTTCTTATGCCGAAGGAAGTCGAGTCTCATTCCGCATAGAATAGCAATTAGCTATAATATGATTAGTAGTTAACCGGCTGCAATGACCGAATCCTAGCTGGGCATTTCTCAAACCATGACCCCATCCACTGACCGAACCGACCTCCAAGGCTGGCTTCGTAGCTTGTGGAAACCCCACGACGCATGCACTGTCATTATGAGAATCTCTCATTATCCAGTAGCAAACAGAGTAAAATGGAATAAATACTAAGAAGCCCCTTGATAATTGATAGCTCTCTGGAACCTATATTTAAATACACATAATGCTGATAAGAGTACTTCCATCAACATACCAACATCCATGCATCATTATGCAACGCTTAATAGCCACTTTGGATATCCGCCTATCTCCCCCACCGGTTCACATTCCATAAGAATATTATTTTTGGGTGTCCTATAACCCACTTCCATAGGTGGTGAGTCATAGACTTAGGGCGTGCGGGTCAGTTCTCGGCCTGAGAGAACTTATCCAGACAAATTTCAGCAGCTGGAGCCTAATATCCTTTACAATAACGAAACCTCCAAATGAAGAAGCTTTACGTAACTATAAACGGAATAATTTAAACAAGTAAACGTCCATTTTAGTATCCGCATAAAAAAAAAGAGTATTCCAAACTGATGAATTATCTGGGCCAATGCAATTTATGACTTATTTTTTTTTTTTTAATTTCTAGAATAATGCTGAAAAATATAAAATAAATTATCTTTTTTTTAATCTAACACGAAGTCATTATCCTACGATAAAATGTAAATAACAAATGTCTTCCTTAAATGTTGATTATAGCCTATATCCCATTGGGGAACGCTTCGCATGGGGACTTTTAATCTAATACAATTAAAACTCCCAATATTTGAAGCTTACATGAACAAAAACATCAATATATTAAAAAATAACTTAAAAATAGCTCCTAGCTGAAAATACCCATCACGAAAAGGAAACGAAGCAGATTTCAGTTGAACACAATCCCTTAAGGTAGGTACTTCTCTGACATGAAATGAAGTATAGTAATAGCTTAAGTGGAAATTTCACAGTCAGTTAGAGAAGCATGTCAAGCACAAATTAAAAAAATTATATTATAAACAAAATAAATTATATACAACTGAAATATATACGAAATGTCTTCCCCACACCTCTAGACCCCCATTCTTCCTAGTCCGATTTTGGCGAATACCGAACTCGATATTTAGTTTATATCTATAAACTAAATATCTCAAGTTTTAAATATCGATTTTGGAATTGGGGCAAAGGGGGAGGTATAAGTGAGAGAAATGAAAGGATCCTGGCTGCTAACAGTAAGAGCTAATCAATAAGACGGCGGCAGATGCCTACGTCACTCACAGGCTATAACACCTCTTAATAACATAAAAAGGTAGTAACAAATTAATACTTACAACCATTACATCTATTTCCTTTTCCCAAATTTTATCTTTCATCAGTCCAGCGTTGTTCACCAATATGTCTACACTCCCTTCTCTGTGTATTACTTCTTTTAAAACATCTACAGTTAAATTATTTATTATTATTTATTCACGTCCACTTTTTGCAACTTAGGCTAATTGGGACGGGCTCTCTACAGGTCACCACCCTTTTCTAGCCAGGGTGGGACTTAGGATGTTATTTAATGAATTCCGTCACTAAATAATTTCCTTTGCTCAGGCGAGAATCTAACTCGCCACTCTAGGTTTACTATGTCAGATTAAGGCCAACGCTTTAACTCACATGGCTAACCTGAGCCCCAAATTAATTATATAATTTAAGAAATGAAAATATTTTTTAAAAAATTATTAATTTCCTCAGTAATCTAATAAAACGAATGGGAAAACAATAAGTTGCAATAGATATTGCCTCATGATTAATGACATTGGTAAGTTGTTGCTGGATCTATAAGCTACAGCTGCTCCCATAAACAGGAAATCCTAATTTCCCCGGGAAAAACCAAGGAAAACACAGAGTAAACATGAGCCAAATGAAGTGCTCAGATCACTAATAAGAGTGACAATGCATCATTCAAATATGTTTCTGTCCACAGTGGTTTCAATCTCTATATTTGGCATTGGCAAGAAAGACGTTGAATATTTTAGTTAGGCCACTGATCACAGCTCAAATGCAAAATTTAGCACCTGCGTTTACCCGTTCCATTTCAAGGCTATAGAAAAAGACATCTTGATTTTTGGAACGGGGCAGGTCTCAACCAGTGACTAGGGTGGTTCCAATTTGACAATAGAACAGTCTTTCGGAGTCAAAATCGACTTCACTTGCAAGTTATAGGAATTGAACAAAAATATGGTGAAAAGGATAGTGACAGATAATACTTTCCTATTGATATTGAACTAAAACTCCAATGATGTGCAATCCCTTAGCGTGTTAATTGTTACGATAAGCCTTGTATTATAGCAGCTCAATGTACGAAATCTCGTGCTCATCCAGAAACACGGTGACAATATGGACATAATGATAAAGTGATTGAATAGATTACCTTCAAACTGCTTGTGGTTAGTGACATCCAACATCCAGAACTCGGCAGTTCCTGCTCCATGTTCCTTACTCAGGTACTCCACTGCCTTTATGCCCTTCTCGCAGTCAGTACCACTAATTATTGCTTTCTGGAACAACAATTATTATTTAGTTATTAACTCCGAATAAATAATTAGATATTTAGAAATTAAAATGCAATATATCTATCTCATTTAAACTTAAAACAAAGTTGTCTCTGTATCTTACATCAAATTATTTTATCATTATTATTATTTTATATAAAGATATATTTTGCTGTTATTAAAATAACGTTCAAAAATTATTTAATTGTAGTCTTCCAAAAACGTTTATTTCTTTGAAATATTCCATTATTTTCTGAACATAACTGCTACAACATGACAATGATTCCTGTAAATCATGAGGGATGAAGAGTTTGATACGTTTTCTGAGCCTGTTAGTGTGTTTAATGGATAACCCTTTATTAAATATACTTCATCAGGAATCATCTAAGTACTTAATGATAGTATTAACTGTAAAAAGGTATTTCTTTTCATACTTTTCCAAATTGTAAATTATTAATATGTATATATTAATGAAAGCAAAGCTGCAGCTTACTACATTTTACCGAGTCCATGAAGTATTAAAATGAATTAAACTTCAGTAAGGTTATTTATTCTCCACAATGAGCCATGCTCGTTCTAAAAATAAAACACTTCACTTTATCAATTTAACAAATATTTTATTTCCGCCGTTATGTTCTGTTATAGGTAGGCTTCCTCAAGTCGTGAGATGTTGCTGAAGCCCTTAGCAAATTTTCAATAATGACATAACCTTTTTCCGAAGACGATTATCGTTGATCTTGCCTAATATTGAAGCCAGGCCAACCTTAGGTAGAAGAAATATCTTTAGCCCTTTTCTCCTTAATAGTGCTGTCAGACAAAGCCAAGCATTAATAAATCTTGGCTTTAACCAAAGGTGATCTTTTTTAATTTTGATTATATTTATTAAAAACTTGACTTGAGCTTTAAAAAGTCACTACTTTTTTCGAAGCCAAGCTAGCGTTTAAGATGTGTTACTGGCTGAAGGCATTTGAGTGTACCGCAGAAATATTTAATTTGAGAAATAATTATGTCCAAGCGGACACTAGGAACAAAACTTGCAGATTTCTTCGGATGAGTGATTTAGTCTTAAACCATTTCTGGTACCTACGAAAGAAATACTCATAATCCACAGGAAAGAAGTGGAGCTGCGATGTTTTGGTAATCAACAAAGACAACATACCCCAAGTCCACAGGCAACAAATCGTTTTGCTATGTTGTTGACATTTAACAAAGACATACCCTTAATCCACATGAAAGAAGTGCATCTGCTATGGCGAGTCCCATTCCACCATTGCCTCCTGTCACTAATGCATTCTTGCATTTTACGTCCATGTACTTCGTTCCTGGACACGGGTCACTGCATCCTCTCCCCCTGTAATATCGTAGGCATATTTTTACATTTTTAAGAAAGTTGTCCATAATATATTTTAACATTTGGTTTAAACATTCCAACTATCGACAATAGTGGAATATAAATAGTCAACATCACCTACTGTTGTCTTCGGTTTACAGCACTTTATACCTTGGGTGGTACGTGATACGAATAAAAACATCTTCGGCATTCTTAATTCATAAAGTATTGTAACATGCATTACTTTCTAATGGACTTGAGAGGTAAATACCACGGCATTTAAATATCTCCTCGTTGTACAATCATTAAAGTAATGCAATTATTTTAATGTTTGCTATAAATTAACAAAGTAATTAAATACGACTAAGTATCTCACATGGCGGTGAAATAACTTAAGCGTAAAGTGTAATGGGGAACTTGTAATATTTCAAAGTTACATGAAAGTTCTACGATAGCCATTTCTGGTTTAATTAATTCTGCAAGCACTCTCTCATATTTTCGCGTGTGGGCTAAGAGGGTTTCAAACATGGTGTTGTGTGGGAAGGGAGTACTAAGTTGTTCTTCCGAGTATCAACGATATTTGTTAGTGTCATAATTTTGAAATTTGAATGAACCTGATTGATTTTATTGACGGTTCGGTTTTGAAATTGTTCCTAATACTGTCTACTTCCACAGAAGTAGAAGAACATCGCCGTTTCCTTCCTGCCTCTTTTCACGCACACAATCGTCTGGTCTGGTTCTTCCTCTTTTAGATCAGTAAAGTTCTTTAGTCCTCTCGGCCAGATTAAAATACCACAATGCCGGAGAGGAAAAGGAGAAGCCATATGACACTCTCGAAGACTATTTCCAAGTATGATGGGTTCCTTAGAAGGCGAACATGAATTGGATGGGTACTCTTCCCTTTGACTGACTCCCCTTAGAAATTATGGATCACTGAGGTTTTAGAAAGAATTATATATATATATATATATATATATATATATATATATATATATATATACTAGCTCAGATACCCGGCTTCGCCCGGGAATTGATTTTAGGCTGAATGGTGATGGTATTTTTTTGGCAAGGCTTTACTTTGCATACTATTTTGACATTACCCGTCCCAGTGTTTAGGATTTATACCCGTTATTGGTGTGGATTAGTTAATAATAAAATTAATTTTTTTTGTAAGACTTCACTGCCCTCCATGTTGTCATATTTCCCGTCTCCTGTGCATTATGCAAAGATTTCAGTTATTAAGGACAAAATATTAACATAGATTTGAATTTATTTTTCCAGGTGTGGTACCTGGTAGTTCATATTGAAAAGAATTGTTGAGGAAATTTCTCTAAATAACAAAATAAACAACTTTTGTTATGTGCATATTTGCCGAAACCCCAATAAGAAACGAAATATCACTATTATTAATTTCAGGCCTGCCTTATAACCCCCACTCCTGCCCGTCCCTAGAAATGTTGGTATGGCTTATTATCATGAAGGAGTTATTGTTAATTCACATACGGAATTTTATTTAATTCGGTTGGGTCTTTTGTCCCAAATAAAATTGTTCACTTCCGCTATAGGTTTTAGCGTATATCTCGTTTATAATTCGGTATACGAAAAAAGTGTATATAACAAAAGTTACTTTAAATAACAAAATAAACAACTTTTGTTATGTTAATATTTGCCGAAAAAAAAAAAATAGGAAACGAAATATCGCTATTTTTCTTTTCTGGCTTCCCTTATAACCCCCACTCCTCCCCGTCCCTAGAAATGTTGGTATGGCTTGTTATAATGAAAGCGTTAGTGCTAATACATATACCGAGTTTTATTTATTTCGGTTGGGTCTTTTGTCCCAAATAGAATTGTTCACTTCCGCTATAGGTCTTAGCGTATATCTCGTTTATAACTCGGTATACGAAAAAAATGTATATGACAAAAGTTACTCTAAAGAAAAAAATAAACAACTTTTGATAATTTCATATTTGCCGAAAAACCAATAGGAAACGAAATATCGCTATTTTTAATTTCTGGCTTTCCTTATTACCCCCACTCCTGTTCGTCTCAGAGGATATTAATATAGCCTAAAGTCTAAGTTGGGTTAGTAGTAATATACATACCAAGTTTCATAAAATTCGGTTCAGCCGTTTATGCGCGAAAAGGTAACAAACAAACATACACGAAAGAAACAAAATGCAGTTATGGTGTCTATGACATGTGAAACGAAAAGTTATCGTGAAATTTCGCGAAAAAAATCAATTTACAGACAGAGGTTACAATTTTATATATATATATATATATATATATATATATATATATGGCTACAAAAGGGTGGTAACCTGTGGATAACCCGTCCCAATTAGCCTTGCAACTAGCAAAAAGTGGACGTTAATAAATAATTAATGAATTAAAATAACTTACGTATGAATAAATCGACTGCCCAGAATGTGAAACGCTCCAGCACTAAAAAAAGAATATAGTTAAAAGTTAAACGAAAAATAAAATTAAGAAATATATCTCTACAACTGCATCACGCAGGATCACTAGGAGTAATTTCAAAATGCTAGAATATATGCAGATTATGCGACACTGAATAAACCCTATAAAATAAGGGTCAAGATTTTGGACATGACGTGTTTGATCAAAATATAAATAAATATAATTCCTTTACTATTCCAGCTTGTAAAAACAAATCTATTGCTTACGATTTTAAATTCTACGATTTCCTTAAGCCTCCTAACCATGAAATGAATATATATTATCTTTGGTTACAAGATATTACTGACATAGGTTTTTTTTTCAAACGGATAAAAAGAACTAATGATATATGTCATCTCTAAAACATTGGAAAGCAGCCTAGTGATCGTAGCCCCTGAACAACAGACTTTTAACATTTTATCCCACACAGACAATACATAAATTAAAGTTCATCGCCAATGTGTATTGTGTGGGCTCAGGATGGCCGTGTGAGTTGAGGCGTGGTCTTAATCGCAGAAGTTTATTTAGTGACGACACATTAAATAAACTCCTTAGGCCCACCCTGCCTGGAAAAGGGTGGTAACCTGTAGAAAACCCGTCCCGATTTGCCATAGTAGCATAAATTGGACGTAAATAATAATAAACAACAATATGTATTATGAACATCATGTGAAATAGCTGCAGGAATATCTAGTAGAAGTGAATATAGACAGACACAATATATGGGGTATTGGCAGAAGGACCAACCAGGGGTCCCTGTCAGTTGGCTGCATGGAACCGATTAACACAGGTTAGAGATTACAAATACCCGGGAGCTCATCTGCCCGAGAATGATTGTTTTAGAACACCAGGATAAGGAAGAAGTTGAACACAAGTTCAAAATGAAATTCAAGTGATCTCATCATAAATGCCTTACGAAGCTGTTACCACTTACCATGATAACCCAAATAATAATAATGATTAGTTAGCTATTTTACCATCTGTATCCATATTGTAGGATGTTTCTAGTAGGCAGCGACATCTTGTTCGGGGAGAGCTTCTAGTAAGCGTCTAACCTTCCTGCTTCCCTGGCAGCCTTAGCTTTCTGCCTTAACCACCTTAACTGTTTATCACAGCTGATCCATTAAATTTTATCAAATACTTTTCTATCTATGTTACCACGTATAATTTAGTGACGGAATTCATTAAATAAAAGTCCGTCACGCAGGGGCTGCGTAAACTAAGCAGATTTCCCACGTGAAGTTTTACAATAGAGAAATCTGCCTAATAACAACTGTAGTAGTAAGAAACCTCTAAACCTAAAACATTATTTAGTGCGTAATAACCCAGTAGTTTCTAGCCCCAAAAACAGTTAACCTAACCTCTAAACCTATTCACGAGGGACTAATAGTTATGGAAACGGCCGCCAGAGCTCTAGGCGGAAAGTCCGAACATAGCCTACTGGCGACCACACGCAGAATACAAATGCAAATATCTCGGTTAATATTCAAGATACAGAAAAAATGTATAGAACAATATTTATAGTAAATTTAATTTTCAATAAGATTTATTCTATACAATCTTTCGATCCGACGCATAATAACGGAGATATTTTGAATTTTCAAACCCCCCCCCTCTAAACTCCCCCTCCAACTGGTCTGATTTCAGCAATTGACGAACTTGATCTTCCTTTTTACATTAAACGATTAAATTCCAAGTTTAGTAACGATCAAACAAAAATTCCGACCGCTAGAGCGTTAACAGACAAATATATATATATATATATATATATATATATAGAGAGAGAGAGAGAGAGAGAGAGAGAGAGAGAGATAATTTTGAACGGACCTCATTTTCGTCATCTACTGGGTAGGATCGATGGACATTTGAAGAAATTTTTCGAAACTCGCATCATGAGTACGACCTCAATAGCTGATTTCCCTTAAGGGAAATCTGCTAAAATCCTTAGTCCCAACCTGGCTAGAAAAGGGAGATGACCTGAAGATAATCCGTCCAAATTAGCCTTAATTGCAAAGAGTAGACCTTATTTTGCTACCATAAATTACGTGCTTTCGTCCTTGACATTCGATAAAATACCCTTGATGAATATGGAATAAAATTCATACCACTGAAGTGTTGCGGGCTTCCTGGTTTTAGTTATACAAATTTCCCTTTTAAAATTTGGCAGACATAAATGGAAATACAATGTCAATCTGTAGTATGGAATGTAGGATCCAAGTAGATTAGAATGTTTTAAGTTTAAATAATACATATTATTTTGAACGGACCTCATTTTCGTCATCTACTCTGTAGGATCGTTGGACGTTTGAGGACATTTTTCGAAAATTTCTTCATGTGTACGTCCTGAATAGATGAGCTCAAGGGAATTCTGCTAAAAAAGTCAACAGAGTTAACAACTCACTCTCAGATTGAAGCTACAAGGTTCTATGAAGCTAGGCTAAGCTAGATGCAGCCATTTTCGTACTGAATTACTTATAGAATATTTTTTGATTTCCCTTAAGAGAGATCAGCTATTGAGGTTGTACTCATGACGCGATTTTCGAAATATTTCTTCAAATGTCCATCGATGACCAAAATGAGGTCCGTTCAAAATTGTAAATATATATATATATATATATATATATATATATATATATATATATATATATATATATGTCTGTTTCCACTCTAGCGGTAGAAATTATTGTTTGATCATTACCAAACTCCATATTTAGTCGTTTTATGTAAAAAGACAGATCAAGTTCCTTAACGGCTGAAATCTTACCAGTGCGAGGGGGGTGGGGGGTTAGAGAGGGAGAATTTTGAAAATTCGAAATATCTCTGTTACAATACGTCGATCGAAAAAGTGTATAGAATCAACCTTATTGCAATTAAATGTACTATAAAGTTGTTACATACATTTATTCTTTATCTCGAATATTAACAGAGATATTTTCAGTTTCAGCCTTCTGCAAACCTCCACTTCTACTCATGTTACAAAAACAATACTCTGTTATATAATAAACCACTTTATTTGAAACTTAAATACCAAATATTGTTTTCAAGAGACCTTTATTATACGAGATACATGCAAATATGTTCTGGTGCCCCCCCCCATAATTCTTGGACTATTATAAATCACATTATTAGATATAGTAAATAGTTTTCAATAAAATTAATATGTTATATTCTGATATATTTCAGTATTGTTTTTCATTCCGGTGACAGGTTGACAGAACTGTTTGTTTATATTTCAAATGCTTCCCGACCAGAAATTATTTAAATCTACTGAAAGATTTCTTATTTCCGTTTGTATATATTCACGGTGATGTTGTGTTACCAGTATGTAAATTTATCTATTGTTAAACTTCAGGAGGGAAATCTTAGTTTACGCAGCCCCTGTGTGAAAGACTTTTTTATATAAATGTATTTGTTATGTCACAGAACACTGAAGATGGGACAGTTTGCCCCTCAAGTACGCTGCTTTTAATAAAAGAATTGCTGAGAGTGGAGGTGGTTTGACCTTTCTTATCCTTCCGTTGATGATGGACCTCCACCAGTACGCCCAAATCCCGAGTTATAGAATAACCATACAAAAGAGATCCACTGGAATATTTCTGGAGTGCCCAAATCTCATGTGGCAAATTTTCAACAAACAAATTTCTATTTTAACATCATTCCCTTCCTGAAATGTACCTGTGTGCAGTCAAATAAATGATAAAACCCCTGGTAGGCAAGCAATTTCCACATATAATTGAAGGATACATCTGAGAGGAACTATACAAATCTATATATTAATTGGCAATGTGAACTACCAGACTCTAATCAAATGATTCTTAATAGTAACAAATCACTATTTTGGTACATTTCATTTGCCTATTCTTGGTAATGAATGTTAGTTCAGCCAGCCCTAAATTGGCCGACCAATTCTCAGTTTAATTTAAAATAACTTAAAAGCACTTTTACTAATAATGTATCTATTACTATAGTACTATTAATGCAATGAATCCATAGTCTCTTATTTTAAAACCAAAATTAGACACAACTCATTCAGTGTTTGGAACAACAGTGAAACTGAACTACTGCTTTTATACCATGTGGCTACTAGCATGTCTCCTCAGAGGATACCTCTGTAGATTTGTCTCTCTAGAAGCTTTAGTATCTGGCCTTGCCCACTCTTTTTTGTAGTTTCGGTCCACCATGCTTGACGCTTCCTCCAACTTTGGCAAGATAAAAAATGGCAATCTGCCATTAGGAAATAATAACTACGTATAATAATGCCCTCTTCCTCAATAGAAGCTGTTGACACTTCTTCAAAAAATATCTTTTCTTAATATTGCTTCTGGTTATCAGTAGTGCAACCCACAGCTGGCATTATCGTTTAAACAGAAATTATTTTCTGTATCGTGCTATAGTAAAATCTCTCAATTCTGAGCATTGGTCCATCTCTCATCCTTCTATGAATAGTTTTCTACATTCATTTTACCCGTTAGGGCTTTAAACCATTTATTAATAATTTTGTACTCATTAGTATAAAGGGGTATTTCTCGTCACACATCAATTTTAATTATCCCAATTTGCTACTTAAAGAATACTCCATTGTCAGATTCGTCTCATTTAAGCTAAGCCCATACTAGTCCTCTCTCCATGCAGATAAATTATCAAGGCCAATCTTGATAATCCAGGTGCATTAAAACATATTTACATCTTGGTAATTCTCCTGCCATTATAGCATATTTACCCATCTTCATATTCTTTGGTACCCAAGCAGAGAATTTTGAACTGTCTCATAGCTTAGGCACTCTAGAATTTCTAGACATTCTTCAAGTACATGAGAAGTTCCTCATCACACCGCTATAGATGAGTGCAGTTACCAAATGACATCTGATGCAACAACATATACATTGAGATAGAGGTGCTATGAGCACAGAGTATGCACAGAATCGGATTTCCAAGGCATACCACTCAGCACAAATAGTTTGACAATAACGAGATTTCAAACTTCTTTTTTAGGAGGAGGAGAAGAATGGAAAGAAAAAGGAGTGGAATTATTAAAAATGAGATTCAAACTATTAGAGTGTTAATTTTGAAAATCTATTTGAAGAATATTGTTTTATGTGTGTTTCTTAACATTATTCGATCAATCTTTTGTTTAGACAGGGACGTGTATTTGAGTAAATTTGAATACAAAAAACATATTGAATGGCTTATATTTTGAATAGCGAAAGCATTAAAACATAATAAATAAAATATCACAAGAATGATCACATAAAGCTGGGCATTTGTAAAGACTATATAACAATGTCAAAGCTTTTTACTTTCCAAGCTATATATTTAGGTCACATTGTTATGACCGGAAATAAAATATTCAACAGTCAACTAATTCATATAATAACCTTGTTGCTTAATTCATAATAACATTACATTTATAGCACAAATTTTAACTAGAGAAATAATTTTTAATTTACATGAATACTATTAGTTTTATAAACATTTTTTTATGCATTTTAAGTTAGATAAAAACATTCGGTTTTAAACCAACAAATGTTTTACCTAAACATGTGGTAAATTTATTTAAAAATTAAATATCAAATATAAATATACAAAATTAAGGTATAAATTAGATAAAAAATTAAAGTGGCTATTACTGAGCATTAAAAGTAGCCTTAAAATACATTATAAGTCCTCATCATCAGTTCTTTCCATTAATGTCATCAATTTGTAGCTCCCTTTCGAATTTCTTTTCACATTTTATATAAATTTAATATAACAATAGAAAATCTAGCACTACAAAGAAAGTTCGATTTCAAAATATTTTTACATTTGTCTTCATTTCGTTAAGTTCCCCACAAAAATTGTTGAGAATCAAGGGAACATCTCCTAAACCAAGATTTACATACAAATAATAATATATAAATAATCTTCATAATTCAATCAGTGGAGGCATGGGCAATGGCAGTAGTAGCTGAGGTGCTATTTCATTGTAACTGCTGGCTGCTTTAATCGCCAAAATCTCTCAAAATCAATTAATCCAATTAGTAACCTTTTTTTCAATATTACTAAAAGCCAAGTGCCAATGAGCCCTGTGAAATGTAGGTACCGGGGATTATACTACTAGGAACTTGGTACACATTTCTATAAATCCCTTAGGATTTTCACTATAGGAAATAAGTTATAATAAATGAGGCCGAGTTTCTTGGCAATCCTATGATTGAATCCTTTCACTGAGTATAACATTTAACTTTAAACAAATTTACTGGCATATGAAAGCCTGAAGGCTGCCATACATGCTTTTGTTATACAGGTGCATCATATTGATTTTTCCTGCCTTATTTATGACATTCTCAAGAAAATTATACAATTTGTTTTAGCTGAATAGGCGCGAGGGAAATGGTTAGCAGTCTGACAAAGAAGGGACGCTTTAATCATTCAGTTAATGAAATGTTCTGTGTCATACCTAGAATTAATGACAGGTTTTCCAGCAAGCTCAGGCACAACATTATTGAGTTGAGCCTATAAAAAATGTAGTTTTTGTGGTATTTTAACCAACCACCTTGAATACAATTGAGTCAAAGTACCATATCCATTTCAGCGACACTTTTTTTTTAAATTATTAATATTGGAGAAATATTAATTACAAATTTGGGCATGATTAAAACATTACTATTATGTACTTATTCAATGATATGAGTGACCAAATAATATATAAATATGCATCACTAGGAGGCAAAGGATCAATTTTTTTTTAAAACACTACACTTCTACTCCATTTCATTAAACATCTAATCTTCATGTTTTTTGTTTTATGAAATAGCTCTTCAGGAAGTACATCTTAGGCTAATAAAACAAAGTCGAAGTCAAAGGCTGAAGAAGGAGGGCTCCCTTGGCCGTGGACTGAGTGTTTTTTTAGTCTAAGGTTTAGCTTGAGAAGAAGCATTACAGAAAAAAACAAAACATGTACATGATATGTTTAATAAAATAAAGTGAAAGTATAAAGTGTTGTTTAAAACGAATTGACTCTTTCCCTCCTAGTGTTACATACTTAATCAATTTCTATACAGATATGAAATTATTTCAACAATTCTATACACAACAAAATTGAAAGAAGTGTCATGAACAACGTCCTCACCAGTGGCATGTCTCCAAGTATTCGGCATTAGCTGCCGCACGCCACTAAATATTGGCCACCAATACTTGCCAACAATCATTAGTAGCAATTAACAACCAACCACTAGTCATTGCCCACCAGCCACCAATGCTATCAAACACACAAGACCAACAATCAGGTTAGAATTTGTAAACTTTTCATAATGACACCATTCTCACATAGCTATATAAGAATGTTTATCTATTCAGATTTAAAATAGTATTATTGATAGCATATAAACTCTGATTACTTATTTTATATTATTAAGAGTATTATTATCATTGTTATGAGATTTATCTCCATTTATTTATTATGCATATAAACTTACTTTTCTAAAGTACAATAGGTATAAAATTAAAAAATTATAAAAAAACTTGATGTTGACACAGCATACAATAAATTGTGTGTAAAATATATGAATAGGAAGGGAGGGGGAGGGGGCGTGAGGGGATTGGAGAGAGTGGGAAGTGATATGAAAAGCTTGAGTGATTAAGGTGAAGAAGTGAATTTGACTTCCCTCGGTGGGTTCTGGTTGTCAACAGTCCAAATAGACCCACTTGTACCTTTCACCAGAACATGAATCAGTGCTCGTCCAACATTTTGAACCCTGAAATTCATAAACAAATAGGTTATTATACTCAGAAACAGTAAAAATAATCCAAATCTCTTCACATTCAATAAAGTTAATTCATCCCAAAATAAGTAGATATTCCCGTAAGGGTGTTTGCAACCTCTCTTTCCTTTTGTGGTTCACAAATTCTGCAACTGAATCTTAGAATTTTGTAGTTAGTCCTTTTCTGAATTAAGGAGTCAAATTATAAATTCATACATTATTAATTTTTTTTTTAATAAAAGAATCTTCTGATTAAGCTACGTATGAGTTGGTAGGTGTATTTCAATTAAAAGCTAAGGCAATTTAAAAGTTGGGGAAGGTTACAGTGAAGTGTTGATAAGTGCTGTTTAACCTGTAAATCTAGAGTGCTAATTCCTCTATTTGCTCTCAATAGGTGTTCTTTAGTTTCCCACATGGTTTGAAAAATTACTAATTCTCGCTTAATAGATGAATTTTTAAAAAAGAGGTGTAACAAAAGTTTTTTTAGGCTTAAGGGACAGGGGAAAAAATTGGGTACCCCTGAAGCAAAAGTCAAAATTTTAAATATTTCCAATACATATACAATAGATAGTCTGGATTTCGGCTGGCTGGTGGAGATCCATCATCAATGGAAGGATCAAAAAGGTCAAACACCTTGTTTTTGATTACACAGTTGTGTCACAGAGCACTGAAGATGGGATGGTTCGCCCCGAAAGTACTTTGTCTGTAATAAAAGAAGTATTAAGAGTGGAGGTGTTTGACCTTTTTGATCCTTCCGTGACTGACACAGCCAGCCAGCTGACTAGAATTCACATCACTCATTAATAAATGGAAATGGGCCCCATCAAGCATTTATAAATTGATTAATTACTCTTTACTCTGAAAAATCCTTTATAAACAATCTAAATTTAAAAAAAAAATATTTTTATTAAAACAGAAACTCAACAAATTGATATCAAACCTTAAAATTTATTTTTTAATCACAAAACAAATGGTAAACATAAGTTATATTAATATTAATAATTCATTCTAAAACAAATACCTTCAAAATCATTTAGATTGTTTTTTTCAAGTCCTATAAGTATGTTTGTTTTAATTTAAATACCCAGTAAATCCCTTTTAATGAAAATTTAATTTATGATATCAGTACATTTTGAACAAAAATTTATTTTAAAAGCATAGTCAAAAATCCTATATTAATAATATTTTTGTTAATTTTTTCTAAAGAAAAATAATCTTAATTAAAAAGAATAAAGTGTTTTTATTCACCTGACCTTTCTTACCATTGTTAATAAAATATGTGAGATAACATTCAGAATTAAGAAAATGAACAAGATATCTGTAGTGAAAATGTCAAGAGAAAACATTTCTAAAGAACTTCCTTCAGGAAAAGTTTATTCCAGTGAATTTACTGGAAATGAGACATCTGGTTTTCGAACGGCGGAGGTGATTTCTGACTGCTGTGCTGATATTAGATGAAAGGAGCTTCTTTTGTTATGCAAGCAATGGTAATGTAAGGTCATTGGAGGTTGAGGGTGTATGGTATTTACAGTTGAGTGGGTGACATAATTATTCAACAGAGATGCTTGGATATAGGATTTCAGTGATAGGTGGTGATTGGAGGCTTGCTTCTGGGTGTAATCTAAGACATAAGAAGTTAATATAAATAAATAAAAAAATTAAAAAATGGAGCAGAGGTCTACTCTATTGATTACTTCCAAAATATTTGTGATTTTATTTTTTAGTGATCAACCTCTAACGAAGTGGAATAAAATTTGCTCATGGTGGTTTCTAATGTTTTAAAAATATTGAGTGAATTTATTTATTGTCCACCATAACATTACTGTTACCTTTTAGGCTGAAATTCAAATTTTGCCTCAACTACAGGTATTCTTCTGTTACTTTCAATAGTTTTAAACTTCTTCTTCTATCATACTCCATTCATTTTTCTTCACAAGTATTCAGTGTGCCTGAAATTGAGGGGAGAACAAGGAAGAGAAAATTGTAAATGTTTAGAACCTTTGTCTTAAGCTCAAAGCACTTTTCTTTTCTACTTTGAGCATACTGTCTACAGCATTCCATTAATGGTAAGTCCCATTTCTGAGAACTCAATAGTGATCTAAAACGAACTTTTGGAAGCCACCATTTTCCAGTCACAGAATAAACCAGAATTCATACACTTCTGTTTTTGTAGATTGATGATTATATATTTATATATAAAATCTGCCTGAGCATAAAGAATAAATACTAATGTATTTTAGCCAACTCTAACACTTAACTATCAACAACTCATATTCTCATCCTTGCGATCTATCACCTTTACTATCATAGACATATTTTTGCCCGTTAATTCATTAAAGAATAACAGCAATTTTATCCAATTTAGTCCTATTCTAATTACACTTAATTCGCCTCTTTCTCAGATGTTGGCACCACTCTGGAAGTTGCGATATAATGACAGTTTATATTTCCTGTTTTATAAATGATTCTTCCTATTTGTAGATAAAAAAATGTATTTTATTTGAAATTGAAAAGGCCCTGCTATTGCCCAGACAGGAATCAAAATCGCTACTCTAGGTTTATCATGTGAATTTAAGACCAGCAATTAATATTATATATTAAGCATCCAATTTAATATTATATATTATATGGTGATTTTTATATTAAGCTATGGGGGGAAGGGGGGGAGTATTTAAAATATATCTGGTCCGTGACCAGCATTAAGCTTGTTGAAAAAACTAGTTCAAAGATAAGTATCAGCCATGGAAGTACTATACAATCATCAGAGAGGCATCTTGCCTTTCTGATAATAGTAAATGACTGTAAAATAAAAATAAAAAGGTTTCAGATTCAATTCAGTGGTAAATATCATGTGAGGGATGGTGAAGTCCTCCCTGTGAAGATTGTGTCCACTCAGCTAGGAAAGCTCACAGTTTTCTGGAACTGGAAGAGAGTTTTACAAGTTGATATTTTTTTTGTACTACCAATATCCTGTGTTGCCGCCTATGTGCACTTATGTTGCCTTCAATTTGTCAGAAAACAAAGGCAAATTCTCCCAATAAAAACAAAAACAGGGTATCCCACCAGAGTTAAACCTTATCAATGACAAAACCACGCCTCACACAGTAGATTTTATTAGGAATATACTTGAGAAAATGTAATGGGTAACAGTTCACCACAACAGAGAAAATGTCCCCATATGATTTTTTTTATTTTATTTTTTTTTTATTCCCTTGAAAGAAGCTCTGGAAGAGGAATAATTTGAAAACAGCCAAGTTGAAGTGTGCAACTGGTTCATGAATCAACCTCAAAGTTCCTCTGAAAAAGGAGTCTAAAAATTTCCAAAAACGGTGGAGGTTATGGTATGCAAGTAGTACAGACTGTTATGAAAAGTTTGAGTGATTTTTCCATGGTCAATAGATGCATAAAAATAAAAAAATGAAATTTATATTTTAATCATCCGCGTAATAACATTTCATCTGAAAGTTTAGAATAGCTTGTGTTATTATAAGAAATGAATGAATATGTGCAACTGCAAATGAGCAATGACATACCAAAATACCTTAAAGAAAGAATACATTAATGTAAGTAGAGTACATCCTGCAAGAATTTATTATTGTGGAATTAATAATTTGAATTATTAAAACCAATAATTTTAATTAAATAAAGGAGCACATCATTAATACATTGTTCATTGAAATGATAAATTTCATATTATTCTGATGTGATCAATTTTATAGTACTGTAATATGCACTGTCAGTACATAATTGTGCTAGTTAGCAAGTTGCCATATAATGTTATTTATTACTGTCAGTTTTTGTGCTACTATACCTAATTCGGATAGCCTTGATTTCAATAAATATGAATATCACTTGTATTGCAAATATTAAATCAAATTAGAAACTATTATCATGGTAACTTCATGATAAATTAGTAAGAGAAGAGCTATTAGATTCGACCAGACAAGAATATGTTCCACAAGATAAAGCTTTATAAAACATTATGAAGCAGAGAATACTTACGGTTGGAAAGGCCTGTTTTCATACTCTTTCCTCCAAACAGGCTCATAAGCAGGCGAAAGGATTCCCTTCTTCAAGTCTTCCGCATTAGCTTCAGTGCATGTCGAGCCAGGGCAGAGAGCAATGATGCGTACCCCAGATAGGTTCATGTGGAATGGGTCCTATCAGTCATAAAACATCAAAATTAACAAATCATATCCTATTTCTAGCTACTCCCTCTAAATTTTCAACGTCTAATAAATAATTAACAATATATGTTTTATCTCCCAATGCAAAATAAAAATTTATATGAATAAATTTTAAGCTATAATAAAGTTTACGATATAATATTGAGTTCTCTTGTTTTGTTTCATTAATTCTTTCCCAACCATGATTCACCCCCTCCCCCACCTTTACTGATTCATATATTTTTATTTCAGTTTGGATGACAAATAAAATGCTTTCAGTTCAAAGTATTTTGTTAATTTGGCAGTTCATCAACTTTTATACTTAGCATAATGTATAAATTTTCAGGAATCCATTACATTGTTACGTATTATTTTTTTATAATAATTTACTAGCATCCACATTTTGCTACTATGACTAACTGAGATGGGCTATCTACAGGTTATTGCCCTTTTCTTGCCAGGGTGGGACTAAGAATTTTATTTAATGAGTTCACTGAATAAATTCTTATTGACCAGGCCACTCTAGGTTTACCATGTGAGATTAAGGACAATGCTTTAGCTCACATTACTAACCTGAGCCCCTAATGGTTACATTTTAATTAGAGTTAACTAAAGTCTAGCCAGAGTGCTGACAATTTTCTGTCGTGTATGCAGTGGGCTAAAGGAGTCCACAACTAGAATAATATCTTTCTATGAATTTTGCAAGATAATTTGCAAGGGTTTGGGTACATCTTTTAACGTTGTTTTGAATTTTAATAATTAAGATGCTTGGTTTTGAGCAATGCACATATACAAAGTAGTTATGGGATCTGCAAGTAAGAAAACATTTGATTTTTTTTTTTTTTTTTTAAATAGGTTAGCCTTACCCCTTACTGGGTTTGACTAGTTTCCAAGTGTAAGATAAACTTTGTAAGTAAATTATCTATAGATAATATCTGCCCATTTTTAATTAGAGCATGAGTATTTCAAATACTTAGTATGGTCAGTACAAGCGAAAAAACACAAAAATTTTAAAAAGTCACGCAGGGGCTGCGTAAACTAAGCAGATTTCCCTCCTGAAGTTTAAAAATAAATAAATTATATACTGTTAACACGCCACTATGGATATTGAGTGAATAAATACAAACTGTAATAAGAAATCATTCAATAAATTTTAATAATTTTCTGACGGGAAGCATCTGAAATGTAAACAAGCAGGTCTGCCAACCTCTCACAGGTAAGAAATAAAACTAAAATATATCAGAATATGACATATTAATTTTATTGGAAACTATTTACTATATCTAATACTGTAATTTATATTGAAGCAGAACAATTTTTATCTCAATCAATCCAATTTTAGTAGTTCAAGAACTTAAGAAAGGGGGGTCACCACAATAACTCACATGGCTAACCTGAACCCCTATAAAACAATTGAAACCAATTATATTCTGTCTGCGAATCTTGGTAGTATTGAGTAACTAAATTAATTATCTGAGGAAGGGTTGTCTCTAGTCACACATTCTAAAGTGTTTATTGCATAGAGTAACTTAGAAAAATGTATTAGTCTCATATTTAAAGGACTTGGTATCATTACTCCAAAAGATCTTGTGAATCCAATTATTGCGTGCTTGGTAGCTGTGTAGATAGGGACGCAGGCACAAGGGCGAAGACCCAGTGTTGATCCAGTGATGACAACTGTGCCTCCTCGTCCACCTCTATCTCGGCCCATGAACCTCAGTGCTAGTAGTGTCCCTCGAATCACACCATTCTAGAAAATAAATAACCAAATCTAATCATTTTTAGCTCTTAAATAGTGAATTATATTACATTCAAACAAAAATTGACAAATACAGCCTTCCATTGATTAGGCAAAGGATCACTATTCTTTATAAATTTTATTAATGGTTCCTATCGCTCTAGGGTACCAAAAGAACTACCTCAGTACTAGTGGCAAATTCATTGTGAGCCACTGAAGTTGAAAGTTCCTGTAAAGCCCTGCAATTAAATGTTCAAACAAACTCAGTAATAATTAATCTAATTACTCACAAGATTCACATCAACTTCAAGCTCCCAAAACCTGTCATTGAAGATACCAGCATTATTCACCACAATGTCCAGCCCTCCAAAAGTTGAAACTGTCATTTGAAAAGCGCCTGAAACAACAAATTTGTTTTAAAAATTTACAAATATAGTAAAATAGAAAAAAAAAAAGAATTAATGAATATAACAATAATTTAGACCACCTACTATATATAATAAGCCATTTTACATTAATCCATATATATTGGTAGGGTTTCTTATGGAAAGCAAAGTCGCCCACTGTGTCTGTCTAGCCATCCATAGTTCCACTTTACAGCAAGAGGAAATATATAAACAGCATTTGGCAGAAAATTGAACTTAGTTATGATTTATTACACCTAAAATCTCATTCATAATATTCATCTTATCCTCCATTTGAGGGACCAAGAGAGACTTGAAAACTTTCAGATACCATGCTCAAATACTTTGAGCACTCTAATCCTCAACTAATCTTTGAATATACCAGCAGCATTAACATACAACTCCAATACAGCATGAACATAGTTGATATTTTACACAAAAGATGTTTTTGTAAAACATTGTTGCTTTAAGTCACTCAGAAGGAATATCAAAATTACTAAACATCAGCAATACTATTTTCATAGTTAATGAACACTGTGCTCTGTCTATGTACAATAAATCAGTTTCATGATATGCTTCAATGATAAAAGCACATTTTTTTTTTAGAAAGTAAGATCAATTTTTTTTTCTCCCAAGGTGGATGATTAAAATCTACAAAAATAAATTAAAATTTTTAAATGTATATTTTTATAATTCTAAAATTTCATTTTATAGCTCAGTCACTCATAAATTGATTATTTATGAATAGAAATTTTACACAATGTAAAACAAATCAAATTCAATTTGTACAATATAAAAATTAACCTAAATTGCACAATTGTTGAATTTCTTGAAAATGGAAAAATTACTCATTTCAAGAAGGATAAGTGCACTCTTTTGTACTAGAAACACATAAAATTCCAGATCAAATGATTTTTTGTTCTCACCTTCAAATTGTGGGTAATCTGTAACATCACACTGGCAAAAAAATACTCTGTTATGCCCGTATATAAGATTTAGCTGCTGCGCTAGTAGCTCACCCTTTTCTACATCCAGATCACATATTGATACCTACAACCACACACAAATAAAAATTAATGATATACTAATTATTAGATGTATTACTAATGAAAAAAATACTGTTTTTTTTTCTTTTCTTTTTTTCTCTACTCCAACCTTACACGTTTTATGGCTCCCCCTTTCTCAGGAGAGAGGTATTTCCCTTCAAATATTATGAAAGCTCACAAACTATCTGGTTGGCGCATCATTATCAAGAGCTGTTGTCAACTAATGAATCTATTTACGTGTCTACACATGTATACTTCCACTGCCTTTGTCATTATTAATAATGAGCATTTCAAGTATTACCTGTGACACCATCTTCTAGCCAATATTTCACTAAAGCTCATTTGCACTTCCTTGGGATACTCTCTCAGAATAAATAGTTACGGTCTTCATATGAGAATAATCTGTTTTTCCAGGTGCACCAGACAATTTCTCCTCTGCCAGGTACATGTTCCAGTGAACAGACTATGGAAGCTTGTAAGAAAATCAAAACTCAAGGAATATGCTTCAAAGGAAAAAAAAAATGAAAGAACTAAAAGAAGATACATGAGAGGGGAGATAATCATGTATATATATATTTTTCCTCAGGCGCCTTAAAAGTCAGATATAAAACAGAATCAAAACCAGAACTCTTCAGTCTCAGAGAGCCACAAGGGACCTGAAAGTTTGTTCAGTGAAACATTGGTTAAAAATATTTCATTAATACTAATAATGAATCTGTTTATTGTTATATAAACAGTTATCAAGTATATTCGGTCATAAAACACACTTCAGAAACAGATTACAATTCCATGTAATCAGTATGAGAAATATAGATAATAATTAAATGATGTCAGTAATATTGAAACAAGTAACGGTAAACCAAAACTTAATCAGGAATAATATAAAAAAAGAACTGAATTTGGTGCATGAAAAAAAAAGAAATCAACGAATATTTTACACATAGAAATAATATAGAATTCTTAATGCTTTCCTCCTGCTTAGAGAACATTCCTTGTAAGACCTGGACCTCTGTTTCCATCCTAGACTATACAGTATAGCCAGCAGCTACCAAGAGCCCTTCAATGCTCAACCCTCTGCAAGGCCTTCCCCATGTCATCTAGCCATTCTTGCCTCGCTCTGCCCCTCCTCAACCAACCCAATATCCTCACATTTTCCTGGGCAACCTTTTTGATTTTGTTATCTCAATCTCAACCAAGCAGTGAAAACTACTGTTCTCAATATTATTGCTGGTTGCTTCTGATATTCCACCCGGCCTGTTCTCTAACATCGACTTAATGCTAGTAATACTTTTAGGTAAAAACTGTCTGCAGGTCATTACTCGTCTCTCTAAAGTTGACCATAGATGGTCAGCCCATCATCAAATAAATTCCTAAGAAAAGATAAAAATGCAAACAATGACTCAAACTTCATCCAGAGCATTAAGACCAACATGGTTTTGCCCATGTCTGGACCATGTCCTTATTGAATAATTACAAAACTACACTATACTAAAACTATATTTACTCTTTTTTTCAGTTTCTTCCGAAATCTTCATCAAGAGATTTCATGAGGAGTTTAAAAGTGAAAATTATAAAGATGTGTATGAATAGTAACAGAAATAAAAATGATAACTTTCAAAAAAATAATTCTCTTAATTATAGTAATTATGCTGCAACCAATAAATATATTTGTATGAGTAATCTAGTCACAAGACATTTTGTTGTAGTATCACTGACTCAATCCTATTGAACACATGTAGAATATAATGGGTGACTATTGAAAGTTGATCAAGTGACCTTCCCCCCAAAAGGTGTATGTTCAAAATGCCAGTGAGATAGAAAGGGAGAATATTATTCAAAACACAAGAGTGGCCATGATTTCATCTATTCTTCTAAAATTTGAAGTCATCATAGGAACAGAAAAAAATATAAGAAATTATTTGAAGATTACCTTATAAGTGTTTCATTTTTTTCCACAAAAAAACAATGAATTCATAGTTTTATTGATGTTATTGTTTATCTTACAAATTCCTTAATTAATTTTACTCCATTAAATACATACTTCATAATAGTGTATAAAATAATAAAAACCAAAGAACGGCCCAAGAAGAGAGTCAAGAAATAAATAAAATTAAAATCAGAGTAATTCAATATTTTTAAATAGTAGTTTATTTTTAGCACTAAGGGTGCTTACTACAAGTCCAACGTTTGACAAGTTGAAAAGGTAGAGTTGACGAGAGGAAATTGGGAGATATTTCTGGCAGAAACTTGTCATTTATTTCCTACTAACTTCAATATTATATGTGACAGGTTAAAATCAATATGAAGTTCTGAGACCATCATAAAATAAACTTCAACATAATATTTGTTGAAAATAATTTTCTCATTTTATATATACTTTATATATATATATATATATATATATATATATATATATATATATATATAAAACTACATTTATGAATTATGGCTATTCAAAATAACTGCATTGGATTATACAAAAGTTGTACAAGTGAATAACAAAATAAAACAATTAGCAACAAAATAATAATAGCCCACAAACTATGAAAAATTAAAAAATTATTAAAGCAGGAACTTCTAGCCCTTTAAGAATCAGTAAATACTTGGTTGAGTTGTGAGCCACTTACATAAAGAGAAATAATTATCTAGCATATCCAAGGATTGTATTGTATTTAAACAAAACAAAAAAACAACATACAATAAATTTAGGCTTTAGGCCTATTTTTTAAGAACTGAAGTCAACTATAGGTATAGGATTATTTTTATCATTACAAGAGACATATTTATGATTAAATACTTAATTAAAGATGACCAGTTAATTTCTTAAGTAAATTATGTTGAATTCAGTTATAATCAAAATATACTTAGTCCGTATCATAAGACAGAAAGAACATGAATTCCCATAGCTTTCGTTTTGAGTGCATGCGTTACTTCCATAAAGTTACCATTTTTCAATAAAGTATCCCATCCTACTCATGCCTACTGCTGTCAGCATGGTCCCCAAGTCAACTATTTTGATCTTACTCAAAAAATGTGTCACCTTCTTTAACTGTATCAACGATAAAGCATTTCTTGCTCAATATTTCCTCTCTATTCTTTCCAATTAAAATTAAATAGTTCTCAAAACCCAAGTATGGTAAACTCTCCAATTTTCCTCAAAGCCAAATATTTGAGATGGGATGGCTTAGACGTAAAAGCAGGGGCAACCAAGGGGTTGCATTCAGCTTTTATTTAGCTGTACTGTAACTCAGCTTTGAAGATAGACATCTATCCAACCTGTCCTCATGTGTTGACTCAGCATTGTGAGGCAAGTGAATAGGCCATGTGACCTCTCGCCATAGATATTTACTTTCAAAAAAATAGTACAGCCTTTCAGATACCTTTTAATACTAATTCATGTGCATAAACAACACCTGAATCATATCAAATGGAGCTCATAAAGAAACAAAATATGTCATCCTAGAAAATTTATTTTAACTTAGAATTTTTAATACCAGTTAAATTTTTACAAAACAATTAAATGATTATCATGAATGCAATATTCATTCGTAACTTTTAAGAAGCCATAGTAAATTTGCATAAAGCAATCAAAACAAGTTTTATAAATTGTGGTGAGAATAGTACAAAAATAGTCTATAATAAGAGAGTTTCTAATTAAAACCTATAAAGTAAACAATTAATTAGTATAATACTTTCCTGTTCTTGATTAGAGGCGTGAAATGCTTTTTACTTAAAAGTATTTAATAAAGCAGGTGAGAATTTG
The DNA here is from genome assembly GCA_019009955.1 of Riptortus pedestris. Taxonomy (NCBI): domain Eukaryota; kingdom Metazoa; phylum Arthropoda; class Insecta; order Hemiptera; family Alydidae; genus Riptortus; species Riptortus pedestris. Next base: position 39,645,815 of record CM032232.1, on the reverse strand, counting down.
ACATATTGTGGTGTACAGGTTTGTCTGGAGGAGAGTAACATGTAAAAGACATTTCTCAATGGGTTCAAATTTTATGCTCTTTTTCAGGTATAAAATACTTTTAACATTAATATAATATTTTTTATTTGTTGTTATAATACTCGTTTGTGAATATTTTTTTCATTTCATTAGATCGAGTTCTTATTGCTTTCAACAAAGGCAATAAGTTTTTCATCATACCTACAATAAGTTAGATTCAACATTTTTATTAAGGAAGATTTTCAGTACCTCACCATGGTAACTAGCTAAAAAATGGTATTATGGTAAATGTAGTCATGCGATTGGTCCCAGCAGCTGATGATAATAGACAGTTGTCACCTCTTGGAAGCTGAAGCTTATAGATCAGATAACAGGTTTCTCTGCTTGATGTAAACTAAGTTGTATTAAATAAACACAAAGCACATATGGTCTGTACTTGAATAATATATTTTGAAGTAAAAACAAGTGTTCCTCAACAGTTGCATAATATTGTCCAGGCAAGTTCAGCTGTTAGACAATAAACTGTATGGAATTAGTAATTCTGTCATCTTCTACAGTCCAGTGAGTATGCTTACATTAATAATATATCACTGAGACAGTGAAATATTGCAAATATGTTTGTTATCTTGTTCTACATTTTTCTAATGCTATGCAGTTATTCTGTTTATTTCTTCAGTTTAGTTCTGTATTTATTAGGTCACTAGTGTGATTTGGATTAAGCATGTATTCTGGGCGACTACATTAATATTATAGCATATTTAAGACTGTAAATATGTTTGTGAGTGTGTATGACTAACAGATGAATGAATATTATTCAGAGATTAGTGGTTCTATATGAAACATTTAATGTAACTGAGTAATTCCACTCAGGAGAAATGGGTGTGTTTGTATTAGGTTAAAGCATAGAACATATTTAAATGTGAGAATGACTTGTATTGTTTGGAGAAGCTCTAGCCATTGTTCAGAGAGTTGTTCTTAGAGAATGACAAGTCAAACATGAATATATGAGGAGATAGAGGCAGTTTCTAACGTTTAGAGATCATATCAAACTAATTAGCAAAATGGTTTTGAGATTGAAGGAGGAGGAAAGACTTGTGAGAGCTGTGATGAGAGTGTGTGAGTTACCTTGGCACCTAGCTTGAGGAGCTCCTCAGCATAGGCCTTGCCGATGCCGCCAGCACCCCCCGTGATAAGTGCCACCTTATTCTTCAAGTCCATCCTGGATGCTAGATACCGAGGCTATCCATGCCCTAGGCGGGGCATCTCATATCCACGCATGCCCCAATCAACTTATCGATATTCCCCCCACCCCCTTTCCCCACCCTCTTCCCCTCCAACCCACCCTTATTCACAAGTCCGCGCCACCCGTATAAATATTCCCCGACGCCCACGTTTACAGTATTTCCTTCTTATCTGTTCTCCTACTATCCCTTTACCTCTTTTTTCGCTTCCTCCTATCCTTACAACCCACCCGCCATTGCCAGGTTATCCTTAAAGCTCTCTATTAACCCCTAAAATCCACCTACAAAACCCCTTTGCCCTGAAAATAAACTAATGTTATACAGACCCTACATTAGATCAGTATTAACATATGCTTGCCCCCTACAGACCTATATATCGAACACTAATTTAAGAAAGCTACAAACATTTCAAAACAAATGTCTGAGAATTGCGTATAATCTCCCATATCGTACAAGAATAAGAAAATTACATCAAATTCCAAACCTATCCATGATAAAGACATATATATATATATATATATATATATATATATATATATATATATATATATATTATATGAACTAAGTTTTTCAAGCCTTGTAACACACAAAAATGACCCACTCATCAATGAAAGAGGTAATTATAACAAACAAAGCACTCCGAGATACTTATGCAAACGATCTAAGCACATTTTACTCTAACATAAGAAACGGATTGAATTAAGGCCCAGCAGGCTAGACTGAAAGACATGTAAACATCCTTACCTAAGTACCTATTTTATCCGTAATCATATTTACATCAAAATAAAAAAAAAATCTGTACTTGTTAATATTATTAGATCGTAAGGTCACTTAAATTTGTAAATTATTAAAATAATTGTAATATTGACTAAGTTGCAATATGACAGCCTACTTATAGACAATTGCATTTATAAGCAATCTTCTACTTAAATAGGAAATCTTATTTTTATATTTCTTTTTGTAATATTGTAATGGTCAGGAAAAAAAACGATAAATTATTTTATAAATTTCTTGTAATAACTCAATAAAAGATATTTATAAAAAATAAATAAATAAAAAACCCATTAATATAGAGAGCCAATTTCAGTAGAAGGAGAACTACCCTCACAACCTGCAAGCTTCACAGGTCTGATGTCACGCCAAGATAAAAAAAAAGTTTACCGTCAATTCTACTGGGCACCCTTTTCCCTTCGTTTTTATCAAATTTTCACCCTTTTCTCTGGGTATTTATCAGATTTTCACCCTTTTCTCTGGGTATTTATCAGATTTCCACCCTTGTCTCTTCGTTTTTATCAGATTTCCATTTAGGGAAATCAGCTATTGAGGTTGTACTTATGACGCTATTTATTAAAATTTCCTTCCAGTTTCCATCGAGCTTTCCTAGTACATCACGTAAATAAGGTCCGATCAAAATTATATTCACACACTTGTCTGTTACCGCTCTAGCAGCCGCAATATTTTTTTTATCGTACCAAAGTTGATATATAAGCGTTTCATGTAAAACTAAAGATTATATTAGGTAACGGCGGAAATATATATATATATATATATATATATATATATATATATAGATATATAGATATATATACACACACACACGACGATGTCCTTATGGCAGGCATGCACTCAAAGGGGGGGGGGGCGGGATTGGGAGGTCAAATGAGGAGTTTACTTAAAATTTAATTAATACTTACTTTAATTACATTAATTAATTTAATTAAATACTTTTCTTATTTTAATGACAAAGTTGCGCTACAGTCTTAAAGGAAAGAAACAATAAACGGAAAGAAAAATGATTGAAAAGATTCTTATCAAAACATTTATTTTTTTCATTAATCTACATATTCAAAATAGTTTGTTAGCTTACTCTGAACTTGTTCACTGTGTCTTTCCTGTCCTATTCCCCTTCGGCGAAGACTCATCGCCCGGAAAACATCATCGCTTCAAAAAAAGGTGTGCATTTTTTCAGCCTACTCCATCATCGTAGAACAAGTTGGGGGTGGTTCACTTTTTTCATATTCATCAGTGTCCTCATCGCTTTCGTCATGATTTTCCACTGAATTCGCTAGTACTACATCAGCTACAATATCTTCGGTGGTCGGTACATCTGTGGTCATCGGTTCCTCATCGATGGATACATAGTTTTGAAATTCTTCTTTAGTCATTTCCAAATTTGCAGTTTGTATGAAATTGTCACCTCTTCTTCCTCAGTCGATTAACTGTCTTGGCAACTCTCCAATCGAGCCTTATGGAAACACTTAATGATGCATGTTGATGTAACATTTTCCCATGCATCGTTCATCAAACGTATCGCTTTCAGGAAGTTGACATTGGTATTTGATGCTGTTCCACTTCTATCTCTTTGGTCCAGAATCATCAAAATCAGTTGTTTACGGAAGTGGCACTTGAAACTTCTTATGATTCCTTGGTTCATAGGCTGGATAACAGGTGTAGAATTTGGTGGCAAAAATTCGATTCTGATATTGGGAAAGTCCAGTGATTTCGGGATCAGCTGAACAATTGTCTATCAAAAGGAGAATTTTACGATTTTCTCCCCGCAGTTGTCTCTCCCAATTTGAAATGAATTTAGTGAAATTGTCCGAAGTCATCCAGGCTTCCCGGCTATGACCATAGTCTACTGATAGCTTTTTCACAATCAATTTGAAACATTTAGGGTTCATTGATATGGGGTTGACTCCCGTTCTAACCTAAAAATTTTAATATCTCAATATATAGAAATCTCCTGTCACGATGTTTGTCCGCGATGGACTCCTAAACTACTTAACCGATTTTAAATTAAATTGGCACACCGTGAGCAGTCTGGTTTAACTTGAGAGATAGGCTATATTAATTTTCTCTGAGACGAACAGGATTATAAGGGAGGCCTGAAATTAAAAGTCGTGATATTTCGTTTTCCATTGGGTTTTTTCGCAAATATGCACATAACAAAAGTTGTTTATTTTGTTATTTAGAGTAACTTTTGTCATAAACACTTTCATCGTATTCCGAAGTTTAAATGAGTTATACGCTTATGACTATAGCGGGAGTCAACAATACTTTTTGGGACAAAAGACCCAACCGAAATAAATAAAACTCGGTATGTGTATTAGCACTAACGCTTTCATTATAAGAAGCCATATCAACATTTCTAGGGACGGGCAGGAGTGGGGGTTTTAAGGGAAGCCAGAAATTAAAAATAGCAATATTTCGTTTCCTATTGGTTTATCGGCAAATATGAACATAACACAAGTTGTTTATTTTGCTATTTAGAGTAACTTTTGTTATATACACTTTTTTCGTATACCGAATTATAAACGAGATATACGCTAAAAATTATAGCGGAAGTGAAAAATTTTATTTGACACAAAAGACTCAACCGAACTAAATAAAACACTCAGTATGTGTATTAGCACTAACGCCTTCCTTATAAAAAGCCATACTATTTCTAGGGACAGGCAGGAGTGGGGGTTATAAGGGAGGCCTGAAATTAATAATAGTGATATTTCGTTTCCTATTGTAGTTCCGGCAAATATGCACATAACAAAAGTTGTTTATTTTGTTATTTAGAGAAATTTGCTCAAGAATTCTTTTCAATATGAACTACCAGGTACCTCACCTGGAAAAATTAATTCAAATGTATGTTAATATTTAGTCCTTAATAATTCAAATTTATGCATATTGCACAGGAAGCGGGAAATATGACAATATGGAGGACAGTGAAGTCTTACATCAAAAATTAATTTTATTATTAACAAATCCACAGAAACGACGGGTATTAACCCTAAACACTGGGACGGGTAAATGTCAAAATATTGTGCAAAATAAAGCCTTGCCAAAAAAATACCATCAACATTCAGCCTCAAATGAATTCCCGAGCGAAGCCGGGTATCTGAGCTAGTAGCTTATAATCATGAAAGAATTAATGCTAATTGACATACCGAGTTTTTTTAAGTTCGGTTTAATCGTTAGCGCCCAATGAAATAGTTGACTCCCGCTTTAGTATATAGTGTATATCTCGTTTATACTTTGTTAAAAGGCAAAAATGAACAAGACAAAAGTTACTCTAAATAACAAAATAAACAACTTTTATTATGTTCATATTTGCCGAAAAACGAAAAGAAAACGAAATACCGCTATTTTTAAATTCAGGTATCCCTTACAACCCCCACTCCTGCCGGTTCCTAGAAATGTTAGTATGGCTTATTATAAGGAAGGCATTAGTACTAATTCACATACCGAGTTTGGTTTAGTTCGGTTGAGTCTTTTGTACCAAATAAAATTGTGGACTCCCTCTATAGTTTTTAGCGTATAACTCATTTATACTTCCGTATACGGTAAAAGTGCATATAACAAAAGTTACTCTAAATAACATAATAAACAACTTTTGTTATGTTCATATTTGCCGAAAAACCAATAGGAAACGAAATATCGTTATTTTTAATTTCTGGCTTCCCTTATAACCCCCACTCCTGTTCATCTCAGAGGATATTAATATAGCCTAAAGTCTAAGTTGGGTTAGTAGTAATATACATACCAAGTTTCATAAAATTCGGTTCAGCCGTTTTTGCGTGAAAAGGTAACAAACAACCAACAAACAGACACCAACGAAACAAAATGCAGTAATGGTGTCTATGACATGTGAAACGAAAAGTTCTCATGAAATTTCGCGAAAAAAAAATCAATGTACAGACAGAGGTTACAATTTTATATATATACTAGCTCAGATACCCAGGCTTCGCTCGGGAATTCATTTGAGGCTGAATGTTGATGGTATTTTTTTGGCAAGGCTTTACTTGGCACAATATTTTGACATTTACCCGTCCCAGTGTTTAGGGTTAATACCCGTCGTTTCTGTGTATTTGTTAATAATAAAATTAATTTTTTATGTTAGACTTCACTGTCCTCCATATTGTCATATATCCCGTTTCCTGTGTATTATGCATAGATTTAAATTATTAAGGACAAATTATTATAACAATATATTATAAATTGAATTAATTTTTCCAGGTGAGGTACCTGGTAGTTCATATTGAAAAGAATTGTTGAGCAAATTTCTCTACTTAATAAAATAAACAACTTTTGTTATATGCATATTTGCTGAAACCCCAATAGGAAACGAAATATCACTATATTTTATTTCCGGTCTCCCTTATAACCCCCACTCCTGCCAGTCCCTAGAAATGTTAGTATGGCTTATTATAAGGAAGGCGTTAGTGCTAATTCACATACCGAGTTTGGTTTAGTTCGGTAGAGTTTTTTTGTGCTGAATAAAATTGTTGACTTCCGCAGTAGTTTTTAACGTATAACTCATTTATACTTAGGTATACGACAAAAGTGTATATAACAAAAGTTACTCCAAATAACAAAATAAACAACTTTTGTAATGTGCATAATTGCCGAAAATGCATTAGGAAACGAAATATTGCTATTTTTAATTTCAGCCCTCCCTTATAACCCCCACTCCTGTTCGTCTCAGAGAATATTAATATAGCCTAAAGTCTAAGTTGGGTTAGTAATATACATATCAAGTTTCATAAAATTCGGTTCAGCCGTTTATGCGTGAATAGGTAACCGAATTTTATGAAACTTGGTATGTATATTACTACTAATCCAACTTAGACTTTAGGCTATATTAAAATGCTCTGAGACGAACAGGAGTGGGGGTTATAAGGGAAGCCAGAAATTAAAAATAGCGATATTTCGTTTCCTATTAGTTTTTCGGCAAATATGAACATAACAAAAGTTGTTTATTTTGTTATTTAGTGTAACGTTTGTTATATACACTTTTTTTGTATACCGAATTATAAACGAGATATACGCTAAAACCTATAGCGGAAGTGAACAATTTTATTTGGGACAAAAGATCCAACCGAAATAAATAAAACTAGGTATATGTATTAGCACTAACACTTTAATTATAACAAGCCATACCAACATTTCTAGGGACGGGCAGGAGTGGGGGTTATAAAGGATGCCAAAAATTAAAAATGCGATATTTCGTTTCCTTTTGGTTTTTCGGCAAATATGAACATAAGTAAAGTTGTTTATTTTGTTATTTAAAGAAACTTTTGTTATATTCAGTTTTGTCGTATAACAAAATATAAACGAGATATGCTATATATGTTATTTTTTAACGTCAGTAACAGTTTGCACCAAAAAAGATATACTGCCCCCACCGTTCTCTAAGTGTATTTAATACATTATTTAATTAAAATGTGAAAAATATTTTAAACAGTTTTAGAATTGTGAAGATAATATAATATGATTTTTTAATATATTTGAATGTATTAGAGGATAGCTATCCAAAATGCATTGCAGGTTGGCAGCACTGAGGCTATGAAGGTGTCGAGGTACTTCCTTTGTCCTATCAGTTCTGCCGCTTCCCTTCCGACCTCATATTGGTCTATGTTTACATGTTAATTGAAGCTTTTAGCAATGTATTGTTATTCTCAGGAATGTGAATTTCTTTAATTATCATAAATAAATAATTTACAAGAATAAACGCTAGGGAGGTGCCCTCAGGTATTTCTGGTATTTATTAACTCTGCTCTGTAAATATCTCTGTAAGATATTTGTTATTATTACTTGTTGTTAAGGTATTTGTTATTATGATATTAGTTATTATTACTTGTTGTCAAGGTATTTGTCATTTTTACTTGTTAAGGTATTTACTATTGTGTTACATGTTGTTAAGATATTTTTTTTATTGTCACCTGCTGTTAATTTTGAAAGGGCAAATCACCTTCGATGTGGTGTCCTTGAATAAATAAATAATAATATTAACTCTCCTCCGTTAATGTATTATGATATACTTTACTGAAAACCAATATGAATACACAGTTTAGAATCGAGACTTATGAAAGAGTATTTTAATAGCGGCTATGACGTACCTAAAACAGCTGTCACTGTTGGACATTGTACTGCATGAAGGGAAAGGAACTTATTCATACGTGGATTGGAAGGTAGAATACTTTCTAGGATTATGAATTAAAAAAACCAAAAACATACCATCTTCATTCAGCCTCAAATGAATTCCCGGGCGAAGCCGGGTACCTTAGCTAGTAAATATATATAGATATAGATATACCTACACATAAAAATTTGAACGGAACTCATTTTCGTAATCTCCTGGGTAGGATCGATGGACATTTGAAGAACTTTTTCGAAAATCAGGTCATGAGTACGACCTCAATATCTGCTATTCCTTAAGGGAAATCTGTTAAAATTCTACTTAACAAGTCTTATTGTCAATTTAATTTTTTATTTTTTCGCTTTCAGTAAAACCCCACTCCGACCAGTGTCACTTTAAATAATAATAAGCTGCTATATCATGAACCACTTTATAACAAGGCTAAATACCAAATATTGCTTTCATTGAACTTTTATTTTCTGAGATATGGACAAAATACGTTCTGTTGACCCCTCCCCTCATTTTTGTTCTTGGATTACTAAAATTTAAGGGATTGAGATAAAACTGATTTTGATTTATTACAAATTACAGCACTAGCTTTAGGAAATTGTTTTCAATAAAATGCAAATATATTATGTTATATTCATATATATTTCGTTAATTTTTGTCTCTCCGGTCAATCTATTCAGCGCTATGAGGTTGGCTGGCCTGTTTGTTTACAATTCAGCTTTCCGTTGTAGAGATTATTAACTTGTATTGTAAATTGACTGAAAGATTTCTCATTGCCGTTTGTATTTATTCACTTAACATTCAAAGTAATGTTACCTGTATGCATATTTATCTATTGTAAACCTTAAATATAAAACGTAAATAAAACTTATATTAGTTTTGAAAGGACCTCATTTTCGTCATCTCCAGAGAAGGATCGATGAGCATTTGAAGAAGTTTTTCGAAACTTACGTCATTAATAAATTTCGTGCTGAAGCCATTCTCTTTCTGGGAACGATTAAGGTGTTAAAGGCACCAAAAATAGGAATTCACCACGTTGATTCTTCAATGAACCAAAATGAACTGTATAAATTATTGGAATTGACGAAACGTTAATCAGGAAATTTCATCTAATCCTTCAGATCGTCCCTTTAAAACACAAAATATTGTAATTGGCCCAGCTTATAAAAAATAGACTAGGGAAACCGCACGTCGTGTACGTCAAGCAAGCTCCATGACTGGTATCATTTGATTTTGGAATAAAATTGTTGATAAATAATGGGACTAAAATTGCAAAAAACAAATTGCTATTACTATCGGTCAGTAGTTAGATGTGCAAGAGCTGCGTCACAAGAAGTCAAGCAATTTCTGGAGTGTTATTTCTGAAATCTTCATGAAGCAATAACTGAAAATTTTAAATCGTCTTATTATCTGGTTCTGTTAGCAGTCAACTTCGAAACTGTTAAATGGTTAAATAATCTGGAGAAGTTTTACAGCTACATAGTTGAATTACCGGATTCGCCACCTTCAACGTCTACTCAAACATCAAATGAATCCAGCAGCAGTGACTTCGAATCACATGAATGCATTAGCTTAGATGATATATATAATATAAATAAATATTTATTGTATTCATGAGTTTCACAAATTATTTTTATAATTATATATTTTTTTTATTCTCAAAATTCAATAAGGGGTTTTAATATATAAAAATGTACTGTTAAAAGAAAACTTCCATTTTTGATAATTTGTGATTTTTTTTAGAATTTTAGAGATGTTTAATTACATTTTTGTTCAATTATTCAAATTGTCACTTACAATAGTACTGAGTTGTGAGAGAAATAATTATGGACGGGATAATTTTTTTTTAATGAATATCTAATGTTCGACATTTAAACTAAGGTTCTCACTGAAAATAAATGAATTAAAACTCTTTCAGAATTTTAAGTAAAACTAGCGATCTGCCACATTCGGAATACTGAGTATAAACTAACCTTTGACTCCATGGGGTTTTGAGGGTCCCATAACTTAAACATTAGATCCCTTCATCTATATACTTAATGGTAGCTGTCACATATAAATGGGAACCTGAAATATTTCAAAAATTCCAAGTATCTTTTTTATTATGCGTCGGATTTCAACGGAATTGTGCCTTTTTGTAGATTTACTTAAGGGAAATCAGCTATTGAGGTTGTACTCATGCGATTTCCGAAAAATTTCCTCAACTGTCCATCGAACCCCTACTATTCCAGCTCCGAATTTAGCCAATAACAAACATGATCTTTAGTGTTGACAGAAACTGCTAAATTTCGAGTGTGATATAGATCAAATAAACATTTTCGAGACAACAACGTGATATCTTATTTGGTGTCGTCACTACACCGAATTTCCAAGATCTCACAAAGCGATCTTGCAAAATTTACCAAAGCGGTAACAGATAAATATGTACATACACTCAAAATTTTGAGCGGACCTCATTTTAGCAAATTTCACTAAAGGGAAATCAGCTATTGAGGTCGTACTCATGACGCGATTTTCGAAATTTTTTTTCAAATGAACATCGATCCTACCAAGGAGATGACGAAAATGAGATCCGTTCAAAATTATATATATATATATATATATATATATATATATATATATATATTTGTCTGTTAACGCTCTAGCGGTCGCAATTTTTATTTGATCGTTACCAAACTCGATATTTAAACGTTTTATGCAAAACGACAGATCAAGTTCGTTAAAAGCTGAAATCGGACCAGTGGGGGGGGGGGGGGGTTATAGGGGACATTTTCGAAATATCTCCTTTACCATACATCGGATCACAAAAGTGTATAGAAACAATCTTATTGTAAATTAAATTTACTATAAATATTGTTCTATAAATTTATTCTCTATCTTGAATATTAACCGAGATATTGGCATTTTTATTAAATTTGGGCCCATAACGTATTACGGAATTTCCCGCCAAAAGCTAGTTCGGCCCTTTGCCGTAACTGTTCGGCTCTCGTATGGAGATTTCTCTATTGTATAACTTCACGTGGGAGATCTGCTTAGTTTACGCAGCCCCTGCGTGACGGAGTTTTTCGTCATCTCCTGGTTAGGGGGGTGCACTTTAAGACATTTTTCGAAAATCGCGTCATGAGTACGACCTCATTAGCTGATTTCCCTAATATTTGCCTGTCACAATTTTTGTTTGGTCATTTCCAAACTCAATATTTAGGCGATTTACATAAAAAGAAAGGTAAAGTACGTGGAGGGGGGGGGGGATTTAAAAAATTTTAAATGTGGCCTTTACTATACGTCAAATATTCTTAAGTGGTGGTTTTACCTAAAAGTTTTATAATTTTCACTTGCTGTGCTTTAATAAATTGATTGATATTAGATGATGTAATCATTATTTTTCAACAGGACCATAAATAATCAATACACAAGTGAAATCCATTAATATTCATCCAATAATCACTTCATATACATAGGTATCAAAAATCGCAAAAGTATGACTGAAGAGAAAGGGCATTTTTGGTATGTGATGAAGAAAAAAAAAAGTTATTTAGTGCTTAAAATGGACCAATCTTCAGATTATGACGAGCAACCATTTTTATTTTAACTAGTCAACAATGGGTAATACAGCTTGCATAAAGTACAAATCTATAAATATTGAGGAATATAGTCTCCAACACAATTAGCAGCATAGTCTCTTTTGGTTATCCTATTCATTCCATCAAACGATGGCTTAGAGCCAGCAGCTTGGTACTGAGTCAATGAAATGTCGGCACATTTAATAGAGTTAAACAAATGTATTTTGTTTAGCAATGTGTGGATTGAATTGTGAATTGTACTTCTGCTTGAGGACAGGCTGCTTAGAATTATCAGCTTGTGGTAGAGGAGTACCATGAAGCCTGGCAAGAAGCGCTGCAGCTCGGAACTTCTCTTCAGTTTCCCTTTTCAGCCTCTTCGCTCTCAGTTCTTCTATACTTGAGCTGGCTTTTGATGGATATTCCGAATCAGAATTGCTTTGAGATTCTGATGATTCACTTGAACGAGATCTCTTTCTCTTTCTTTTCTTTTCTTTCTTCCTATGTTTGCTCTTCCTTTCTTTTTTGGAGTCTATTTGCTCTTTATCCTTACTTTTTGACACTGCAGTCTCAGTTTTCTTGCCCAAAAAAAAGTTCATTTTGATGAGTGGATCATATCTTGCTTTCTTTTCGGCAAAAATCTCAGGCTCATCACTTACATTCCTCTCTGGTATCTTGTTATACCAAGAAACATTCCCTGTGGACTCATTTGTATCCTGACCAAGATACGTCAAGTAACCTATCTGTTTCTCATATTTTTCTTTTTCCTCTTTCTTTTCTTTTTCATATTCCTCGTTTGGTTTTATTATTTGATCCTCACCTTTCTCAAGATCCTCAAAAAAATTAATATGCTCATTTGGGGCTGTTGTGGCAGTCTGTTCATCACTCCTGCCATCATATACAGCTCTAGCCTTTTCCCTCAATAAATTTCTTCGAGCTTCTTTTTCCTGAAAAAAAGAATATTTTTTTAAATAAATTCCATAGGTAAACTTTTAATAAAATAAAGTTTTTTCTTATTCTGGGCCCAATACTTCTATATTTTCTTCATAGTTTCATAGTAAGGGTCCCATAAAAAACATTTTCTCGGCACAAACTTTATTAATACTGCCCTAAATGTTTTGTGGCTTACATAGCACCCCTTCAGTGGCTATCCCTTTTCAAAAAAATAATAACATTAATTTAACCTAATGATAATTCATTACTAGATATTGTATTAATAAGTGCCTACTTACATGATATATTTATTAAATCTAATTACAGATTGATACTTACTTTTCTGAATTGCTAATGAGAAAAGTAAGTAGCAATCTGAACTACATTTAATAAATATATCATGTAAGTAGGCTCTTATTAATACAATATCTAGTAATGAATTATCATAGGGATTTGTTAAATTAACGTTCTTATTTTTTTGAAAAGGGATAGCCCCCTTGAAGGGGTGCTATGTAAGCCACAAAACATTTATGGCAGTATTAATAAAGTTTGTGCCAAGAAAATGTTTTTTATTGGACCATTGCAATAAAATGAAGTTTTGATTCCTCTATGAGCAATAAGAATTTATTTAGTTATGAACTCTAAATAAAATCTTGGCTAAATGAGGGTGGTAGGCAGTAGATAACCCATCCAGATTTGCCATAGTAGTATAAAGAGAACATTATTATTAAAAAAATGTAATAATTTATATATATATATATATATATATATATATATATATATATACATACATACATACATATCAGTTGGATTTAGATCTTTGGCTGCCTCAGGGTGATTCACAATCAGTGATTTATATAGTGAGTGATCAACTTGATATACAAATCTATAATTAGTTGTGTCCAATAGACTGAGGAGCCTCGTTATTCAAGAGAAGGGAGGGTAAGGGTCATCTTGCCTGAGGCCAGGATCTACAGAGAGTCCAAATTGTAGTCATCTCAAGGGGCCGCCAAAAACATATTTACTTACAAGACTCACTTGCTAATCCACAAGCCCTGCGATGCAGTCGTGGTAAGGAACTGGTGAACTAAAACTAGGTGGGGATCAAACCTCCATCTATTTATATGTTCAGTATAAGGGGTAGGGCGTAGTGGTAGATGTACCCAAGCCTTAACCCTCTCCTTTTTTTATACTTGCAAATAAATATATATAAAATATATTGGTTTATTAGAGCTCTGGCTTCTCCAGGTTTATATGAACATAACCAAACTCATTATATAAACTTTTTATGTAAAATAAATAGCAAATTCATTAATGAGGAAATCAGACCAGGAGGAGTAGCAGTTCAGAAGAGTAATAAAAGCCAAAGTCATGTATAACCTCATATATCACATGCTGAATCAAAACATATTATAGTTTCATGTCTTTGTTATATAGCGAAAAGATTAGAATGTGCAGACTTCAACATCTGTACTATTATAAAACATTGTGAAACCATCCATGCTTTATTCCTGCATGTGCAAACTCCATTTGTTATATGCAGGTTCTTGGTGACGAATGTTTATGTCTATAAATTTTCCATTTTGAATGAATAAAATAGAACAAGTTAAGTGCCAAAATTAAAAAATGCCAATAAGTTTATGGACAGAACCATGGTGTTTGTCTCCGCAAGACTAAAATGAGGTTTTAGTTGTGCTGCAGAAACTATATAAAGGAGCATTACAAATTTCAGTACTTACACTTTAATAATAAAATGGTTGAACAAAGCCTGTTTAAAAAATGCTTACATTAAGAATATCTCAGATTGACTACTAACTTTAAAAACCTTAAATTTTTATTAAAACCAAGGGAGTTTTAGAAATGCAGTCAACACACTAAGAAAAAAAGTCTCTTATTACAAAAATTTAGTTTAAAGCACAAAGACAACTGAAATGTTTTTCTTAACAAGCTCCACATATATAACTTATTAGAACAGGTAGATACATTAGGTGAACCTTACAGTTTACCTTTCACTCATCCCACCAAAAATAATTTTAGAAACTAATCACTCTATGTATATCTTTGTTTGTTAGAAAGCATTGAATAGATTTATCAAGAAATATTTACAGCAAGCTGTATCCTATTTTGTTTCTCTTTCTCCTCTTCTGCAGCTTTAGCTTCATCCCTCCTGACTCGAGCAATATTTTCCTTGGTCCTCACATGCCATCTACAAATATTTCATTAGTTAAGGTCACTGATATTAATGCCAATAATGTTTAACCACATTATTCGGAGAAACTCACCTTTTCTTTGGCAATATATTCATCTTTGCTCAAATTGTAAACAACTACCCGTCAACCTGGCAGATTGAAACCTCTCATCGGGTCACATGAGAAGATAATAAATCCAAGAAATTCATTACATACGTCATAAATACCCTCCTTCCAAATTACTAAAAGTCCATCACGCAGGGGCTGCGTAAACTAAGCAGATTTCCCATGTGAAATTTTACAATAGAGAAATCTCCATACTGGTAACACAACACCACCGTGATTAAATACAAAAGGTAATGAGAAATCTTTCAGTTAATTAAAATAAATTCCCAACTGAAACGGTTTCTGAATTGTAAGAATAATTTATATTTTAATATCTCAAATTTTAGTAGTTCACTAACTAAAGAAGGGGGGGGCGGATGAACAGAACGCATTTGCATAAATCTCACAAAGTAACGAAGGATCCGAACTATACCCGACCACAGACTTCATAAAATATCAAATATCTCGGTTAATATTCAAGATAGAGAATAAATGTATATAACAATATTTATAGTAAATTTAATTTGCAATTAGATTGGTTCTATACAATCTTTCGATCCGATGCATAATAACGGAGATATTTTGAATTTTCGAAAATCCCCCCTCCCTCTAGTCCGATTTCAACCATTAACGAACTTGATCTGTTTTTTTAACATAAAACAGTTAAATATCGAGTTTCGTAACGATCTAACAAAAATTGCGACCGCTAGAGCGTTAACAGACATATACATATATATATATATATATATATATATACATTATATATATTATATATATATATATATGGTGTGTTGTTCTTCTCGGAGTTTTGGTCAATGTTGGTGAAATGAATCTTAGTTTATGCCGATATTTCGAGAATCTTTATTTTCTCTTCTTCAGGGCTGTAAAAATTATATGTACTACATTATAATATTGCACATTGTTGTTATACATTGTTATAAAAGGGTGTTTTTTTTATATAATGGTCTTTTATTATATAATGGTATATAAATTGGTAAAATATGGTTCCTAAACTAAAACCAAAAGTGAGCCATTTACTTAATCCAAGTATAATATATTAAATGGATGTATATGTAGATATTTTTTAATCATAGAGCAATTTTTTGTCAACACAATAAAAATCATCACAAGTTAATATGAAACCCTAGTTTCCGAGGAGAAACATAATACGTGAACGATGACGTAGGCGGAGCCGGGATTTTTGTGTTTAGAGTGAATACATGTCTTTTCCTCTAAGATATCTTTTAATTTTTAAAATTTCTTCCCCATCCACCAGTTCATCTTCCATAAATTTATAAAGTTACGGAACTGGGTAAATTTTATAAACAAGGAGGGATCAGCTGGACTGCAATTTTTAGTTGTTCTGATAAAGAGTTCAAATGTCACAATTTTTATATATACTAGCTATGTTACCAGGCTTCACCCGGGAATTCATTTATTTAGGGTTTATACCCGACGTTGCTATGGATTTGTTAATAATAAAATTATTTGTTATGTAAGGCAAGGCTGTTCTCAATATTTCTATATTTCCCGTCTCCTATGCATGTAGTTTTTTTTTTATATAACGTAGAGGACCATATAATTCATTATCATAGAAAGTATTCTGTCTTCTAAACCATGTATGAATAAATTTCCCTTTCCCGCGGTGCGGTACAAAGCATAATGGTGACAGCTGTTTTAGGACGTCATAACCACTATTAAAAATACTCTTTTTCTGTAATCGTTGAATAATGCTAACATTACTAAACTGAAATGAGTGAAGAAAGTGAAACATTTTGCAATAGAGTGAAGAAAGTGAATTGCCTTCTTAATTAGTAATAAGTATAAATTAAAAAATAATTTGAAGTTGGAAATTAAATGTTTCTTAACATTGTAAGAATTTATTTTAACAAAATAAATTGAAATGTGAATGAATTATTGGTGGAAATAATCAATATATTTTAAAATCTAATAAAATTTCCATGTCACAATGTTAGTTACCGTACTCCTCCGAAACGGCTTTACCGATTTTTACCAAATTTTATATGCGTATTCAGTAGGTCTGAGAATCGGCGACTATCTTTTTTTCATACCCCTAATTGATAAGGGTTGTTCACCCTTAACATTTGTTTTTAAATTTTTGGACGAAATTTTTTGTTTTTATTTTTTTTATAATGTGGCATTAAAAAATACATACATCCCTAAATTTTTACTTTTTTATCACCAACCCCTATTTTTTTATAGCCATTTTAGTAATTTAATCATTATCATCCCGCTCGATAACTGATCAATTATAGTGTTTTTAACTGTACTTCGATTAAAATTTCCCTTAGCTTATAGCAAATCTAAATTTTTTTTATGAAAATAAACATTTTTTTTTTATTATTAAAATTTAATCCTTTTATGCTTAGTGTTACCAATCTCAGATTCTTAAAATTTGCCTATCATACCTACAGATGTGCCAATTCAATACAAAAGAATTCAGTTTCCGATTAGATTGGCATTTGCAATGACAAACAACAAACCCCAAGGTCAAACGGTTTCTATTTGTGGCTTAGATTTGAGTACACCATGTTTTTCACAAGGGCAATTGTACGATGCTCTCGAGTGGGTAAACCATCCAGTTTGTTTGTGCTCGCTAAAGATGGTCTAACAAAAAATATTGTTCAAGCTATAGCATAAAAAGATTGATGTTGTTTGTTAGTGTTACTGTCGTAATTAATATGTGATATGCAATTTTAAGAGATAAACTATAATAACTTAAAAATAATATTGTTTGGCGTTTGTTATTTTTATACCCCCTTATCGTTCATAGCGCTCCATGCCTATTTCACGCATATACCACATACTTACACACTTATAATAAGTAAGTTACTTTTTGTCTACACTAGAATTTATCTAGAAACTAGAAATAATTTATAAGGCAAAACAACGTTTGCCGGGTTATCTAGTTTAAATATAATAATATTTACCTTCCTTGTTTATAACTGCACTACTTCACAATCATCACTAGTTGTTTTATAACTATGCTTATAACCTTCCACAACCATGCTTATAACCTACCAACAACATACCATAATCTTCACAACATCCTAATTTTGTTCATATTCTGGTTAGATCTGATCATGTATTACACGATTACAGAAAACATTTAATATTACACTCCTGACGAAAGTAGAATTTACAACTCTCGTGAAACTACCACGGTAAACGTTTCACTCGAGTTGTAAAATGATCTACTTTCGTCACTTGTATAATAAATAACTATTTGTAAGTTTCGATTGTGAACTGTATATTCATATTGGTACATAGTGTGTTCAGTAAAGTACATCATGTATTAAGGAGCTGAGTTAATAAATACCGGAAATAACTGGGTACCCCTTCCCAGCGTTTATTATTTTAAATAATTTCTTTAGGGTAATTAAACAAATTCACGTTGCTGATAATAACACTACATCGCTAAAAGTATAAGCATAAATTAACATGTAAACATAGACCAATACGAGGTCGCTAGGAAAGCCGCAGAACTGATAGGACAAAGGAAGTATCCTCTCCCAACACCTCCTAGGTTCAGTGTGCCAACCTTCCACTCATTTAGGATCTCAATCCTGTGATACATTGAATTATATAACAAATCTGATTACATTAACTTCACAATATTAAACTGTTTGTACAAATTTTTTAGGGTCTCAGGTTAGCCATGTGAGCTAAAGCATTGACTTTAATCTCACACTTTAGACCTAAAGTGGCGAGTTCGATTCCCGCCTGGGCAAAAGGAAATTATTTAGTGACGAACTCATTAAATAAAATCCTCAGTCCCACCCTGGCTAGAAAAGGGTGGTAACTTGTAAATAACCAGTCCCAATTAGCCATAGTTGCAAAAAGTGGACGTCAATAAATAATAATAAAACCAAATAATTTTCACATTTTTATTAAATAAATTCACTTGGGCAAACTGGTTTTCCCATGAATTAATCTTTGGGAAAACAGAAGGGGAGGGGGCATTATACTTGACTTGGTGCAATCTGTTACTGGCACTAAAAGAATAAAATAGATACTCAACGGGGGCTACGGCCTTGAAATTCCGCTATACAAAGATTATAAATTTTTTGTTCCAGATCACTTTCTTCTTAGGATGTGCACAGCTTTAAAGTTTAACCCACTGTAGGTAATTAGGATTTTTTTAAAATTTGTCGCCGGCCCTATATTTAAACAGTTTCACTGAGCTTCTTTGGAACATATTCTTTAAAGGTTCTTTTTTATTAGAGCTGAAAATATTGTTTAACAAAATTTATACTATTCACTGGGGAGAGGAATTCCTTAATGCCTGTCTGTAAATCCATATAAAAAAACTGACAATAGTTTTTACACGGCCATTTTTCCTTGGTGAAAAATACTAATAATAGTTTAACCAATTTGGCAATGTAAACAGAAACCTATGAGTCATGAATTTAAGAAGAATGATAGAAAAAAATTGAGAAGCACTCACATTACACAAGTTCTGGGATTGATTTTATTTATTTATTTTTTGGGATGAGGTTAACTGCTAAGCTCTCATGCCCCCTACTTCTGGTTCGATTACAGCCATTAATTTATTTATTTATTATTATAGTTGTCATGTGAAGAAGCCAATTGGAAAATCGGCAAAATATTGTGGACCACCACATCGACACTGCTGGAGATACAACGCACATGACAACTAAAATATTTTGAAGTCAAGAAAATTGACTTCACCAATATTCAGAGAATTAATGATGTTATCACACAATGTATTTGCATGTACATGTATAATAAAGTTTTATTTGAAGCTATATTTCATAATTCA
Source organism: Riptortus pedestris (assembly GCA_019009955.1). NCBI lineage: Eukaryota > Metazoa > Arthropoda > Insecta > Hemiptera > Alydidae > Riptortus > Riptortus pedestris. Next base: position 39,626,049 of record CM032232.1, on the reverse strand, counting down.
GCTTGGAATAAAACATTTCATGACGTAATGGCTTTTTGCTAACATGCAATGACTAAATGTAGGAATTTGCTTAAGACTGAAAATTAAAAAATGCAAATATCTTAGTTAATATTCATGATATTTAAAATATGTATATGTACAAATTGAAATTTGTATACCTCCCCAAACCCCTCCTTCTGAAACACCTCTCCAGTCTGATTTCAGCATTTAACAAACTTTTTCTTTAATTTTACTTCAAATGCTTATATATTGCGTTTGGTGATTATCTTCCAAAAAGTATGACCACTAGTCATAACAGGCATGGTGTGTGTGTATAGGCAGGTATTTATGCATGTGTATGAGAGTAATTCTAAATGGAGCTCATTTTCATCATTTCCTAGGTAGGTTCGAAGAATAATTGAGGAAACGTTTCAAAAATCGTAAATCATCCATGTGTACATCAATAATTTTCCTTCAAGATAAATTAGCTAAAATAAGTGTTCCCAATTCACGAATGAAAGATGCAGACTGTCTCCAATTGCTCACTGGTAAATATTTATAAGATAATTGAAAGTCTGAAGGGAAAAGAAGTAAATAAAAAAAAGAGACTAAAACACAATGTACATTTATTTAGTTGCATGAATAATTTTTGCAGATCACTCGACCAAGGACAGTCTAAAGTCTACTTGGCAGGCTACAACCTACACATGGAAACTTATTTTTCATTTCATCCAAATTTATACATTAATATGCCAGATAATATCTAGCCATTGCATATTTTATCTATATAATATTAAATCCAGGAATTTATCCAGTATTTATTCATTTTTTATTACTACTAATTATAAGGCTACTAATTACAAAGCTTTATAAAAAAATGTTATAACTGGATTTTAGACAAGATTTCTATGAGTAATAGAAAATGTATAATAAAGCAAGCTATTTAATGGATATAAGACGGACATAAATAACAATCCACATTGTACCAATACAATGAAGAAAAATCCTACTTAAATCACAGAATATTTTACAATCAATTTAACTTGTAAATATAAATCAAAATATAATCTAATTTAAAGTTACCTAACAATGTACATTAAAGAATCTACATAAACTTCAGTTACATTAAATATAAACAAACAGCTAAATAAATCAGAAGGTTCTATTAATTCAAACTATTATCTTTGAAGAGTAAAAAAGAAATGCAGATGAATTTAATTTTTTAAATACTCAAATAACAACTCCCAAAATTGTCCCCAGCTATTATCTGTTTTTAAATATTCCTACATCAAACTAGTCATAATATGTATGAGAGAACTCACATTCAAATCTGAAAGTATAACCTGTATCTTGAATATATCTTATCACTGTCTCCAATAAAAATAAAATGGATTAAGAAATAGCACCACAGTAACAAACATAAATGCATAATGATTGAAGCATTAATTAAATAATTAAAAGTCTTTCAAAACATAACTTATAATAAACTTTTGGAGCTAAATAAATTGTGGGCAATATTTAAATGATAGATGTTTGGAAGTAGGCATAGTGCAGAGACAGAATGGGAAAAGCTCTATTGGCTCACATATTATGAATCAAATGAATAGGAATAAAAGGTGGAATTGGAAATTGGCTTATGAAGATAAAAAACGATATCTTAACTATAAAGTAATATTTACTCTGACAAAGCTCCATGATCCACGACTCTTCATTTAATTTCATTCCTACGCTAAAAACCTTCTAATTGTATCTCAACCGATTTGTGCCATACAATTAGCAGATATTTAAGAGTGTATATATTTGAATACCAATAAATTCATATTGACTCCAATAAATGTCGGACATCAATTAAATTATGAATACTTGCACAGATTTTAAATTTACAAGACTTAATATTTTCCTGCAAGCTATATACAATTGAAACAGGTGCAAAAAACAACAACAATAATATATATATATATATATATATATATATATATATATATATATATAGAGGAAACAAACAAAAATTATTTGCTTTCAAAATTATATTCATATTGATATTATTTTGAAAAAAAATATTATTAACTCCAGAATATAACAGTCTAATATTTTCATAAATAATGTTGGAATATCTTTTTATAATTAACACAACCACTTATGAGCTAAATAAGAGTTGTACATGTCTAGCAAAAAGCATTGTTAAAAGTGACGAAGACCATTGTTTCTCTACTGACTAAATTATTTAAAGGGTATACAATATTCTATCTGTAATCTCTATGGGTGTTTCATAGAAAAATATATGGGGTGTATAATTTATTTATATTTCTCATTTCTAGAAAGAAATTTCTGGAAGTCTCCATATCACTACTAATATATCTTATACATTACTAACCATATATCACACAAGATACAGTTATACTCATTATTGGTGACAATGAAACCTTACTTAAGGCTTTGTTGTAAGTGAAATTTATTTTGGGTGCTATAAATGTTTACTTCATTTCAAATTATTAACAGTATTTTAAAAATTGCACAGTGAGATAAACTTCATATTTTAATAAATAAAAATTTCAATTAGTACCTATTAACTTAATAGAAAAAGAATAGTTCAGCAAATTAATTTTTCAGACATTTAAATATGAACAAGGATTTATAATATATTTTAGTCTTGCATTTAATATTAGCTTTGCTCTTTTAGTATGCTTGGCTTGAGAATTGACTTTCACTAAGTAATACTTTATACAATATAATCAGTTAATATCTTCATAAGCCAAACCACAACTTTGACCAGTTTAACAAATTAGCCATAAATCTGTATAATTACTCTACACTATGAAACAATAGTGATTTATTCTAGCAGGGGGAAAAAAATGGCATAATAATAACAGGGAAAAGAAGTCGTAAAAATGACAGGAAAAAACTTTTAAAACATTTTGTTGATATAATACAGAGCCTTCAAACTTTCCATTGTCAATATTAGTGATAAGTTATGGTAAAATTTTGTAATATAAGCGTAGCACTGGGAGATCAGCCAAACGAAAGTAAAAACTTGATTTAAAATTGTAATGTACTGATATTGAGTTTCTAGAAAAACTTGTATATGACTAAGTTATCGCCAATAAGAAGTAAGTCAAGGTTATATAATAGATTTAAGACTTCTTAATAAACCAATAATGCCTAAATAATTCAGAATAGTATCTTATACCTCAAAGTTATAATGTTTTATCTTTAACATTTATATTTTGACTACCATTTTCAGAGGTTGAAACCCAGCTACAAATATTACGATAAGTAATGGCTAGCTAGTTGTGCTTGATGGTTAATTTCAATCATGAAGAAAATGGGTCTCAATTTCTCATCACTAATAGACAAACATTACTTTAATTTAATTTATTTTTCTTCATAGTCATTAGAAAAAGTCAAAAGATTAAAACAATATAAATTCAAATAGTTTTTAATCTTTGGAAAATTTAATTATTATACTCTTGACATACAGAACAAATAAAAATTGTTAGTGGTTGGGGCAGGCAGATGGAAGTCCCTCACAGAATAGGGTTAACATTTTAAGAGTGTGGAACTTTCTTTTCTTCCATCCTAATAAAAATGATGCTTTCTTATAGAATGGTCCATTACTTCTTGTTTCTTTCATTTCATTACAAAAACAAAATAATCTCAGGTATTTGAATTTTTTAGAAATTTAACGTGATACATAAAATATCATAAACTTGCAGTTCTAATTAAAATAACAAAAGGGCATTTCTTTTTAATGACTTTCAAGAACAAAAAACTATTGTATACAAATTGAAAGAAAAATTCTTGTTAAATTCTACCATACCGAAAACATTAATAAAAACACATGTATTATATTTCCCTAAAAATGTAACACATATTCCTGTGAAAACCTTGTTTAAATAAAACGGGATGAAATTAAATTTAATAAAAACAGCAAGCAAATAATATACCAACATAAATCAAAACTGGATTGCATGACATTGATATTGTTAAATTAATGATCCTACTTGCATTGGATAATAATCAAATCCTTTGGACGGTTATTTTAAGTAAGTGAAAATTTGTGAAAAGAGGGGAGGTAGAAAAAAGTGAAAATTCAATTTCTCTTAGTATTATAAATAGTCCTTTTAAGATTTTCGGAATGTTTTACATTTTGTGTTATTACTAATGAAGTGATAAAAAAAACGTACCAAAATTGTGATAAAAAATGTACCAAAGCTGTGATAACATTTTATTAGTTACCACAATTCTCTTATAATTGTACAATTGCTTTTCTTCAGACTGCCCCATAGGAGCTTGTTACTGCTATATAGGCAGTAACTGTTTTTATGAGTACCTTGTGTTAAAACATTTTTTTACTTTAACTGCTTCAACTTTTGTACGTTTACAGTGCAGTATTTTTAGTTATTACAAGAAAGAAAAAAAAAAAGAGTAAAGAGCATAAAGAAGGAAAATCTAAGGAGATTCACTTTATGTCAAGGTGATAAACTGTATAGTTCCCTTCAAATAATGGTGATTTCATTACCCAATTAGCCATAGAAGTACAAAGAGGACATTAATAAATAATAAAAAGTAATAACAAAGAACATATATTTTTCATGCGTTTGTTGTTATTGCTTATAATCAGAATAAAATAATCGTTCAAGAATCAGTAGTTTTTACAAATTTATGTGTTTTAATTGAGTTCTAAAATATATTTTAATATGGGCCAAGACTCATTTATCCTCTTTAACACATTTATTAATTATCTCTACATGTTTCACTTCTTCCAAAGCCTCTTCATTACCTAACATATACTTATAGTACCTTTCGCTCAGATAGCCACGTCAATACTGAACAGAAGTTAATAGATGTATATGTTAGACAATATAATCTCCTGAAGAGACTTTGGAAGAAGTGAAACATGTAGATGGTTAATAAATAAGATGAAAAAGAGAAGTGAATATTTCTTTACAAAATGACCTTCTTATTAATATTTGAATTTGACCATTAATAATAAGGTATTCTGCTGTATTAGAATGAACATAGTAATAGCGACTTCTAACACATAAAAATAACCTTTCTAGTATTTGTATCAAGAATGCAGCTCCAAGTCACATAATTGTAGTCACAGTTAATAGCAGCTGCCTACAAGAGGTAAAATAATTGACAAGAAAAAAAAACCAGACAAAAACTGAAAACATAATGGAGGAAATACATCCTAAGAAAATATCTCTGATTTATTTTAATATTAAACATTAGTTTAGAAGACCTTAGAAAACAGTGCCTGCTCTAGACTTCATATCACCCTGTATATAAAGGGCAAATTGCCCCTAATAAACTTTAATATATATATTATTTTATATAAAATAAAACTAAAAAGATTCTAAATTGCAATAAACTATATAAATGCTGATTAACTGGGTATTTAAATGTCAAGACTCACAGCCAAGATACTATTTCTTGTATTTGTTATTCAGGGTAATATTAGGGTAGTTGCTCTTAGAATGGGCACTGTATACTAAGACTGCAAAGAATAACAGTGTTTTCAAGTTCAACCCCTTCAAGGTTTTTTATTTTATTAATTTTTTAGACAAAATTGAGAATTCAATATAACCCTGACATAATTCATAGAAATAATAAAGATAATTATTATATAAATATTTTCATTAAAGCTACTAATTAATTAGGTAAATTATAAATGGAATGTTTACAACTTAAGTTCTTTTCTGGCCCCAACTTAACTTACTTGCATTTCAACTACTAACAGTTACATCTATAACATAAATAAAATAATATAAACCAACAATTTGGTTTAAAACAAAGTAAATTCAAGAATAAAAGACAAAGAATATAATCAGTCTAATTCGTTAAGACCAACTATGAAAAATAATTTACAAAAAGAAATAAACTACTTAAATAGATAAATAATAGTGCAGTCATATGATAGAATAATGAACTATTGCACATAGAAGTTAACCATGGTGCTTAGAATTAAATTTTTACTAGTTAGATAAAAGAAGAAGCAGTTGCTAGCTAGCTCCTAGTACTAGCCTTCCTACTTCTATTTCAATGACGGTTAAACACTTTTTTTTATTATATTGTGGTTATAAAGTGTAGAGTGTTATCACTATGCAACTTATCACAAAATGCTCTATAACGCTCCAAAGACGTAGCCTTCTTTCCGAGAGGCCATCGACTAGGAGAACAACACACAATATGTGATTCCAATAGGAAGTAGTACCGTACTGCTCAAAATTTTATTTACAATATATATTAAAATAAAAATCATTAGTACGAAAAAATTAAACTTTTTCTCACACCAATCTCACTTTATTTACTCTAATTTAAATGTTTGTGATTTTTTTTTTTTAAATTTTGTTTTTTAAACTTTTAATATACATAATATAAAAATGTTTGAGCTGGAGTAGACTGAAGAGTGCATTTGAGAGGAAGTAGGACTACAAGACTGGCTCCTGAACCTGAGACACAACGACCCAATGACCTCCAGCCATGACTCAGCCGATCATACGGTATCATCTGAAATAACACCAACTATCAGTAATTCATATTATACACAGAAATAATAACTACAATTATTCTAACTACTGTTTGAAAATTTTTTTTTTTTAGTTTCTTGACACTCTTGTATAAGAAAGGCTTAGAAGAACTCAAACATAGGTAAAGAATAAAATAGTATCATATTTCTATTTCCATAAGAACTTGTCAGTTTCCTTTGCTGACCAAGGAGACTTGTACAGGCTTTTGAAGTTTTATAGAAAATGACAGAATGATGTTCCATAATCTCTGTTAATACTTTAATGGGATCCGTTTTGAAGATAAATTTAACCTTCAATATATATCAAAGTGTTTTTTGAAGCAGTTCTTGTATTTGAAGACAATTGAAACACAGATGAGGTTTATTGAAGTTTTGGAGATTTACACACTCAGGACGCATCAGATAAAAAAAAAAAAAAAAAAAATCACTGAACATTTTAAAATTCTATGCGAATCCTTCATTAAAAATTATGTCTTTCCATTGGGAATTCTAGAGTTAGGGGTGCTGGAGAAGAATTGGAAAAGGTTATAAGTTGACTTCACTGCCAAAAGAAACTATTCTGTACAACTAAGACCCATCGTTAATTTCATCTTCTCTCTTTAAAGATTTTTAAAAAAAAGAGAGGGGGTGAGCAAGGAGAAGCACCCCGTATATGGGTTGTGGAATGAAATCCAAAGAAGGCCTCACCCTGGGGGTTGAAAAGCCATTTTCAAAGCAGTCATGCTACCAGTGCTTATGGTGGGGAAACTTGGAGGCTTTTTAAGAAAGTCCTTGCTAAATTTTGAACAACTTAATGGAGTTTTATACATATATAAATCCAAGAACGGCCAAATGTACTCAAATACAGGATCAGGTCACAGAGATAATTGACATTAGCAGGGCAGTATTTAATAGAAATTTAATGTTTAGTCTGCACCCTAAGAGAAGCAAAAGAAGAGACCAACTAAAAACTAGGATGAGAAAAAGATTAAATATGGAGGCACCACCTAGATATGTCTAGTTGCTAAGTGTTGGAAAGAATGAATTCATTTATGCCATGCTCATTATTAAGTCTGGCTTCAAGAAACTTTTTAATAATTAAATTTAATTGCAGTTAGTTACCAAACTCAAAAACCCCTCTGGTACCAGATTTTACATTAAATAAGTTTCATAAAATTAATTATAATAATAATATATATGCAACGCATTTTCAAACAAATAAGTAAAATAAAAATAATGTAGTAATTTTGATATTTGAGATATTCATTCTCCCTCTGCAATATCAAGCCAGATAGCAGCTCCATTCTAGCACAGCCTAGGGTCTGCTTGAGGTATACTCTTGTTATATTTAGAATAGTTAACATCCATTGTTATTAAATTCGAGTTAGGCTCCTAGATTATTTTATAATATTCATGCTACTTAGTTCCTATACTGTTGGTGAGAATTTTTTTTTTTAAATATGGGACTACAATTAAATTGTGGACTCACTATACCAAATATAACATTATTATAAAACTCATGAGGTTGTTAATTCAAATATACATATAGCATACAGGGCATAATAAAATGCATTCGTTGAATGAATAGTCCTGCAGTCAGATTATGATAGAAATAAAGAATTATTATTATTAATAACTAAATGTAAGGACACATTACAAATCATAAAAAGTGAACTCAAGTTTATGTAATATGATATTAGTAAATCACACAGAGCTTATTTATACATAATAAATTAATGGAGAGTTTGGGTTTGGTCAAAGAAGACACATTTAGCCCTCGAGTGTTTATTTAGTCCATGTTTAAACCTGATTTTTAGGTCTTCATCAGAGCTAGAACAATAAGAAATTGTATACAATAAGTAACATAGTCAAAGGAATAAATAAACCATATATTGAAATTACACACAGACAGCAAACAGGAAAGGATGATGAAAACGCTGGCAGAATTTTCATCAGATCTTTTGTTTGTGTATAATTACTATTTTTATAGGTAAGTTATTCTTTTTGGCACTACAACTCAATATATACCATTTGATGAAGAATCAGGGACATTTGAAGACCTTTTTCAAAAAACACATAATGACTACAACACTAAGAGCTGATTTCTCTTATGGGACTTTTTAGGCATAAATAATTATGCCTTAGAAATACAACTATATGCAAGTACAATTATAAAAATATGCAAATAAAGTATAAAAATAAATACTGACCATGATACCACCATTTCGTTTTCTTTGGATTCTTATTGCAAGTTTTTACATAGAAAGAGTTGTCTGGGGGTCTCTTCTGAAAAATAAATTTAAACAAATATTTATTATTTTTTAACATACACTTTAAACTTACAGCTAATTGGGGAATGGGTTATCCATGGGGTAAATAAATTCCTAATGTACACATGGGAATCCAAACCATGACTCAAAGTTAGCATAGAGTATTAAGATCTATGATTTAATGCATGTGGTTATTCAGAACCACTAACTAAATAATTTTATTCAAATACTAATGAGTGATTGAAACAAGAAAAACAAAGATTAATAGTAATATATTTTCAAAGATAAAATAGTAATATATTAGAAAGATAAAGTAGTAATATAGTTTCTATACAATGAAAACAAATGAAGATAAAGAGATATCCAAATAACAAAATCTCCAATGCATATCCCCATATGACTCATATGGCTGAAGCTGAGGTATATTGCTATAAATTCAATTCAATTATAATTACTTTCAAACTAGAAACAAAACTTTGTATATATATTTCAGAGCAATTTATTTAACCTTAGTCTAAACATTCTCCATGGAAGTATTGTCTAATTGTTAGTAATACTAAGTAAAAAAATCAAGAGAAACTAAAGGACTGATAATGATACTGCTTAATTATAGTGGTCAAAAGTTTAGAGTTCAACAAAGAGTCTTTCAGATAAATATGCATAGTTTTACTACTAAACTTCATCTTTCTTCGTTTTGATTGGATGACAAAGGAAGCAGATTCCAGAGAAGAATCAAGAAAAGGCATCGTATCTTCACAAGTATTTACTTTAAGAGGCACAGGGCTTTCAGAGCACTCACCCTATTCAGAGGCCTTTCACAGGCAACTGATTTGAACAAACAATTTCCTGCTAGGGAATGAGACCTTTTTCTTGATTCTTGCCTGGAATCTTCATCTGCTTATTAAATAATAATGTATGTAAAATAAATTAACTTGCAAACTTAATTATTAATATGTGAGAAACAAACTGCCTAAAATATGAATAACTTGCAAATACCTACAATTTGTAAACTACATATATTATTGGTAACTTTAAAAAGTTATCAGGACAACAAATCCAACTTATACAAATCCTAAAAACGATTAGGAAAAATTGTTTTTTTTTATTCTAAGGAAGGAATGAGCGGTTTACTTTGTTTTGTATCACCAAACAAGTAATTTAGTAATTAAGTAATAGTAGGAGATTGATACTAAATTGTGATAAAATGCATTATCACACTTTCATTATATGTATTACAATTTAGTCTTTTCCAAATGACATTTAGTCCCCAATGTACAAATACGATCTATGTTTTATCCATTAGTAGTTTTACTATTATTAAATCTGTCTGTAGATACCATCACTACTGGCTGATCATTGAGTACAGGTGGCAAGTGTATTCACTTGTAATGTCAACATCCTCAAGCCTAGTTGTACCGGGTAGTTTCTTGAAAGTTCCTGAATTTAGCTAGGCATTCAGTTCGGATATTAGTAGTTTCCTCTAATCTGGAGAAGCGTTTTTATTTAGTAGCATAACTGTTTACACCCCTATAAGGATTAACTGTCCTTATTGATGTAGTCTTGGGTCCAATCAGGTAATAAGGTATTCATTTCAATGTCATGTTGAAATTTCAATTTGAATGTCATTTATTTTTCTCATATAGTTCTTATTTATTTATTTCATTATAATGTGTACCAAAATCATACACTTGGTCATTTGTAGTGATGTTTTCAGTGGAAAAAGTATTTGTGTGAACTAGTGTTGTTTTTCAAGGCAAATATCCGTGTTGATAACTTTTGTTGTTTTATAGGATATAGAGTTGCTAATGTTGAAAAAATTATCTAAACTACATATTATAAGCAAAGAAATAACATAATTCTTTGTCTTATTAAACTTTATAATTAGTTTAATATATCCTTAATTTCAAAAAGTATTATCAGATACATAGATTTCTGTCTGAGTATATTTTTTGAATAAAACAAACCTTTCACGAGATAGAATAGATCTAGCAGTGTAGGCCCATTGAGTTTAAATGGGGAACAGCAATCATAATTGCTGGAAATAAGCAGCTAACCATGATGAATGATTTAAGATACTCTTAAGGATTAAAGTACGATAAGGATTCTAGTGCTTGAGCGATTGAGTGAAACAAGCAGTAGAGTATTTACCTTCATTAGTGAATATTTAATTTTTGATTAAACAATAAAAAAAATGATAACTTGTGTACAGTGTGACAGAAATAGAGTATGTTACCTTTTCTTTACAGCTCGAAAGCATAGATACTATGGAAAGGCAGACTGTTTGTACTGATAGCGCAGGGCTCCAATCATCAGTAAGGATTGAGAGGCAGATGTGTCCATTACTATAGACATGAGGATGGATAGGTATGTTTGGCCCGATGAATGTCACCTGTGAAAAATATATAAGTTAATATTACTCCTAGAAGAGCATTTAATTTCTGAGGGTCTGGAAACCAAATACATAAAACTAGAGCCAGATGACTTTCCATTAAGTTCAGCTAACAGATTATTTGCATTTTTAGTTCTTCAGTAGCTCTTTTCATTCTAATACCGAAAGCATTCAAATTTTCTACCAAAAAGGTACATTGATTTTTCAGGTAATTGAAACCTACATTGTTATCAATTCAATGAATATTAAACACAGAAAGGGTTAAAATAACTACTGGATAAATGATGTATCATAATCTAAAGGCTACCCATTGTAGACACAAACATAGGGTTCTTTCGGAAGCCCTCTATTCACATTGGTGTATGCACCATAATAAATATGTTTGAAGTAATACAAACTCAATATTGGAATGATTATACCTGAATTAATATTTTTATATAATTTATGTAAAATATAATATATTGCATCTGAGAATATTTTGCTACATGTGATCTCAGGAAATATCCTACCTGTCTTGGTAGAATGTACAATAACACTTTAAGATTTTACAAAATAAAAAAATTGAAATATAAAACATAAGAAACACTGTATAATGAAGAAACCATGTTTCAAAAACTACAATATTGCAAGAAACATATGTGGGATCAAACATTTCATTCAATACATTTCATCTTTCAAAATTAATTTTTGGAAATAAATTTCAAATGACACTTATTTTTGTGTTCAATCATTTATGGAAGTAGAATTAGGTACAGGAAAGCATAGTGGTACCTTAAACTTAAAGGCAAGAATTTTAACTCCACTTACAAGAACTTGTTTTTATTATTATTATTATTCAAATAATTTATTTATTGCAGAGGGACATTTTTCACAGGATACTAGTGATTTTCTTTTCTTTTTTTAAAAACTTAAGTTACTTTGACCAAGTTTGTAATAGAGCCACTTGCCAAAAAAATTAAAATGAAAATAAATATGCCAATTGGCAAAATTAAAGAAATAGTTATACCTCAGGTGAATCAAAAGGGTACTTCGGGCTGAATTTGAACTGCAGCGTGAAATTTTCACCTTCATAAAGAGTTCCTTCAGCTCCGCGCATTTTAATTGTCCATCTGAAAAAAGGATTAAATTGCAGCTTATGATAGTATATGCTATAAACCACTAAGTTGAATTAAATATTAAATTATAATTAGAATCAGTTCTAAATCCCAGCCTGAGCAACTTTCAATAATAATTCTCCTGTCAGATACGAGGAATTAAAAGTGAGCTCGGTTTTGGTAACGTCTACTGCTTGTGAAAATCCTCTCCTCATTACATTTTTGGGGCAGGGAACCATGCCACCTAACTTTAAGAGGCTAATTTGAGGCTATTGATTGCACATTAAATTTGATTTAAATATCCTGCTGCTGGCTTCAAGGTCAGACTTCTATCCTTCCCACTAACTTAGAGTGGTAGCTTAGCTAGGGGGCCTTAGCTAGGGACAGGGGTATGTTGAGCAAAAGGTTTTAATTTTCATTTCGCCATTTTAGACATTGCCCATTCCTCCTAGATATAGATATTAGTCTAGTTGAGAAGACAAAAAGCGCCATGCAGGTGCTGAGTAAACTAAGCAGATTGCCCACATGCTGGTATGACACTACTTATGTCATCTCACCATATATTCTCACCATTATTTCTAAATAATAATCCGATGAGTAGAAGTGGGGATTTGCAGGAAGCAGAAAACAAGAAAGTATCAATAACTCAGTTAATATTTGCATTTTGGAAAAAAGGTATAGATCAACAATAGTTTAAGAAGCTATAACATTTTTTTGAATTCCCCTCACTCTAAACCCCAACTATTCCTGGTCCGATTTCGGCCATCAACGAATTCTATCTTTAATGTGGACTGGGACAGTTAAAAATTAAGTATGATATAGATCAAATAAACATTTTGAAGTGAAGAAATAAAATTTTAATTGATGACGTCATCACACAATGTATTTGCATTTATCTCATCTACTAAATATCTGGTGAAAACAATATTTGGTATTAAAGTTTGAAATAAAACATTTCATGATATATTTGATTACTTTTAAAGTGCAATGACTCAAAGCGAGGGTTTACTGAAGGCTGGAAGACCCCCTACCCTAAGTGGTCTATAGACTTCAGAAATTGGACTACATTTACTGTTATCCTAACACAAAAACTAGTGATACAAATTAAGAAACAATTTTTATAGTTTTAATTATTTATTAATGTCCGATTTTTGCAACTAAGGCTAATCAGGACGGGTTATCTACAGGTTACCACCCTTTTCTAGCCAGGGTGGGACTAAGGATTTTATTTAATGAATTCCATCACTAAATAAATTCCTTTGCCCAGGCGGGTATCGAACTCGCCACTCTCGGTTTACCATGTGAGATTAAGGTCAACGCTTTAACTCACATGGCTAACCTGAGCCCCAAAGAAATAATAAAATCTTTAAATGTGGACTTAATTATTTCATAAAATTATAGGATATAATTCTCTTAATTATATCTAGCATTTGTAAAATACAGAAGTAAAACAATTTTAAATTGTAATTATTGTGCATACTATGTCAACCAAATTTACAATGAACTTAAATATTTTTTAAAAATATAAAATAAGCAAAAGTATTCCTGTTCATTGAGTTTAAAATAATGACTTTAACAACAAGACATAACAGAAATGTGAAGAATTATAACATTTGGTGGGGATTAAACTTTTATTTTTTTTTAAACTATAAGACTGAATAGAAAATTTTACAATTACAACACATACTCCAATTCTTAAGTACAATTAAAACAGAAAAAAAAACTTACAAACTGAGGTTTTCACCCTGGTCTGAGTCTACAACTACTCCTGGTGGTGGCTCTTTTATGAGTGACATGAGTTCTTTTTGTAATCTCCTCTGAAACGAAAATATTAAGAAAATATTAAATTTAATGAAATTATTTGATTTTAAAATATAATAAAATAATGTCTCCAAATCACTTGATTCCTTAAAAGTTTATAATATACTCAAACAAAAAATTTAGGATGATTAATGATAAATGTATTCAACATTTGATATCTTCGTAAACTAATAAATTATAATAAAAAAAAAAAAAAAAAAAAATGAGAAATGAATTTCATATTTACCTCCCACCTTTCTCCATCAAGGATAACTTTGGTATTTAGTTTATTCTTAGAAAACTTCAGTGCCATTTTTCAATAAATTAGGTATAATAACACTTAAAATTCTATAACGAACTAATAATTCTAATGTGAGAATGACTTAATCATAGCTGCAGCTCCCCTGGAAGACGATTATTATTAGAAACTAATAGAAAACCATAAATATATAACAATCAGCAACTTCGGGGAACAAACATTCAGTATTTTTGTCCTAAAATAGTTTATAACATTAACATCACCACATCAAACATAATTATAATAGATCATTAGGCATTTGAACTTGAAGTAAAAGAGATTTAAGTAGACGGGCTTCGTATGTGACAGTATTTTTACCCTCCTGGGCAGATGTTTCCTCTAAAGGGTTATCAACAGTAGTTTTGACATCTTTTCCAAAAGTTTCACAGCTATCCAGAAATTCTAGGCACTCGTGAAAAAAAGTATCAGTCGGAGTGATCATTCTTTTCGAAAGGTTTTCAATGAGAGACAACATACAACGTTTAGCATAAAACCATGTATCAGTCCCAAGTTTTCTATTGTATGGTTCTAAACTTCGGATTAGTCTTGATATACCGAATTCATAGTTTCCTTTTGCGCAATATAGTGTCCCAATTACAAGATTAACAATAGAAAGGTGAAAAACTTTCTTTTCAGGGTCTTCATAATTCAAACGCTCTTCTTCCTTTTCAATTTTTCTCATAAGCTCTTCAGCTTCTTCATTCATTGCGGTCATTATATAAGACACACAAAGATTGGCAAGAACAACAGGACTAACACCCAGTAAATTATTATAATACTTCTTAACAATTGGCTCATAAAATCCTGCTGCTTCTTTGTATTTGTTGTCTTGCATGAATAGCACATTGGCAACATGTAACCGCCATACATCATTTTCATTACAGAATTCTACTGACTTGTGAAATATATTCTCAACCTGAGTGTACTGCTCAAGGTCCCAATAAATTTTCGCCTGTGCCATTAAGACAGGAAGGTAACTTTCCAAAGTCTCTTCATAATCTGCGACTGCTTTTTTCACAGCAGCATCATCTTGATTTGCACGAGCTTCTTGTACCCTTTTTGTTGCTTTACGGAGGCTTTCAGTATGCCGAACTCCTATTTCATCAAATTTTTTGTAAGCATCGTCAGGAGATGTTTGTTGAGTAATCAAAGCATCTAAAAACCCATATAAATACTGGCTTAAATATTTTTGAGTCAAATGTTGGTTTTCAGCCATCACATCAGCAGCTAGATTGAAATATTCATATTTACAATACAACAACAATAAATTACCTAATGTTTCAGGAGGGAAGGGGTTGTTTTGTAAGAGGAATTGTAATTTTTCAAATCCTTCAGTGGGTTTCAATTCCATATTTAACAAGGCTTGGTTGTGAAGAGTGACTGCATCCAATTCTTCCTCCGACCTGGGTGGCATATCGGTAAGAGCATCCTTTGCAGAATCTAAATTTCCTAATTGGTACTCAATAGCTGCTTTCAAATTGAAAGCCTCAATCAAAGCAGTTTCATGCAATGTAAGAGTATTACCTACACTTCTTACTTCTATTCCATCAGTGAGCATCCCTACACTTAGTTCTGGGTGCTCGGTTATTCCTCTTTCAATAATGTCTGCAATATGTTTCATGGATTGAGCATAGTCCTTCATTCTATAATAGCAGAGAGCTACATTGTAAGACAAATGTGGGCTGTACCCTTGGCTAACAAGAGCATTACTAAATCTAGGCAAGGCTTCTGCATACCTTTCTTCCTTATATAATATACATGCATGGTTCACCTCTGTGTCAGGGTCATCTTCTGAAATGTTTTCCAAAAGAGCTCGAGCACTTATCAAATCTTCTTCACCATACTTAATAGCTGCTTTCAGTTTGGTCACCCTGCTGTGATACATAGGGTCATCCATGCTTGCAAGAATTTTGAGAGCTTTTTCAAATTCACATGCTTGATAAAGAGCTTGGGCGTGATAGAGTCTGTAGTCTTTCTCTTCAGGGATTAACTTGGAAAGTTTTTCGTAGTAGTTGGCCGATTCGTGGAAATCCTGTACGTTGAAGTGGCAGAATGCAAGGAGGGAAAGACACGCGCGTGAGTTGGGGTTGATGCCGAGCTGGTTCGTGAGGAGAGGTATGGCATCCGAATACCTTCCTTCCTTGATCATGGTGTATATAGCTTTGGTGTAGTCACCATCTTTGACGACATAGTTATGCATATACATTCTTCCTCGAAATACGGAGACTGGCGGCGAAGGAACGGACGACAACCGGGCTATGTTTATCACTCGTCTCCATGGCAGCAACAGCTGATTCACTCCACGCCAATTAATCCTTTATGCTTTGTCAATATTAAAGCTAGATTAGTTTTGGGCAATGAATATGAAGGTTGAACAATTTGGCTTATATTCTTTTGTAACATACTTTGTATTCGAAAAAAAATACCTAGATAATTCAGTTTAAATGAGGTCTTATTAACGAGACTTAATTGAATAACTTCAGTTATTAAATAGTTGTTGAAAAAATTTATAATACACATATACAAATTTACCCTACTTCATATCCTACGGTGTGTAAAATATATATATAAACTTTATTAGAACTTCATGACAGCATACAAAATTCAAAGCACGGTGCAAAATTCACTTTGGAGTGTAGGTTGCACTAAATATGATTAAAACCCTTTTAACATTATCGGCAGAAAAAATTATTAGCAACTGAATTTGAATAAATAAATATATTAAACCAACTTACGAAATTAAGACAAATCGGGACGGGCAAAACACAGATTACAGCCCTTTTCTAGAGTAGGATATTTTGGAATTTTAAAACATCAATAAAAGGTTATAAATTATGCAAGACTGAATGATTTTCAGAACTTTCCAGACCCTAACTCTGCGGACTATAGTTCTAGATCAAAATTATTTCATAGGTTAAAAAGTCGAATATACGGATCCAAATAAAAATGGCCATTTAAATTAAAGCAGTTTTAAATTAGGCAAACCGCATCATAAGGCTTAGGTTAGCCGTGCGAGTTAAGGCTCGGTAATCTCATATGGGTAACCTTGAGTCGTGAGTTCGATTTTCACCTGGACAAATGGAATTTATCTAACAACGAACTCATTAAATAAAATCCCTTCCTGATAGCATGAAGTGAACGTTAATTTTTTTCTTCTTTTTTTTTACATTTAGGCATGTCGTTACTAACACGTAAACGTTCTATACATCTCTTATTACACCTAATACTTGTATTGAAGAATCAAGAGTCACACTAGAACTGACCAAAACTCAAAATGCCGTTCAGAAAAAGGTGTAGCCTGTCCAAAGAAACCTTCAGTAGCACCACTTTGATAGTTTTTATTAGGCAAAGTACTTTCAGTTGAAACAAGTTTTAGAGCAGCTGTCATTTTTAAAGGGAGAAACCCCCATATGGACTACACATGACTTCCACATACTCCTATTAAATATAAATAAAGTCCGTCACACAGGGGCTGCGTAAACTAAGCAGATTCCCCTCATGAAGTTTTGTAATAGATATATCTACATACTGGTAACACCACCGTCATATATTAACTCAATAATTGCAAACAGTAAAGAGAAATATTTCAGTTAATTTTAATAACCACCAAACGGAAAGCGTCTGAATTGTAAACACACAGGTCTATCACAGCTGAACAGATAGGTAGACCAGAGAAACAAAAAAAATACTGAAATATATCGGAGTGTAGAATATAAATTTTATCGAAAACTATATCTACTACTGTATAATGAATCGGAATAATTTTTATCTCAACCACTCAAATTTTAGTAGCCCAAGATCTTAAGACGGAGAGGAGGGGGGGGGGGTCACCAGAAAATATCTGCATGCATCTTGTATAATAAAGGTCTCATGAAAACAATATTTGGTATTCAAGCTTCAAATAAAGTGATTTATTATATAACAGAGTTTTTTTTATGTGTTTACAGGAGGCTGAAAACTGAAAACTGAAAAAAAAAAAAAAAAAAACCGTTCCGCTATGGTATCTCCATAGCATCAGATCAAAAACGGTTATAGAACAGAATTTATAGATATTTTTACGATGAAACAATAAAGATCCAATTCCAATCTTCTATTTTTCTAATTGGTATGGAGAAATTTGTGAAAATTGTATTTTCGCAAACCTGTCAGTCCCCCACCCTCCCCCCTACCATTATAATCAAAAGGAGGGGGTGCATAACTAGCTATTACAACTGTCCTAGAAAGAATTGTCAATTTTCTAATGCCAGTAGTTTTTAAGTTGGGCGAGGGTTCAGGGAGAGTAAACACGGAAAATTCCGTTTAAATATGAATATCGGAATTTTTCATAATTACAATACTTCCTTAACTCAGCATAATTTAAGACTCCTCCTCACTAATGCCAGTTTCAGTATAGAATAATTACTGACAGAACATTAGTTTCATCCTTCACATTAAGAGACTTATTAGAAAACTAATTTTTGTTCCAAATTTAAATATTTGTTTCATCATGAGACATTTCACTTCAACAAATGCACTCATAAAAAGTACAAATTATTTTTTTATTTCTAGTTTATCCACGTTACAAAATAAGCTGGAGAGTGCCTTTACCTTAAAGACAAATATAAACCTTAGGAGCATTCATTATTTGGAAAGTAAGGGGAGTGAGGAACACAAAACGATAAGGAAGTTGGAGTACAGTGCAAAAAGTTTAGGAAACTTTATCTAACAGATGTGCAGGCTGATTCATACATCTCACTCAGACTTCCTTAGTCCACGACCTTGGTTTGTAAATGTGTACCCATACCATATGTTACAATAATTAGCTCGCGTTCCAACTGCCGCTCAGATCAAATCAAACTATCATTAACATTGGACTACATCAAGCACAAAATAACAGCATTGGAAAAAATACTGCTTTTTGTTTGTTTGTAAAAACAGGTTTTATTACGCGAAATTCCCCTTAGGGACAAGCTATTACGATAGATACGCATATTATGGACTTAGATCAGGAATCATAATAACTTTTAATACTTGTGCTCCTAGATGAGGGAAGTCTGTCATTCTGTGGCTGTGTCAACAACCAAATGTTTGTTTCTTAAGTGCAGGAATGACACACAGATGGCGTAATCTATCATCAGCACACTGGGCTCTATTTGTCTCTTAGTCAGAATTAAATATAAACGAAAACTGAAACTTAAGCTAAGAATGAGATTTTTAAAAAGATAATAGCATCAGGTGAAAATCGCAGGAAGACTGGGAGTTTACTGAATCCCGAAAATGAAATAATGGAAATAAACCACTTACTTTTAGAGTCAGAGAACAATGAATGGAACAACATACACCTCTGAATTCACATCAAATTCGTATATATATCATTTACATCATTTCCTAGTTAGGAACGGTGGACACTTAAAGAAAGTTTTGAAAATCGCATCATAACCACCTCAATAAGCTGATTTGCCTTACAGGAAATCTTCATCTGGGGTGGGAAGAAGTAAGTTGCTTCTTTGAAATTGACTCCCAGAGAAAAGCTAATATAAAAATTAGACAAAGAAAATAGTTCGTTTCAGGGAATTTCGTAAACTTGAAATATCTCCATTACTATACGTCGGATCGAAAAATTGTACATAAGCAATCTTATTGCAAATTAAATTACCTAGAAATATTGTTATATATTTTTTTCTCTATAATGAATATTAACGAAATTATTTGGATTTTTTAGATTTCAACCTTTAGTAAACCCCTACCTACTATAATAATAATAATAGCTTTATTGACATCCTTTTTACAGGATAAAAGCCTCTCCCATTAGGAGGTATAATAAGGAGTCCATCCTAATTGTCAAAGTTTTCTGATCGTCCTCTTCCACCATTCTCGATCTCTCGCCACTCTCCACCAATTGTTGCCAACGACTGCAGTAAGCTCGTCCCTCCATCTCAGGCACTGTCTTCCTCTATTCCTGACCATGTCCCTTGGGATCCATTCCGTGCAGACGTTCGCCAATCGTTTGTCATTCATTCTTCACCCCTAACCACCCCTACCTACTAAAGCCTTCTTAATAATACGCCCTTATATCACGAACCTCTTAATTCTAAGTCCACATACCAAATTAATGTGACCAATATACCTTTATTATGCAAGATACTTGCCAATTCGTTGTGTGATGACTCCATCAATTAACATTTTATGTTCTAGCTCGAAAATGTTTATTAGATTTATACTATACTCGATATTAACATTATTTTCTAACATAGAGGTTTAAACTGTAAAAGCTGGCAACTACACTACAAGGAGATCATCGGAACTAAGTCAATTGTATACAATTTTAAAGTCCACATCTTAAAGTACAAACAATATTGTTTCGAAGACGTAAACGTATATGTAGAAAACTAAATATGAGGCAAAGGCGTTTGAAAATAGCACTTTCCTTTATAGGTCTTCGATATATTTAAATACAGATATTCTTTTTTAGCAGACTTCCCTTAAGGGAAATCAGCTACTGAGGTTGTAACCCGAAGATGGCGAAAATGAGGTCCACACAAACTATATATATATATATATATATATATATATATCTGTTCTCGCTTTAGGGATAGCACGTTTTGTTTTATTGGTACTAAACTAAAGATCATGTTCGTTAATAGGTGAAATCCGGCCAGTGGGAGGGGCGGTTTAGAAGGGAGCAATTTCAAAAATTCAAAATATCTCCATTGTGTTGGATGGAAAAATTATATAGAATCAATCTTCTTGTAAATCTAATGTTCTATCAATGTTGTTATGTACATTTTCCTCCTATATTGAATATTCACCCATCATTAAACCACCACACCTACTCATGTAATATTAAGAGTAAGCAGTTATATCATGAAACACTTCATTCCAAGGTTAAATGCCAAGTATGGTTTCCATTGAACCTTTTTTACCCAGTGAGATACATGCAAATAGGTTACGTGAAAATGACCCCACCAAGAAAGATTTTTCGTTCTTAACTCCAAAATGTTTATTTGATCGATATTTAACTGTTTCAGTCGAGAATAAAGATCATATTTGTTATAGGTTGAAATGGGATCTGGAAGTGCGGGGGTTTAGAGGGGGGATTCGAAAATTCAAAATATCTCCGTTATAATGAGTCGGATGGTAAAATGTTATAGAAACAATCTTGTTTAGCTATTAATCTTCAACAATTGTTATTCTTTGCATTTTGTTTGGAACTCAAATATTAAGTTATTCGTACTTTCTTGTTTTCTGCCTTCAGTAACCTCCACCCCGCCTACTAATCAGTTTTTTCATATAAATAGAGAATGTGCGGCGATTAGATTACAAATGTGTTTCAGCACGTGGGAAATCTGCTTAGTTTAGAAAGTTCCTGCTTGGAAACCCAATTCTCATCCTGAATAAATAAATATGATCATTAATTCATCATGCGATTAACGTTTCGACAGGTACTGGTTTCCCTATAGATAGATACAACACTAAAGGACACTGTAAGGGTGTATTTAAGAAACACCAAAAATAACCATATAATTAATAAGTATTCGACCAAAAATAATTTATAAAGGCTTTGAAAATCTGATAGGTCAGAATATGAGTGATAATTTTCTGTTGAGCGGCGAAGGGGGGATGGCGTCATTCTCTAATATAATATTCATAACATTAGAGAAAGATGACTGGTCATAGTTCAACAAATCGATATCGACTGGGAATCTCGTCGCTCCGAATAATTCACAAATCAGCTGAATAATGAACCTACTAACAGCGACAGCCCTCAAACAAATAGATAATCAAGGCATCCATTATTCACATCAGAAAGAGTCTATCTAGGTGCAAACACTTAACACAAGGAAGGCGAATAGCACAAACTCCATCTCTTCAAGCTATCATCAATTCAAGACAGGAAGTCGTAGAGTAATAAACAATTCTCCCGGAAATTCTACAATAAAACAATTAACAGGTTATCCGTTATGCTGGCCATTCACCTTCTACTTAAGACTATATTATTTTAACTGAAACAAATAATCGCTTTTGAGAAAAACCATCAATTCACCTTAATTTATAAAATGTCGTCACACGGGAGCTGGGTAAACTGAGCAGATTTTCAACGTTCTGGAATGACATACGACATAATTTCCTCATAAATAAGAACAACAAGACTAGCTGGAAATAGCTTAATTTAAAAATCTCAAGAATAGGACCAGCCGTTTACCGAAGACTCAAAAGAAAGACAGAAAATACAAATACTGTCAATAATAGGGTTAGAGAAAAAAGTATATTTTCACATCATATGTATATGGTGGAAGGCCAAGATAAAAATCTAAATGATTTATTAAATCTATTTATGTTATTACTCCTTTGGGATTTTCTCGTTTTGACAAACCATCATTTTAATTGTGAAATGAATTTATAAAGAACATTATTTCACTATGAAATTTTCGTTGTGTGTGTATGTGTGTGAGTGCGTATGTATTAATATGAATGAACCTCGTATTCGTTAACAAATGTAGATGGACATCTTCAAAAGTTTTTCCAATATCTTGTCACGAGTAACTTCAGTAAGTAAAATATGCTTCAAGCAGAGCAGCATCACATATATTAGCAAATCTAGATCTGCGTGTCTATTTGGTTCATTCTCTGGCCAATTGGTTTAATCCATTTTGTTTATGTTTCTATTTCTAGTCCTTTGTAGCTTTGAGCTTACCAAGCACTAACGTGATTTCGGCACTTCGCCATATTAAATATTATGTTATTTCATCTTATATAGGTAGATTTCGAATAAATATGATAACTCTTAACCAGAAAATTCCATTCATACCCCTATGAATAATCTGGTACGGGTTATAAACGTCCACACTCTAAAATTCTACACGCGTAAAATATCAAAAGTAGATACACTATTTAAAAATCGATCAAGTTTTCAGTACAACAACTTTCAAGTCCTGGATCCGTAATCATAACATTTCAAAATGGTACTCAACTTTTTACTTCGTTGTACAAACCAAATGAAGTATTGCAATCGCGAAAATTGTCGGTTTTAGTATTTATCTGTTTTGTCACACCCTGAACCCATTTAGACTAGATTCGGCGTGACTACTGCATAGGTATACATAGCTAAAAAAACGATAGTCTTAGAAAGTTGAAATTTCGTATTTGTGACTCTAGTACCATTTAGCTAGCTTTGAACCTCCATTTTTGATTGAAATCGCCTATGTTCTATGGAGGAGGGCGAAAATAAAAAAAATTGAATAAGGCCTTTTTTATTTAACATGAAAAGCAACATTTTTCGGTCCCATATATTGAAACGGAGGCATCATATCGAGTTTCAAATAAAATAATATTAAATTAAGTGACCAAATCTTTAGTTTATTTAATTTATTTGGAGAATAAGAATATTATGTGGTACCCACATTACTTTCTTCTAATAATAACATCCCATTAAAAACATATGAAATGGAATATAGATACCATTTCTTCCGTAACGGCTTGTTTGAATTGAGTAGTTATCAACTTCAGAAAATAAAAAATATAATATAATTATTTTAGCCGATTTCCCTTCAGGGAAATACGCTCTAGCGGTCGCAATTTTTGTTTGATCGTTACGAAACTCGATATTTAATCGTTTTATGTAAAAAGACAGATCAAGTTCGTTAAAGGCTGAATTCGGACTAGAGAAAGGGGGGGGGTTAGAGAGGGTTTTTTTTCGAAAATTCGAAATATCTCCGTAATTATGCATCGGATCGAAAAATTGTATAGAACCAATCTTATTGAAAATTAAATTCACTATAAATATTGTTATATACATTTATTCTCTGTCTTCAATATTAACCGAGGTATTTGCATTTTTATGAAGTCTGTGGTCGGGTATAATTCGGATTAGGTCGGCCGTTTCCGTAACTGATCGGCTCTGATGGAAGCTTCTTCTAACCTTACCTGTCGTCTCTAATCTTACCTTAGTTACTTTGTGAGATTTATGTAAATACGTTCTGTTCATCCGCCCCCCTTCTTTTTAGGATTCTTGCCCCCCCCCTTCTTTCTAAGTTCTTGGACTACTAAAATTTGAGTTATTAAGATATAAATTATTCTTACAAATCAGAAGCCGAAGTTGGGAATTTATTTTAATTAACTAAAAGATTTATCATTACTGTTTGTATTTAATCATGGTGGTATGTTACAAGTATGCTGATTTCACATGGGAAATATGCTTAGTTTACGCAGCCCCTGCGTGACGGACTTCTTTATTTGGAAAAAGTTGTTTCGTACCTATTAGCAGTCGAGCCTCGATGGATAAACTTACTAATTAATAACTGACGGTGTATTCCGTCCGAAAAATCAATAAAATTTAATATAAAATATAACTCTTATTTTTGACCCATTAAAATATTCACCTGGGCGTCGGTGGAAGCTGAGTTAACCCTTGTCGTTCATAACCATCAGACCGTATTCATAACCTTGTATCTCCCTAATTAAATTACAAAATCGATGACAGAGATCAGTTGATTAAAATATTCCCGTTTTCTAAAATGGCGCAAACGAGTAATGCGCTGGTTTATATTTAGTCTACTACAAGTTCAGTTTTTTTTTTAAAAAAAAAGAAGTTATAATTGCAATTTTTTAGACGCTTTACAAACGATTGAAAAATGGCTTTATCTCAAATTCAAAAATAACAAATGTAAAAACTTTCACTTCAAATTCTTAAGAGAAATAATGGAACAAAAATAAATTTTGTTCATTATCTTTATGAAATAATATTAGCCGTGGAATTAAGAAAAAAAAACCAATAAGAGCAAAAATAGTAGAGAAGGGGAAGGAAAATGCTACTTCAGCCGTCCTTATCTGAGCCTTTTATCGATTTAACAATTCAAAAACATATGTATCTATGAGTGGTTTCAAATGAAGTATCAAGGTATGGGAGTCACCAATTAAAAGTTCACAAGCCCTAAACATGCGTTTCCCGAAGTGACTATTAATAACTAGACCTAATTACAAGGTATATTTGAAGACCATATAAAGGCTAATAGTTACGTTAAACATACTACAGAGCTCTGAGAACAGACCAGTTGAGAAATATTAGAAAGGGTCCTTTCAAAAACAAGGTTCCCTAAAAAAGACAATTCCTATGAAGCCTTACAGACATTTTGGAATGGGCAAAAGAAAGGCATTATTTGTAAAACAGCGCTTAGTCTGTAATGTAATAAATGTTTTTCTAGCAAGCTGTGAGCTGGAATTTATGCATCATTAAGGTAGTCATAAATTTAGAACACGGCCGATGAAGAAGATCACATCATTAAATCTTGTATAATAATCCAGAAATGATCAATGTTGCGCCTTGGGTAGCAATTTAAAACAGCTAATAGTTAGGTTATTCAGAATGGGAGGAATGGAAGTACTCCTAATATTAACATTCCACTAGAACTGGCATTGCAAATATTGTACTTTAATAATAAAATGAAGTAGCAATTAATAAAATGCATAAATATTATTTATACAAGCAGAGTTAAGTTATAATTCAGCAGTTATAGAACACCATCCTGAGATTAATTTGGTAATGTTCGGATTTTGGATTCGATTCAGTAATATTGTACTTCGGATAATTACAAACAAAACTACCCAGGAGCCTAACATCTATGACTTGAGAATTAGTAGCTCTCGATTTAAGAAGATCTTTTTTAACAAATAATACGTATTTAGTTAATTTATAACATAATGTGGTCTTTCTCATGAATTTAAGCATTCTTCATGCATGGAATTTGCAATGCTTTTTCGACGGTGTAGTAGATAGCCCCATTAATAATATACCTATAAGAATACGTTTATGGGCTCTATAATCCAAACTGATCCTGGCATCCTTAAATTCCATGAAGTCATCGAAGAACTTCATAAGATTCTAATTCTAGAAAAAGAAATTGGTGAATTCAAACCAATGTAAGTAGGTCACGACGTGGCAACATAGCGGCCATATATTCTGGGACTAAGTCAATAATTTACAAATCCTTTTGGAAAATTCTAAAGGAAAAAAAATATGAAACAGAAAGAGAGACAAAGTATATATAAATTTGGTCTATTGATTGCGAGGAAGGTCTGTGGAAGGTTGTGCCTAGCGGATCATGAAAGGTCATTCAGCCTGCTGCAATGCGTACTACATCCAGAACCACATGCTCTACTCTTAACGTTTAATAACAATCCAAGTGGAGCTAGTTAAAAATCCTATAATTAGTTTCTAGGGCATCAAACATTTTTGTAAAAGGTAAAAGAAGCCTTCCGCCCGCATACTATGAATGCGGGGTATAAGCGACTCACTTTCTCCGTTTCATAGGTCAATGAAATAGGCGAAAGTTACTTTTTTACTATAAACCAACCAAACATCCGCCTCACTTACAAAGGACGAAAATGAGCATGAAACTAATGCAAAAAACAATCCATGAATCAGGTGCTCTGTAAACTGAGCAGATTTCCCATGTGATTGAGTGGAATTAGGATATCTCGAATTCGATTTTACATTTTTCCACTATAAGAACTCAATGTAACCACAAGTTTATATTTGGACATGATATGACTAGTGATACAATTGCTGAAAAGAGAAAATTCCATAAGAACCGAGTGGGTTTTAACTCAAGGCTGAAAGAAAAAAATACAAATAACTAACTCGCTTAATATTCAAATTAGAGAAACATACATGGAACAACAATTTTATAACATTAGATGATTAACAAGAATGATTACATAGTATTTTCTATTATTAAAATAATAGTGATATTTCTATTTTTTTATTTCACCCACCTACCCTCCTCCTAGCTCGATTGCGACCACTAACAAATCTTATCTTAATTTTTATTTGAATCGTTTATATACTGAGTATCAAGTAAATAATGAGGTCACTAGAAAATATAATTTTTACTGATGATGTCACGGTGAATATATTTGCATATCCTAAGTTAGGAGAGGTTCGTAGAAAAATATATTTGATATTTAAGTTAGGAATAAGACGTTTCATGATAAATCAGCTTATAATCAGCTAGGAATAAGACGTTTTAGAAGTCTTACAACGATTTCGCAATTCTAAAGAAAGTGCTAGGTATTTCTTGGGGATAATCGAGAAAGAAATATCACAACAGATCAGTAAGAGTCACCATGTCTTGATAAAGTTTTACTGTTATGTTTTTATAAATAAACAAATAAATATGTATTACTTACATTTTGAGCCATACATTTGATAAAGTTTAGTGACTTAGTAATAAGAGAAAAACGCATTAGTAGGAGATTGTATAAGTGGCTTGACGGGAAAAGTCAAGAGACGGCAGTTTGTATAATTCGGATTTACACATACACACATATAATATATATATATATATATATATATATATATATATATATATATATATTAAGGATTCAGTGTAACATTTAAAGGAATATCAAATGAAAAGTCCTGAAAAACTTTCATTTTTTTTACTTTCACCTCCCTCTAATCCTTCAATTCGCACTTACAATACTTCCATTACTTTATACAAGGAAATAAAAAAACATATACATATTAAAAAAAAAAGGAAACATTGCAGAGATTTGGGATTTAAATAGAAAATTACTCAATGTCCTATTTATTTATTTTATTTATCACTACCCTAACGTCTAATGGCATGTAAATGTTTCCAGCACTTTTAAATCTTTGAAGTAGAGAATTAGTTGCAATAAATAGTTATTAGATAAGGTTTTTATCTCATTGCGTCGTTGTAATATATGTCTACTGTTCTTACATATAAAACCAATTATGTCTATATACACTTTTAGGGGAAAGAAATATTAAAATTAAAATAAAAACTACTAAGCTTCTTTATATAAAGTCTTGTATAATATCCATAGGCACATTTTAAACACACTGTTACATCTTAGCATTTTTCAAACACAATTTATTTTGAAGATAAAATCCACCCAAAAAGAAAAGCGTAAAATAAAAAATAGACTCGAAATAATTGAAATGGGTATATAAAATCTGATTCGACATTTCATTTGTGATAAGTAAACAATCACTGTACAATCAACCAGCAAACTTTAAAAATTAAGTCACAAAATTGTTTATTCTAAAACGTAAAGTTTTTTCAACAACAGCCAATTGGGACGGATTATCTACAGGTTATCTTCCCTTTCTTATCAGTTAGGGTCTAAAGATTTTATTTAATATACTCGCCACTAAATAAATTCCTCTTGCGCAGAAGGGAAACGAACTTGCCACCCTATATATGTTTGCCATATGACAAAGAACTTAACTTTTATTATTATTTGTTTTTAAGCAAGAGTAGTATGCGCCGGCGGTGTTTTGGAGTATTACTCTGAGTTTGAAGATAATAATCCTGGAGGCATTTCGTAACCTCGCCCGGAGAATTGAAGGTTTTTCCTTGACGATAGAGGGAGCCATTGACCGGAACAGATGGTAGTAGGAAGGCGCTAGTCCGGGCGAAAATTCATTCATTCTATGATACTGAGTAGACCTCTTTAGTTATAGGCACTCAACACCACCTTATTGAGCTCAATAAAAATACAGGATTTTATAGAGAATCCTGATTTTTATGGCTAAGAATATTTGCTGATTGTGAGAGCCTAAGCTGTATAATCGACGATGTTCCAGAAGTATGCTGGACAATATCCTGAAAGGATCCGTGGGCAGGATGGAGTACCTGTTTGCAGATCAACATTCCTGGCTGGCTATTCGCGAGAGGCTGTTCCCATCTGCCAAGAACAGTGGGGAGAGATTCTTATGAGGGGGCTCACAGGTTGGCTGTGTGAGTTAAGGCGTTGGTCTTAATCTCATATGGTAAACCTAGAGTGGCGGGTTCAATTCCCGCCCTGGGCAGAAGACGTTTAATTGGTGACGGAATTATAAAATAAAGCTCCACCCTGGGTAGAAAAGGGTGGTTTCCTGTAGATAACCCGTCCCAATTAGCCAAAATAGCATAAAGTGGACGTAAATAACAAATTAACAAGATCCTCATGAACAGGTCTATGCTCTGAGGATGTCACTTTAAAACCATTGAACAAGATAAGATTCAATAAATACACCTGAGGAAAACCGATGATTTTATTTCCCCAATAAAATGTCCATTTTGAAAATAAGAAGCACACGCCGAGAGATGTCAAACTCTTTTACTTGAACCAACGGAATAATATTTTATTGATTTCAGTATCGCTCTAAAGGAAAAGTTTCATTGTGGATCAAATAGGACATCAGACCGAACTGGTGCTCACCCGCATGACTTGCATTTGAAGTCAAACAGGATATAATTGTGTGAAAATATGCCTTATGATATGTTATTTCATTTCATGGGCCAATGATAAGTCCCAATTACTTCCTAATAAACAACAAAAAATAAAAAACGTCCCGCAGGGGCTGCGTTAACTAAGTAGATTCCCCACTTGCGCCATATATTTACATTTATCTCAAATAGTAAAAGTTCAATAGGATCAATACTTCATATTTAAACATAGCATAAAGTAGTTCACGATATAATAGCTTATTTTTAAAATGACATGAGTAGGAGTGGGAGTTTACTGAAGACCGATAACTACAAAAATCCAAATATCTCGGTTAATATTCACGATAAAGATATTTATATAACGACGTTTATAGGCAATTGAATTTGTAACATAATTGCCTCTATACACTTTTTCGATCGGACTTTTAATAACGGAGATATATGGAATTTTCGAAATTATTTCCCTCTAAACCACCTCGCCCCAGTCCGATTTCAGTCATTAACGAACTACATCTTTCTTTTTACATAAAACGCTTATATATCGAATGTTGTAGCGATAAAATAATTACTACCACTAGAACGGAAATAGACATATATATAAAATTTTGAACGGTCATCTCCTAGGTAGGATCGATGGACATTTGAAGAAATTTTTCGAAAATCACGTCATGAGTACGATCTCAATAGCTGATTTCCCTTAAGGGAAATCTGCTAATAGAGGCAATAAGATTCAGTTTAGAGTCACGTAGATGCATTTACGTTTTGTGAGAACGGAACAAAATAAAATGATGTCAATGAGTGTTTTAATGAAGTTGAGTAGGAGGGGGTGGAGATTTGGGATGTTCTAGTAAAGAGAGCGAAGAAGCCATCTTAGTGGAACGGTTCCACTTGAAGACCTACTTCATTTAATTCAACTTCACTTACCAATAAAGACCAACTTGGAAAAGATGTTTTAAGTACTTAAATCATAAAATCAGTTAGGTCCTTTTCTGCAGAAGCCAGTGTATTAATTTTCAATATAGGTTGACGACATAGACATTGTTTAATAATATATATCCTCCATTCTTTTCCTAAATTCCTAATTTAAGTTCAAATGACTTTAAATAATAACTCACAAATAAAATAAATAAGTTGTCCTTATGACAACAAACTAAGCCAAATGTGAAACATAAAAGTTAATCTGTGAGTGAAGATACTACAGAGAGCATAAATCAAATCCTCACAATAATCTTGGAGTGTGTAGACAACTGAACTAATTACCATACAATATAAATCACAACCAGAAAATACATATTAATTTATATCAAAGTTCACTACAATCTAAAGTTTAATCATAAACTAAATTAGTAAATAAAGCAACTAATTTGATAAAAAACAAGGCAATACCTAAAAATGTATTACGCAAGAGATGGGCCAATTTTAAACATTGGGCACTTTTATCAACAGCAAATACTGTTTTGTTAACAAGGACAATTTTTTATACATTCAAGAACCAATCGTTAGTCACAAGCTGTGCCAGAAATTGACCTTGATTTGGAGAATGTTTAAACTGCAAGCCTATTGTTAGATATGTGTCACTAAAACCACCTTGTGAGTAAATTTGATTAAATGCGAAGTTTAATATTCAGGTGATCTACTGATGAAGGATATTCATGTATCACAATAACCTAAATGTATGTCGCAATTCATTCCCTTGTCAGTTTCAAGATAGCTAAAAGTTCAATAAATAAACAACTTGAAATTGAGGACTGAGCCGAGGCACAACCAATAATGATGTAGGGACTCAACACGTCATCATTATGCTAAGCCAGCTATTGTAGTACCAAGCCTCTATAATTAGAGCTCCGACTGTTCTGTCAACTAAGTCCACAGCAGAGATTATCTATAAGTTCGACGAAAACTAAAACTCAGACCGGCAGAGCCACAAAAAGAGGGCTTAAGGAGACGAAAAATAAAATACTTTGGAAGACAAATTTTTTTTTTTAAAAAAAATAGCCTTTTCAGTTAAAAGTAATCATACTTTCTAACAGTTCAATAATCTTAATAATAATTTTACGCAGGTCCTTTCTAAAAGACTATTTAAATACCTAAATAAATAAATATACTACAATTCTATTAACGTACTCCTTTTTTTTCCCACTAAAACTAAACAAGTATGAAGGCCGCCTGCAGTTTTCTACAAAAGCACACAGGATATTTTGTTAGCAATCATGTAATAGAAAAATCGGATTTGATGTAATAGACTTAACATATGTATTTCCACAACGAAATGGTAATCGACAACATCTCTACTAATATAAATAAATGTAAATGTAAGGGATCAACAAACCGTAAAGTGTTAAAAATCAAAACGAAAATTTTATTATTTGTAGTTTTATTTCTTGTAGTTAATGTTAAGGTTGTTTCGTTTTTTTAGACGATTATTCTAGTGATTTTCATGTTTTATTTATTTAATTTCACGTTTTATAGTAAAATGAAAAATAACATTTCCGTTGCAGATGCTCTCGAATAAATAAATAAGTTCTACGATTCGCGAGGATTTTAAGGAGGTTTCGTTTAATTTTGCCATGTGAGCAACGTCCAATGCGTTGCTACAATAAAATCGCTAAGACCCGTCAAACAGGTTCTGCGGGAACTAAGCAGATTTCCCAAGTGCTAAAACCGCACACAGATGACGCAACACGAGATGTTCGGTGATATAATGCCTAAATGTAAAAATCTAATGAAGAGAGAAGGGTGGAGACAAAAAAATAGAAATTATACTCCATAAATGAAATTCAAAGAAGGCTGAGATGAAGAAATAATTTAATAAAGAAGACAGTTTATACATATGTTAGATAAATACTATTTTACGTTTCATTTCTTCTCTAAACCATCACTCGTGATTCAATAAGCACGTAAGATAGCAATTTGAATTGACATAACTTTTTGACATCTACTAGAAAAATCGCTTGTGGCCCCTGATTGAATAGCAAATTTTACTTAAAGGAAGTTTGCTAAAAAGATTATGATTACTATTACACAAAACCCAGAGTTCAAATGAGACCTTTAGTCATGCACGAGCTTGTTAATAACGCAGACATTAAGTTTACAGCGTAGCTATTCAAGAACAGCAGGCAAGATAAATTGAGAAAATAAAGTCCGCCAACAATCGTTTTCTTCAATCTCTTGTCCAAATAGGAAGTGTGAACAATTGAAGAGTCCATTACACAAGATGAATTGTCATTTGAATAATCCTGTAAGTCCCCAATATTGGCTGCAGAAAGAAAGGATACCTCCAGATGGTCAGAGTGTTATCATAACTACAACTGCAGAAGCTACTAAAATAATAATCCTAGGAATAGTCGAGTATACAAGTAGTAACCACAAAATAATTTAATGAAAACTAATAATCAATTCATAAACTCAACTGTAAAATTTATTTAGCTTCAACCTTAAAAATGTAAATTAGAACAGAAAATTGACGAGTAGTTTTGAATATATACTAGTAATTTTGTGGTATATGTTGATTCCATGCAATATTATCCAATAACTAGTGTATTGGTAACAAATTTGTAATACAATAATTGGTACTGGAAAGTGGTCAAAACATTTCTGTTTTACATATCTTTGAGATAAAAGGACGAGGAATACTCTTTAAAAAAACTTAAAAAATCAAAAAGAGATTGTTTTAAGGTAATTATTTATCCCAGATATAATCGATTACTAAAACTGTAAACGTTTTCCCGTGGATTCCCCTCGTACAAAATGTTATGTTATAAAACTTTGGCAGGTGGCCCCCTTGATCACCTGCCAATCAATGGTACTGGGCCTGTCTTTAATAACAGAGCGGGGCATAGAAGGTTTTAAAAAGGAGAGGGAGAAACTTGTGATAGTAAAACAAAGAGATATGCGTTGATAGAGATAGAAGGAAAGGGAGAGGGGACATCAAGGTCCTACCCTAGACTACCTCTTTGTTCACTGGACGAATCTAAAACCGAACGCAATGCTTTCAAGACACGTTTGTAGGCGACTCTAGGCGTTAACCAAAAACATACTCCTGAATAGCAAATACAAAGGAGGTTGAAAATAAAATTCTATTTTTTATTAAGAGCGTTGGTCATGTCAGTTTAGTTGTTGGTCTAAATTTCCCATGATAAACCTAGAGGTCTAGGCTAGATTCCCACATAGGCAATAGGAATTCAGTGGCCAACTCATTAGTTCACACAACAATCCTTAGCTCCTGGCTAGAAAACGGTGCTAACCTTTAGATAACACGCCCCAATTAGGCGTAGAAGCATAACGTGGATGATAATAATTAACATTTAACTGTTAAAATCTAATCTTTAGTATCGTACCGAACACCGTATATACTGCTGTACAAGTCGTGGATATTATTCAAACAGGGGATCGAGTTAGCCATGTGTGTTAAGGCGTTGGTCTTACTTAATTTCACTAGGCGAAGTCATGAGTTTCGTTCTTAACTAAGCAGTAGGAATTTATTTATTGACGAACTCGTTAAATAAAATTCCTAGCCCCACCCTGCCTAAAAAAGGGTGATAAATTACCTGGGCCCAGCTAATCCGTAGATAACCCGTCCCAGTTAGCCTTAGTAGCAAAAAGCGGGCGTCAACAAATAACTTAACATAGTACATGGTTTTAGAATATAGCCCTTACTTTTAAATGCATACCTTGAGAAGAACCAACAATTGAAAAATGGGATTGAATGGAGTTTTTAGTTGGGTTGAAAACAACGGGGTATTTTTCGTCGCTGGTATGCAGCGATAGTAGATTTATTGGAAATATGTGCGTGAATGCCAATAGTATTTTATTTCAATGTATGATATTTTCTTCCCAAATGATACTTATGTGTACTTTTAAAGGAGACGTCATAATTGCTAGATATCGACATACTCAGGTAGAAAAATATCACTCCCTACTGGACTTGTCCATACGGAAAAGCCATCGATGTTGGAGAACAAACAGGAAAGATTTCAACACAAAATGCAAATGAACCTGTTGTGTGATGTACATACTAGAAAATTCTGCACTCATTCAAGAATTACTTCTAACAATACTTGATAAATTAACAAGCAATTCAATACTTAATATAATCAACTGTAGTACACATAGCAAAGACTATCTACGACCAACTAAAGGTAGGCACTTATAGCCGCTAGAGCCAAACAAATAAAATTAACCTATCTGATACACCGGTCGTATAAGAGAGTAAGTCCAAAATTAGCGGGGAAAAGTAGAATAAATTCTAGAGTCCTCCTAAATCATGAGAGCTACAAGCTAGGATAGTAGTTGCTAAAAGGAAAGAAGATGCTCTTTGTTAATAGTTTTCTCTTCTTTACTAGAGGCTTTCGATGTCTCTCACCATTCTGAATCACAGATGACGGCTCAGCAACTTTGAAGATTTTTAGTTCAAGAAAACTACCACAGTAACGGTCAATGGAGATTTTTGATATTTAAAAGTGTATTTTTTAACTTAAAAATGTAACCGGTCACATAGAGCCTCATATTTGAAGAGGTCAATACCTCCAGTAGGTTTTAAGTCTTCCGTACAGAGTGCAATCACCACTACCATCCAGAGGCAGGAACGAGTACATATCGCCGATTTATAGAAAGGATTGAGAAAGAGTTAAAACTTGGTGAAGGTTTTAGCAGATTTCCCTTGAGGGAAATCACCTATTGAGATCGGAATCATGACGCGATTTTCGAAAAATTCCTTCAAATTTCCGCCGAACCCACCTAGTAGACGACAAAAATGAAGTCCGTTCAAAATTTTATATTGCGTCTGTTTGTTTGTTAACGCTCTAGCGGTCACAATATTTGTCGTATCGCTACCAAACTCGATATTTAATCGTTTTATGTAATGGCAGAAATCGAATCAATTAGTGGGGGGGGGGAGTTAGAGGGAGAGAATTTGGAAAATTCTAGATAACTCCTTTATTAGAAGTCGGATCGAAAAAGTGAACAGGACCAATCTTATTGCAAATTTAATGTTCTATAAAAGTCGTTATATATGCTTTTTCATTATCTTGATTATTAACCGGGATATTGCATTCTTTTAGTTTTCACTCCGACTCTTGTTATATTAACAATAAGCTGTTATATCATGAACCATTTCATTCTAAGGTTGAATATCAAATATGGCTTTCATTGAACGTTTACTTTGTGAGACACATACAAATATGTTAAGTGATAATGACGTCATCAAATAAGATTTTTTTTTCGTTTTTACTCTAAAATATTAATTTGATTTCGACCATACACGACATTTAATCGTTTCAGTCAAGGCAAAAGATCACATTTGTTATTGACTGAAATCGAATTTGGAATGGTTTGGGTTTAGAGTGGGGGGATTCGATAATTCAAACTATGTCCGTTATAGAACTAGTTAAACTATTAATGTTCTACAATTGTTATTCTTTGCATTTTTTCGTAACTCAAGTATTAGGGGAGTTATTCGCACTTACGTGTTTTCAGCCTTCAGTAACCCCCCCCCACTAACGTAAGTCGGAAATCTGCTTAGTCTACGCAGTCCCTGCGTGACAAACTTTGACCACGGATATAATTTTTTTTTCTCTTCCAAATCTCCATAAGCAAACTTCAATGAACCGACGTTTATTGAAATCTGCTAAAGAGAGAGAGAGACAGTGTAGTGTGATTAGCCTTGTGCGAGTTATTCCCCTGGAAGTCAGCCATCACGATGAAGGCGGTGTCCCCAATCAAACCTCACCCCGTTTACATAATAAATGGCTAAATTACAATCTGTAGTGAGTTGTGTGTGGTGGTGACCTAGATGGATGGCTAGCAACCTGAACGGACAATGACCGAGCAAGGAAGTAATGAAGGAGGCAGACCTTCCACACCTTCACCTTCACTCCCATACAATAATCGTCCCGTCTCCAGCAGAACAGTTTCTAACTGTTATTCACAGTCGATAATAGACCATTTTCTGTTATATACCCGCGAAGATTTCCCACAGTTTTCCCACGGGCCTCTTACTCAGATTTGATTGGCGAGAAATGTTTCACGATAGCCTTAAACCATCATGAACCGCTTTTACATATTTTCTTTGTGAGTTAGCAAATTTATCAAGAGAAGAATCCTCTTCATTCAGATGCATATATATAGCATAAACATCATAAATATGTGTTCCTCAGCAATAGGTAACAATTTTCGAACGAAATAACCATAATCCATAGTAGTCAGAATATGATATCCAAATAAATGACAACATACCAACTATTCGTTACATTCATGTTGAAACGATATCAGCCGGTAAACAACTAGAAATTAGTATACTAATAGTACTACATGTTTTTAAAGGGTTGCACGACGATAAATACGACACTCATTTAAAGACGTAATGGCAGTTCATTTTCGAGACTAGTGAGAAATTAAGCTTACATTAATAATGTTCAATTACAATTAATATATATGAAAAAAAACATATTAGAAATATTTAATGAGAACGGTCCGACTTTTAAAATAGTCGGGGGGGGGGGGGTAACCAATAGATAACTCATCCCAATTAGCCTTAACTGCAAAAAAAGTGGACGTTACTAAATAATTTAATTCTAATAGTCTAATTTTGGGGCTCAGGTTAGCCATGCGAGTTAAAGCGTTGACCATTATCTCACATGGCAAACCTAGAGTGGCACGTTGGATTCTGGCAAGGGCAGAAACATTTATTTAGTGACGGATTCCATTAAATAAAACCCTTAGACCCACCCAGGCTTGAAAAGGGTGGTAACCTATAGATAACTCGTCCCAATTAGCCTTAACTGCAAAAAAGTGGACGTTAATAAATAATTTAATTCTAATAGTCTAATTAAACGTTTAACCTTAGAATATTCCAAATTAATAGAAGTTCCAAAGTCAGTTTTGCCTACTTTGAAGATGTTTAACAGCCATTACGAACCTCTTCCACCTCAGATTATCCTGGAAGACAGCTTTTCAGTCCATTGGGTGGAATTATGTATGGAACCTGTAAAGTCCTAAGTCTCATTTAGGAGTCAGAACCTTTCCTTTCAACCTTTACATCAAAGGTACCTTCTCAGGGGCCCAAGTCGCGCAGCCATACGTCCGTATGGGTTAGATAATTGGTTGAGAAACCGGGAAGAAAGTGCGGCTGAGGCTAGTTATTCACTGCTCAATTTCAGTGAGCTTCTCGTTGATATAGATTCCCGTAGCTCTCAGATATTTTAAGCT
Organism: Riptortus pedestris; assembly: GCA_019009955.1. NCBI lineage: Eukaryota > Metazoa > Arthropoda > Insecta > Hemiptera > Alydidae > Riptortus > Riptortus pedestris. The sequence goes on along the minus strand of CM032232.1, from coordinate 39,588,288 downwards.
TTCTAATTTTGAGAAGGAAAGGTCCCCCGTGCTTATGTTGTTTTTCGTAACTAATGCTGTCACGGTTACTTCCACATACCTCGTCCTTTCTAGGTTTATCAGAAAGTTATCTCTTTTGCAGCTGATGTTAGCGGACCGGTGAGAGACTGCATATCCCCTTTCTTGCTACCGAGGACACAGTTGCATCATCTGCATATGCTAGGAATCTATGCATCTTACCTACATGTACCTCCCCCCCCCTCCACACTTTCCCCTTGAATGCCTCCTACGTTACCTTATCCAAGGATAGGTTGAACAACGAGGAAAACAAGCAATTGCCTCTTCTCAAGCTGAGGGTTCTATGATCGCAATTGTTTGATGCCGGGGTCTATGTTCTAAACTTTTCCACTCATACTAATTATAAGTTCGTTAATGACCGAAATCAGACCGGAGGAGTGTACCTTTAGAGATTATATATAAATGGAAAAATAAGTTAGATCAAAAGTGTTATATGACAAACCTCGTAGTTAATGAGAAGTCCTACCAACTGATGTATATTTTTTTTCTTTTCTTTTTTATGAAATGTTATGTGTCAGTCAACGGACAGTACATAGAAAACCTGTTGAGTCTTTACAATAGCCGTGTGGCGTACTCTTTTCCCCAATATTTTAAAAGTTGGAAATAATAATTATTTTATTAGTCATATTATGGTCACAACCACCAACAGTCAGCTTAATGTTAATTATTACGTACGAAGGAATGGCAGAACCTAGCAAATATGACTCACAAAAAGATTATTACGGGTAAGAGATAAGAAATCCGAGAAACATGACAGTAGAATACAGGGTCTCCATAGACTATGGTATCATAGAGATCGCTTGCGTATTTTTTAGCGCTGTTTGGAATGCGATATGTGACCTAATGCGATATCCTTTAGATTCAGAAATAGCAGTAAATTTATCTTAGCTTAAAGTATAAAACAATTAAAAATGGATAAAATGTCCTGCAGAATGTGGCATATCCGTTAGATTAGGATATCTAATAAATAAATATAGATGGATGTTCTATATTTAGAATATGTTGCGCATACATATTTTGCCAACAGCAATATATCTACGAAATAATTCCAAAGCTTTACTAGGTTTTGAATGAGAGCAAGATCCTGACCGAGATTCTAATTGAGATATTGAAAGATATCTTCTCGCCGCGTACTAGTTATTATCTAATCTGTGGCAAGAGCTGTAGGATGGCTGAGGACTAGCCGTGCCGATGGAAATATCCTTGAATAACAAAGGGGACTCAAATAGAAAGCAGAGGGTTAGCACGTGAACATAGAGTCAACAGACCATTTAGCGACTTATACACACGATGGCCGCCGACACATTAGCTCAATATATACATATTTCGGCACAGAACCAAATCAGTATACAATTAAATAAATAATAATATGTTAATCTCCTTCAAAATACTTGAATTCGATACAATAAGCGCATTTTAGGTTAGCAAACAAATACAAATCAACAATCACGAAAATCATCACAAAAACCACACACCACCAGGCTAACAGACAAAGTCCAACAACTTCGAACGGGCTCAATCCTAACCTAAGAAAAATATAATAATACTACTTCTGTACTTTCTTTTCAATATTTTGGATAACTAGACAGAAAATACAGCCTATAACCATGACAAAATAATGCGTGAAATATTTGCAATGAATAACCTATCCTATTATAATATCATGGCTATAATTTGCTAAAAAGTAAATTTGTCATCAGAAAGTCAAGCAATGATCTGAGACATCAAAATCAAGTGGCACTCATTTTTGAATCAGCAATTAATGTTATTTGCTATTTATTGGACTGCATACATGATTTTATTTCATCCTCAAAAGAGCACAGCCCATGTCGAAAATAACCCTTCTCGAAGTTAGTAACATTGAGGAATGCTAATCAATTAATATGGATAATTACTTATTAATTACCAACGTCTGAAAAAAAAAAAAAATCAGGCAAAGCTTCAATTCCATAATTTCATTTGATTTCACTTATTATGGCAAATTAATAATAACTCAAAATTAGTTAGTAAGTAAATGCTAAAGGGACATCGAATGGAAGTAAAGGAACTAAATGCCGTATGTAATAAAGTAGTCACAAATATTCACGGCAATGACCTAGAAGCATGTACATTACTCCACATCAGGTGAGAGTATGAAATAATTCGAGGTGGAAGGAGTGGAGGTGGTCTAAACACATTTGGATTAAACCCTGGAAACTGAGAAACCTGAAACTGAGAAAAGTGTAGGTAGATAGGCCCCGACACTTTAAATGAAGACGTTGATTGGAAGTAAAGTCATGCAGATGAATTAAACACAAATAGCAGCCTAGGTTTGCTTCCTTGAGACACAATGACAAATAGCAGTAAATAGCTAAGGTAAAGGAAAAGGTATATAGAGGAGAAAGAGAAGAAAGAGGGATAGGGGAGCTAACCACAGTTCGTAATCAATATGAGCCAATCAGGCTAGTGTCTCGTAAACACGTTGATATGAGATAGCAATTGGTAGATATACCTCGTTGTATTCGGACCAAGATAGGGAAGAAGGTAAAGGGTGAGCTGAACAATCATAACAACAGCAACGATAATGATAGCGTTCTAAAAACTACTGGCAGAGTGGTTCGTAAGTAGGGCGCGGACAGGCTGACGTAAAGGGTAAGGAGATGAGCTAGGTACAGAAAAATTTTGTATATGGGAGTAGGAGCAGTAAGTTGAAGTTCCACGAAGTACTATAATTACAGCACTTCTAGATGGAGATGTTGAGGTGAGGAAAAGTGTGTTAGGGATTCCCTAATACCTGGTGGGGACACAAAAGCTCGGCAATCCAAGTGGTCAAACTGCGTATTAGGTTCTACTCCATGGACGTAATAGTAAGTAGTTCAAGCTTGTACTGGGCAGAGTAACTTAAAAACAAGAAGATAAGTAATAAGAAGTTGCAGATGAAAAAGAAGAGCTAAGGGCGGTCCAGAAGACAGCTGGAAATTACACATCAGTACTTAGACCTCGCTCAGCTCAGAGTAAAACGAATATCAAGGAGGGAGCTAATGAGGTAAGCTAAACACGGGTAGAACAGTGAAACAGCAGATTAGGTCTGAGTCCTGTAGTCTCCTGGCCATGAGATTGCGCGAGGTAGTGAGACCTCGCTCCGGCCAGAAGAAGACGAAGATCGAGAACGAAGGTAAGGAGGTGAGTTGGACGCTATATCTGTATCAGCTGTAGGAATCTAACCTTTGATGAGCCGCATAAAAGAGGTTACACAACGGCTACACAACATCTCACCAATGGTGGTCCCAATCGTTATCTGTTTCCATTCGCCAGCTGTTTCCTTTCCTAACGGAACTGATGTGTATATTTGTCAAGGCTTATCTGACGAGATGTAGTGGGAAACAGGGAGGTGAGTTCCTAGTTTCCCAAGCAACATGGCTTCATTCCTGTGGGAAGTAAGTTAACACCCTAAAAAGATCAGAAGAATATTCTTCTTTTGTTTCAAATTGCCATTAAATTAATTTTACCTCAATCCATTAATATGTATATTTCGTATACTTTTCTTTAAATTAATTTTCCTCCAAACTAACATTAAGCAGACCACTTAAAAAAAAAAAAAGTCCTGTTCGGTGTTTTCCTTGTTCTCCTTTTTTTAAACCTGTGATGATCTACGATATATTCATTCCAATACATAGGATCAAAAAATGTTATACATCATAATTTATAGATCTTTAGATCATAAAAAAATTAAGAAGAGAAGGTGCAAAACCTTACAACAATCCTAAGTGTGAAATTTGACACTTCCAAGGCTAGAAGTTGTTGAGATATGGAAGGTACGTACAGGCGCCATACCAAAATTAGTTAAAAAGGGGTCGGGGAGGGTCAAAACGAATAATTCCGTTGAATTCAGAAATCACAATTTTTTGCAATTAGAATACTCCTCTTCTTTGTAAAAAAGGATAAACTTGTCTGTACTTTTAAAACAGGTTTCCTAAATTTATTTCTGAAATTTCCGTTCATTTGTAGTTCCTCAATTATTCGCCGAACCTAGTTGTACTGAGGACATGATGTATAAAGGCTACAGAATCCTAGCGAAAGATGATCTTTACATATTAGTTCACCTACTGAAATCTATGGAGACGTTTGAAGGCATCTAAAAATTGGTTTTTAGACCATCTTATCTGCCAATAAATTTATTATGAAAACATTCCGCTCTCCTTTTCTCCACGACCGTCAGAAGACTTACCTCACATAAAACTTCCATATTTGATTTATGAGCTGAGGTCTATCATAGAATTAAACGTAGGAAATCATAAGCCTACCTTACCTAGCGTTAAGGATATTATTTCGTATTTGAATCGCTCCATATAATCTACGACAGTTAACGATTAAATGTTAATTATTAATATCCATTTTACAACGGCTGATTAAGACGGCTTATCTACAGGTTGCCTCCCGTTTCTAGCTAGGGTGGGACTAGAAATTTTATTTAATGAGTCCGTCGTTAAACAAATTCCTGCTGTCCAGGTGGAAATCGCACTCACTACCCTAGATTTACCAAGTGAGATTAAGGTCAACGCCTGAGCTCACATGGCTAACCCGAACCCCGAACGTTAATGATTAGGAACTCAAGCAATAGCAAGAGACCGAACAGCAAATGCAGTTTAGGAAGTTCCTTCTCAAGGTGAGCAGCTCCTTGACTCATTTCCTGTGCAACGTTAAATTATCTCTTAGTCTTCCGCTAACACTAAATATTTCCTTTCCCTTCAAACATTGGATAGTAGAAGGACCACCTGCCATTCTACAGCCAGGGTCTCCTATCATACTTCGTTGAAAACAATGGACTTGTATGCATATGCATTACCATAAGATTTATAAATATTTACCCTTAATTACAGGCTTCTCGAGTCTGTCAATCTCTCCCTAGTGGTCGGGAACCCACCGCTATCGCATTCATAATCTTGTATAGGGGAGCTGGTGTGAGTATGTACGCGAACGTGCGTGTGTGTGTGTGTGTGTGTGTATATATATATATATATATATATATATATATATATATATAGAGAGAGAGAGAGAGAGAGAGAGAGAGAGAGAGAGATTTGCGTAACCCGAGATATTAAGCAAGCTATTTGTATTATTTTTCTTTCTTTCAGAGTGCAGTAAACCACTTTAATTATTTTGCGTTAGCAATAAGCTAATATATCATGATATTATTCTAGGCTTAAATACGATGATTTTTTTTTCACCATCGAGCCTCTACCAAGTGAGAAATATACCCGTAGATAAATGTTTCATGTGAAATCGTGAATTAATATTTTACGTTCTCCATTACTTTATATTTGACCAATACGATACTCGATATTTAATCGTCAAATAGAAAACTACAAATCATTTTCGTTAGTGAACAAAATCTGATCTGGAGGTGCATTGGATAAAAAAAAGTGTTATATATGCAAATTTAATAGCAAAGTTATGTTCTACTATTGTCTTTCTACACATGTTTTCATTAACTCGAATATTTATATTTCTTGTTTTCAGTATTTTGAAAATACCAACTTCTCTCAATCACTGTATCACTAATCAGCGCATTACATTCGGTGACATTTTCCAGGGCAATCACCTTTTATTGGGGAGCTATAAATAAATAATCATCACATCCCCATCTTAAATTTTAATTCATTTTGTTTAAATAGGTTTCTCTTTAATGGAAAAATAGAGAATAGAAGATGAAATGACATTGTCAGCGTGTCATTCCCGAAAGTGAGAAATCTGCTTAGTTTCTGTACAACCCCCGCCCATTAAACGATTTTTTTTCTTGCATATCGCCCTTTCCCAAAGTTGGAACAATGTTTCTGACCCGATTTAAAAAAAAAAAATCTCGTTATTTGACCGATGTGAATTATGGATTTTTTCCTAATAAAATTTGGCATGAATAAATTTAATGATAATATTGATGTATTCGAATGACTTAAATGATTCAATATTAAATGTTTTTAGAGTGTTAATGTGTATGCAGTATATGACCGTTACAATTGGTCCCCCCGGGTACAACTGGTTAGGGGGTTTTGTCTTATTCTGTATTATGAAGAGAGCACAATTATTGTTATTTTTTATGAGAAACAAAGCGAATTTGATGTATGTCGAATAGACAGAGTTCTAGGTTAAGGAAATTATATTAAGAAATTACTCAAAAAACTGATATTTCAATCTCTTAGTTAACGAATAATAATTGTAGACTTGATTGGCCTGCATTTTGCAGATGGATAGATATATATAAAATTGAATGACTACTCCTTTTCTATCTATTCGTATAGAGAACTTATGTGAATATTTTTGCTAAATCTCATCAAGGCCCACCACAATAGCGCACTTCCTTTAGTACATTTGTTAAAATTAGTACCCGTATTGGCAGACATATAACAACGTTTTCAAATGCTATTTTACGATTGGTACTTTCCTTCCCAAATCTATGAATATTCTAGACAGTACGACCGACTCCTCGTTAAACTAAAGGATATTACACCCAGCGACATAAAAAGTCATGTCGTTTGCATAATATCCTAGTAGATACCATCGCAGTGTAGTTGCGTTGTTACACAAGGATATGCTAGTCTAGCTCCTCGTCCCCTTGACAAAGGAGGTTAAGCACTGACACAAGTTTGCAGAATGTATATTGCCAAATCATTTACATATCATTCTGAGTCCTAATTGTTAAATGTATCATTAAGTTATTACCGCTGCAAAAAAAGAAAAAATTAACTTCAATGTTAATACTGGAATAAAATGGCCAAATATATTACAGAAATTATAAGATTTTTGTGTAACGTCATTCTCTAAGTGACATCACCTGTCTTAATTTCTTCCTTCTTTAATTACGTGTGACAATTTCGCCCTAAATAATTAAATCAAAGTTTAAGTTATAAGAGACCTCGTAGATGCTGTTGACAGACGTTTTCGCAGCACGAAATTGTAGATGCCAGTGTAATTACTGGGAGGGTCATCACCTGATCCGAAAGTATGTGTCTCGGAGGCCTTTCAGGTTATTTATCACTGGCTTAATACAAGGAGACCCATTATCACCTACATTGTGTTCAACCTGGCCCTGGAAGTAATGCAATCACAAAAATCTTGACTTTTCAACGGAATTATCCGTTTTTACATTCCCTGATTCCACATTGACTGGTTTCGGCATAACGTCTGAATGTATATATAATCGTATCTTGCATAACTCAAAAACGGTTTGCTTTAGAATATTGAAATTTCATATTTAGGACCGTTGTACCACCCGTACAAGGGGGGTAATATATAATATCAAGGAGACAAGAGTATAAAGTAGAAGAAAAATGTTCCAAAATTTGTGTTTCGGTATAAATCTTTAAGAAAACGTTTGAAGCGCTGGCGAATACTGACGTTCTCTTCAAAAGTGCACTTCATAATTTTCAAGAAACTCATAAGTACTAATTGCTTTATTCTTGTTGTTGTTCTTACCAGGAAATCCTTTATCGTAAACATCATAATTCTCTCTTATTATTGTGTTTTCTTCCTCATTTTACATTGTAGTCATTTCAATCTTTAAAATATAATGCTGAACATATAACATTATAATAGGGTTCATTTTGTTTTTGCAACATACGGATTATGTCCCTTTTCGAAATTCAATACATTTAATTTATTTTATATACCTATTTATGAAGTTTCCTTCACCTTAATTAATAAAGTTTTAAAGGCCTTATTTTGTCTTCTTCATTATTTTCTTTTTCGTTCTTTAACTTTGCTTTTATTTTGTATCTTAAGTATATGTATACATTTTTCTTGTTTTTCCAAGGAGCAAAAACAAAAACCACTAGAAAAAAAAATTGTAGCAATGTACTACGGAATGTCTTGCTGAGATTCATGTTGTAAATAAACTCCTTTCCGGGGTTTACACTGGAAAAGAGAAAATTGGAACAACTATGTAAAATTGCATGACAAGCAGAGGGGGCGGGGGCTGAAACGGAAAATCGCTTTAATACAACATTAGTGTAAAGTGTCTAGAACAACTGTAGGACATTACTCCATCAACAAGTTTGGAAAATAACATGTTTTGATCCGATTCATATTAACGGAGATATATGAAGTACATTTTGCAACTTATCTAAATGGCCGCTCATCCTGGTCTAACTGAAGGAAAATAAGATAGCAATGCCGAATAATGCAATGGACAAGTAAAAAGTGTTCCTAAAAGCCTGTCAAGTATTGAGTGCCCATGCACTTAATAACTGTTATTAATGTTAGTAATCAAATATTTAAAATGGATTTTATCGACGATCAAAACCCCCCACATGTAGGTTAGGAGGAACATTGCATGTGACTATTTATTATTAATGACCAACATTGTTGCTAAGTTTTTGTGAATCGCGTTTAGGTAAAATTTAATAGTTTGACCTACTCAGGAACGGAAAAACACCCAAACCAGAATATAAGGGCTGTTGTCAAAAGCACTAAAAATTAACAGTTTTTAAGTTATTCTGTTATTTAGTTTATGCCAAAAGTTTTTGTAGACATTGTCAGCCACCAACGGTTTGCATTCTGATAAGTGTGAATCATTTTTACACATCTCTTGCCCTTGATGTGAGAGAAGCATGCGGCCATTCCCATTTGCTAGTCGAGTTCGTTTGCTCCCGCGTTAGCTCTTATATTTCGATCTTTGAATCTGAGGTTTTACGGCCAACAAGAACTTTAAGCAGGAACATCTATTGATGAACAAGATGATGGATGGATCAGGTCATGGCGTGCTTGTCCAAGATGATCAGACTCCAGCTGGACACATCTGCTACAGCATCCAGACGGTCTTGTCTTGTTTCTCCGTTCTCCTCTTAGCCTGAGCTTCTGGCCACGACTGTGTGCTTAAGGGACAGATGAACATCTGAATTTAATTCAGAGGTGCTCTTTTACACTCACAGCGCCTAATGCTCGGGAAAAGGCAAAGCTCTAGGAGGAGCGGATCTCATGAGAACCTTGGGGATTAGGTTACATTAGGAGAGTTTTATACGTTGATGTTGACTTGCTGATGGAGCTAACTAAAATTTTGCGCCCACCACTGAAAACCTTAGCAAAGGACGAAAATGATTTCTTTTATTAATTTTTTTCCTACAGAGCTTATTCCAATGGCACAACCTTCCTGGATCTACTGTTGACCAGACCCCCCCTTCCTTTACTTGACATCCAAGTTCGTGCCGAAATAAGATGACTATCCAAGGATGCTACGAGAATTCTCACTCACTCGTCGGTCAAATGTAGGCAGCTGATTTCAAGAATTGGATTCCATCAGCTGCATTAAAAAGAAGTGCTCTTCATCGTCGTGTCACTTTGTATCCTTTTCCATCCTGTAGTAGTATAGCCCATATCATCGATAAAAATATTTCGGTACAAAAGAAATAACAATATTTACTCGGACCTAGTAAAATTTTTATTTTATTTGAAACTAGGGAGGCTCATTTTACATTCGGAATTGCACAGAATGCAACTTCATATAGACAAATTTAGATTCGTAATTTAGATTAGAGGAAAAAAAACTAAGTAAGAGCTAGTTGAATTTCTGGTGAGTCGCGTTAAGATTAAAAACTTGGCGTCCTTTCAACAGTTGTCGACATAAGGCGGAATTAATATGATGTATTATTTGTTATCAAAAGGTAATCAGTAGCAAGGTAATCTGCAGAGCCTATATTAAACATATGCTCATAAGATTATAGCCATATCTAAAAGTAAACTTTTCATCAGTGATTTATTTAATTAAAACAAAAACATTTATATGTCTATTGAAAGAATAAATATTAAATCAATTCTGAAATGTTTATTATTATTATTTAACGTCCACGTTTCACAAAAAAGGCTAATTGGGACGGGCTATCTACAGGTTACTACCCTTTTCTAGCCAGGGTGGGACTAAGGATTTTATTTAATGAATTCCGCCACTAAATAAATTCCTATTGCTTAGGCGGGAATCATTATGTCTAAGCCATATGTATATTTTTTTGAACTTGTATATCTTATATAACATTTCGACCCTAAGATAGGTTCTTAATAGAGAGAAAGAATAATCTTTCGTTAAATCTTCATCTTCATAGGAAATATACTGACACCGGCAAATATCAACCTAACCTCTAAGTTTGAAATGGACTAAGCAAAAGAAAGCACTAGCTTAATTAAGTCTCACGTCAAATATAGCCAAAGAAGCATGGCCCAATGGTATATGTATATGTTCTGTGTGACTAAAAGGAGATTTGCCGTAGTCTATATGTATATCAAGGAGAGGTGAAGGTTTGCCTAAAGCCCAGGGTGGAAGGGATTTTCTCAGTGAAAGAAGGAAGTAGAAACGGAACTTGTCTAAGTCAAGGGCTTACAAGAAATGGACGACATATTATTAATTACTTCCTTGCTAGAAGCACATTATCATTTCCCCAACCGGATATCAATAAGTCAGGCCTGTTAGAACAATACGTTACCAGTATTTCAAATACTACTAGGTCTCACTTATCACATTACATTTCCCTAGTTCCTGGAATCTCAACATATTATGGAAGAACCTAGACCTGCTTTTAGTGATTTATGTATTTTTATCTGCAAGGAATACTAAACATAACTATGCCCAATAAGCATGTTTCAAAGTTAAAGGGGCAAAAATCACTCACACACACATATACAATAAATGATTTCATACATTTACTTATCAGTCCACTTGTAAGCTATTAGATCCTATTATTTGACATATTGTTTTATATTTAAATTATTTATTCAACATTTAATTTAAAAATGGTCGTGAGCATACATTTTTATTTATCTCTGCGGTGGTTAACCCATTTCAAGGCCTTCCAAAGCAACGATAAACACAAATTTATTCATCCTCTAAATAATCGTGCGGTTACATACACGGACCCACTACTTAACCAAGGCAAGAAAACGCCCGGTTTGCTTATACGATGAACACAGCTCGTAGCAGCACATCACAGGCTAAAAACATAGACATCACAAAGGTGGCCATAGAATCACAAACACGGAGGTAGCATCGTGCATAAACAATAGACAGTCATCATTTCACAGTTTCAACAAACCAACAACTGAACAAATAGTTCGAAGTTGCAAGACATCACTGGCACACATAAATAATGTACTACAGTATCCATATACCACGTTTTTTACCTACATCGCAGAAAGAACAAGAAACCACATACACGCAGAAGAACAAACGACTTTACAGTGTCAAATGGTATCTTGGCACACAAAGCTAGGACCATAAGCATTGATATCTGCTTATACCATAAAACACCAACATGTATACCCACAGTGTCTGTAGCAACAGGACTTCCTGTTCATCGTAACAACTATCGGAGGTTGAGTGTAACATAATAACAAGCCACAATTTCGTGATTCCAATCGCTTGGACATATGCAATCATTTCTGACCATTTGTTTCAGTCGTTTTTCCAATCTCGAGTCCCAGTCACCATAAGTGATACATCAGTGTTGCCAGCGTCTTTAATTCTTCCTGTTATACACCAAAAAACAATTATTTAACAGCTTCCCTCACGCCCATTCTTTCAACGACTCTTGACCAGCAACACCCAGTTCTTACTTCATCCAAAAAAGATATTGAGGGAGTCCATAGCTCCATTAAGCCTGCGTTGCTCATAATAGTTAGTGTCTATCCACAGCATAATAAAAAATGTATTGGTGCCAGTTTACAAGCACTTGTGCTATCAATGTAAATCAAGAGATAAAACATGAACAGTCTTAAGAAGCACATTTTCAGGAGCAATATAACAATTTGCAGGTTAGGACGCGGTTTTCTTATTGTTCCCCCAGCATGTAAACAGCAATATATTTATTTATTAAAAAAAATAAACAGCAATAGAGGAGCTACTAAATAAATAGTGAACTTTAATTAAAAATGACAAAGGACCTCTCGGTGACGAACAAAAGGCTGGTGTTTTTTATTTTCCAGTAATGGAGTTACTTTAGAAACACTGCGTAAGGGTATTTACGAGTAGTAGTAGGCATTTAGAATAGAGTGGCTAGCCCGTCTAGATTAACTATAATTTCATAAAATTGGAGGTTCAAAAAAAGCATCTATTAATATGCCACAAGTGCAGTTAAATACAATAAGGAAGGAATATAAACTGCAAGAGGAAAAACCTCTGTGCAATGGCCCTGGTTATTCATTCGCTGGGAAACTACCATAATCGAGGATCTTCACTTACTGTGAAAAGATTATTCGATTAAGAAGCACAGTCCATACCTTAAGTGTGGCAGGTTTCCAACTTCAAATAAACAGTTTTTTCTTAAATAAAATGGGGATATTTTCTTAATTTATTCTATACTATTTTAAGTTGTGCTTTTAATGTTTGCCATGACACTGGACTCTGAGGTCTTTGTGAAACTTTAATTTATTGTTAGTAGTGTTCTTCTCTATAAGTAATGAAAAGTGACAAAATGTGTTTCTTGATTTTTTACGTTCTCATAGAACAGTAATTTATTAGAAATATATTTTTTTTAAATTTTTAAGAGGTATTTCATATCTAAGTGCAAGTGGTAAAGGAAGCATTTCCCCACATGACTTTGAACATACTCGTAAATATAATTCCAAATCGTGTGCTCTATGCAACAGAACACTCAAAACGTATATAGTATAAAATAATAATTTACTGGGCAATGAAACAGTTCAGGATAGGATAAAGCACAGGATATAGATATGTTTTAGGTATTATTAGATATTGTTTCACCGCGTATCAGCACCAAGGAAAATTATCTTCTAGGAAATCATTCCATCATAAACCACTACTGATGTGAAATGAAATAAACAAATAATCTAAGAACCATTTATCCATCATAAACTGTTTAACAACAATAATTTTTATTGATATTCTTATCAATTATAATTGGGACAAATGATAATACTGAATGTCTGTTCCTCCCGTATTTAAATACAGTACTCAAATACACTCCACAAATTAGGCAATAGAAGAAATGAATAAAAAATAATTACTGAATAAATACTAGTACGATGAGGGACAGGGCCAACAGCTACAGCAACTTCACCTAGACATTAACAGACAGAAAGGCAGAGCACTACTGAATGGAAGGTTGGAAGGGAAGGGTGGGAGAAGAAGAGGGAGTGACGGGGGGCGCCACCTGATGGCAGCTGATGTATCGACCCAGACCAGCTGACTGCCGCAACTAGCTGGGCCTATTCTAGGACAGAGGCCGCCAATTCCAGCCAATACTGAGTTTAGGGCAAAACAAGCAGGAGCTGCGTAATCTAAGCAAAATTTCCCACGCGCTGGAACGACAGACTAGTGATGTCATCTCACCACACGTTCTCCGATCAGTAGAAGTGGGGGATTACTAAAGACCGAAAACAAGAAAGCATAAATAACTCACTTAATATTTGAGTAACGAAAATATGTATAGAACAACAATAGAAGAACAAACTTATTTTAACAAGATTGGTTCTATAACATTTTCCGACTGGGCTCATAATAAGGGAGATATTTTGAATTTTCGAAACCTACCCCTCTCACCGCCTCCCCCCCTAATTCCTGGTCCTTTTTCAGCCACTTACGAATAGAGTACCTTATAAAACAAACATTTTCCTGTTAAGCACATAAAATCGTAATTGATAATAGTATCGCACAAAGTATTTCCATGTATCTTATTTAGTAAGGACCTGTTGAAAACAACATTCGGTATTTATACTTCCAATAAGATTTTTCATGACATATTCACTTATTGTTGAAGAGCGATGCCTAAAATTGGGAATCAACAGAAACCTTAAAATTAAAAAGCTAAATATTTTGATCAATATTCAAGATAGACAAAAAATTAATATAACAATATTTACATAGAAATTAAATTTGCAACAAGGTTAATCATAAACGATTTATCGTTCGGACTCTTAGAGATATCTGAATTAACGAGTCCACTCCCACTCCCCCCCCCCAACCGGATTATTTTCAACGGTTAACGAATTTCATGTTTATTTTTATATGTAATACTTATATCGAGTTTAGTAACGATCAAACAAAAATCGCTACCTCTATACTAGCCAAGGTACCCGGCTCATTTGATGCGGAAAGATTCATTTTGTTATTGATAATGCTTCTACTTGTACAACTGCACTTCCCGTCTGGACGCATTGTTTTCCCGTAAGGGTCAATTGGGCAACTTATGGGAAAGAAATTTAAAATAAATGAAAATAAGTCTCTTATCATTCCCTCTCCACTGTTTGGCACGATAATTTAAATCATAATCAGGGATAGCATTTATTATAATTAAATATCATCTATAATACGTATTTTATTTATATAATCTAGCTAAGATACCCGGTGATGCCCGGGAAATTATCGTTGACTGGCTAATGATGGTATATTTATATTTTTTATAGAAAATCATTGAAAACCAATGGGAATCGGAATATCACGATTTTTCATTTCAGCCCTCCCTCAGAACCCCCACTAAGTAAAAATTAAAAGTAAAAATTTTAATATCTTATAATCATGGAAGAATTAATGCTAATTCACATACAGAGTTTTGTTAAGTTCGGTTCAATCGTTAGTGCCCAACAAATTTGTTGGCTCCCGCTCTAGTTTTTAGTGTATATCTCGTTTATACTTTGTTATACGACAAAAGTGAATATAACAAAAGTTACTCTAAATAACAAAATAAACAACTTTTGTTATGTTCATATTTGCCGAAAAACCAATAGGAAACGAAATATTGCTATTTTTAATTTCAGGCCTCCCTTATAACCCCCACTCCTGTTGATGTACCTAAAACACCTATCAACATTCGGCTTTGTACCACATCAAGGGAAAGGAACTTTTATTCATACTTAGCCTGGAAGATAGAATACTATCTAGGATTATGAATTATATGGTCCATTACGTTATAAAAAAAAAACTACATGTACAGGAGGAAAAAATAAATAAAAATAATTTTATTATGAACAAATCCACAGCAACGCGGTGTATAAATCCTAAAGACTAGGACGGGGAAATGTCAAAATATTGTGCAAAGTAAAGCCTTGCCAAAAGAAATACCATCATCATTCAGCCACATATGTGTTCCCGGGCGAAGCCGGTTAATTTAGATAGTCTCTATATAAGAATAATGAACATGCACTAAACCGCCTGGGCCATTAGTTTGAGCTCGAAACTATACAAGTTGTGTACTCCAGGGCTACTGACTGATTACCGACTTCCGAGTGTCCACAGACCCGTCAATCTAGTTAGACATCACTTGAAGGATTACTGCTCCTTTCAAGGTCAACAAGTATCGAACCGGTGCCATGTCAAAACAAACTCGTACTCTCTACAAACGTTCTTTTCAGGATTGGACGTAAATCAGTGCAATATACCTAGATGTGGAAGACAATTAGATGAGTCGGATAGCCCCGTTGAAATGACCAACAACTGGCAAGCTGAATCCTGGCAAAGCTACCGGGAACTTGGGATGGGTACTGATCTCCATACGAAAAGGCCAAAGAGGCACCTCACGACAACTCATTCCTTCCTATTAAGAAAGAAATAGGGAATAGAATGAGAAATTCGTAACACGTTTCACCTGGCGTTGAAACGCCCGAAACCATTACTTTTATGCCCGGTCGAGTAAGGATGACAAAAACACTAAAAATAAAATAGTTAGGAAATATATAATTAAATTTCCAATGAAGAAATAATCAGGCGACAACCAAATCCAAACCTCCATTGCATTTTAATCAGCCCATTACAATATTAAACGATGTTTACAAAGTAGGTCCCTCAGACGATACGATAACGTGGACTAATCTTGACTACTTGTTCCTGCTTGGATGAAGAAATTGCAGAAAGTCAGCTTTTTGAAAAAGGGAAACAAACCAAGGCTGTGCACCTCACAACTGGATCTAAAATGAAGTCCGTCACGCAGTGGCTTCATATCGTAAGCAGATGTTCGACGAGCTCTATGACGTGATCCCACATTCTATTTCCTATATCGCCCATAACAAGAAGCCTATGTGAGCAGGACATAAATATTCAGCTGAGCATGAGATGTTGCATCGTGTACGACGATTTGGAGGAGGGGGGGGGGATGAAGATTTAAAACTAAAAAGTCCGTCACGCAGAAGCTGCGTAAACTAAGCAGGTTTTCCTCGTGAAGTTTAACAATAGATAAATCTACATACTGGTAAAACAACAACACCGTCAATATTAAGTGAATATAAATACAAACGGGAAGCCATATTCAAGATAGAGAATAAATGTATATAACAACATTTATAGTAAATTTCATTTGCAATAAGATTGATTCTGTACACTTTTTCGGTCCGACGTATAGTAACGGAGATATTTTGAATTTTCAAAATTCTCCCCCTCTAATCCCTCCAGGTCCGATTTCAGCCGTTAAAGTCCTTGAACTTTTTTTTTTTACAAAAACTACTAAATATCGAGTTTCGTAACGATCATATATGTAATTTTGAACGAACTTCATTTTCGTCATCTCCTAGGTAGGATCGATAGACAATTGAAGAAAAATTGCGAAAATCACAGTCATGATTACAACCTCAATAGCTGACTTCCCTTAAGGGATATCTGCTACAAAAACTCCGTCAAGCAGGGGCTGCGTGAACAAAGATGTCCCATGTGTTGGTATGACTATATATATACATATTCTCTATTTATATTTAAAAAACAGGATTAAAAGGGGAGAGGGGTGGTTACTGACGGCAGAAAACAAGACAGTACAAATAACACACTTAATACTTGAGTTACGAAAAAATACATAGAAAAATAATTGTAGAACGTCAACAGTTTAAAAAGTCCGTCGCGCAGGGGCTGCGTAAACTAAGCAGATTTCCCACGTGAAGTTTTACAATAGAGAAATCTGCCTAATAACAACTGTAGTAGTAAGAAACCTCTAAACCTATTCACGGGGGACGAATAGTTACGGAAACGGCCGCCAGAGCTCTCGGCGGAAAGTCCGAACATAGCCGATTCTTGCCGACCACACGGAGAACACAAATGCAAATATCTCGGCTAATATTCAAGATAGGGAATAAATGTATATAACAATATTTATAGTAAATTTAATTTGCAATAAGATTGATTCTATACCATTTTTTGATCCGACGTATAGTAACGGAGATATTTCGAATTTTCGAAAATCCTCCCCTCTAAACCCCCCCTCCCACTGGTCCGATTTCAGCCGTAAACGAACTTAATCTTTCTTTTTACATAAAACGACCAAATATCGATTTTGGTAACGATCAAACAAAAATTGCGACCGCTAGAGCGGTAACAGACAGATATATATATATATATATATATATATATATATATATATATATATATACTAGCTCAGATACCCGGCTTCGCCCGGGATTTGATTTGAGGCTGAATAGTGATGGTATTTTTTTGGCAAGGCTTAACTTTGCACAATATTTTGACCTTTACCCGTCCCAGTGTTTAGGGTTAATACCCGTTGTTGGCATTTGTTAATAAGAAAATTATTTTTTATGTAAGTCTTCACTGTCCTCCATATTGTCATACTCGTATTTCCCGTCTCCTGTGCATTATGCATAGATTTCACTTATTAAGGACAAAATATTAACATATATTTGAATTCATTTCCAGATGAGTTACCTCATAGTTCAAATTGGAATGGATTGTTGAGCATATCAATATTTCTACACAAATTACTTGCTCCACACATAGTTTATAGTGTATATCTCGTTTATACTTTGTTAAAAGACAAAAATGAATATGACAAAAGTTACTCTAAATAACACAAAATAAACAACTTTTGTTATGTTCATGTTTGCCGAAAAAACGAATAGAAAACGAAATACCGCTATTTTTAAATTCAGGCCTCCCTTACAACCCCCACTCCTACCCGTGCCTAGAAATGTTGGTATGGCTTGTTATAATGAAAGCGTTAGTGCTAATACATATACCGAGTTTTATTTATTTCGGTTGGGTCTATTGTCCCAAATAAAATTGTTCACTTCCGCTATAGGTTTTAGTTTATATCTCGTTTATAATTCGGTATACGAAAAAAGTGTATATAACAAAAGTTACTCTAAATAATAAAATAAATAACTTTTGTAATGTACATATTTGCCGAAAACCCAATAGGAAACGAAATATCGCTATTTTGAATTTCAGGCCTCTCTTATAACCCCCACTCCTGCCCGTCCCTAGAAATGTTGGTACCGCTTATTATAATGGAGGCATTAGTGCTAATACACATACCGAGTTTTATTTATTTTGGTTGAGTCTTTTGTGTCAAATTAAACTGTTCACTTCCGCTATAGGTTTTAGCGTATATCTCGTTTATAAATCAGTATTCGAAAAAAATGTACATAATAAATGTTACTCTAAATAACAAAATAAACAACTTTTGATATATTCATATTTGCCGAAAAATCAATAGGAAACGAAATATCGCTATTTTTAATTTCAGGCCTCCCTTATAACCCCCACTCCTGTTCATCTCAGAGAATTTTAATATAGCCTAAAGTCTAAGTTGGGTTCGTAGTAATATACATACCAAGTTTCAAAAAATTCGGTTCAGCCGTTTATGCGTGAAAAGGTAACAAACAAACAAACAAACAAACAAACAAACATACACGAAAG
Organism: Riptortus pedestris; assembly: GCA_019009955.1. Lineage (NCBI taxonomy): Eukaryota > Metazoa > Arthropoda > Insecta > Hemiptera > Alydidae > Riptortus > Riptortus pedestris. The sequence continues at coordinate 39,569,627 of CM032232.1, read as the reverse complement.
AAACAAAATGCAGTTATGGTGTCTATGACATGTGAAACGAAAAGTTATCGTGAAATTTCGCGAAAAAAATCAATGTACAGACAGAGGTTACAATTTTCCGCAGTAGTTTTTAGCGTATAACTCATTTATACTTAGGTATACGACAAAAAAGTATATAACAAAAGTTACTTAGAATTACAAAATAAACAACTTTTATCATGTACATATTTGTAGAACAACAAATCGAAAAAGAAATACCTCTATTTTTAATTTCAGGCCTCCCTTACAACCCCCACTCCTGCCCGTCCCTAGAAATGTTGGTATGGTTTATTCTAAAGAAGGCGTTAGTTTTATTATAAATACCGAGTTTTATTTATTTCGGTTGGGTCTTTTGTGCCAAATAATATTGTTGACTCCCGCTATAATTTTTAGCGTATTACGCCTTTATACTTCGGTATACGACGAAAGTGTATATAACCAAAGTTACTCTAAATAACAAAGTAAACAAGCCGAAAAACCAATAGAAAACGAAATATCGCTATTTTTTATTTCAGGCTTCCGTTATAAACCCCCACTCCTGTTTGTCTTAGAGAATATTAATATAGCCTAAAGTCTAAGTTGGGCTAGTAGTAATATACATACCAAGTTTCATAAAATTCGGTTCAGCCGTTTATGCGTGAAAAGGTAACAAACAAACAAACAAATAAACAAACAAACAAACAAACAAACAAACAAACAAACAGACACCAAAGAAACAAAATGCAGTTATGGTGTCTATAACATGTGAAACGAAAAGTTATCGTGAAATTTCGTGAAAAAAATCAATGTACAGACAGAGGTTACAATTTTATATATATATAGAAGATATATATATATATATATATATATATATATATATATATATATATATATATATATATATATACAGTTTTGAACGGACCTCATTTTCGTCATCTACTAGGTAGGATCGATGGACATTTGAAGAAAAATTTCAAAAATTCCGTCATGAGTACAACCTCAATAGCTGATTTCCCTTAAGGGAAATCTGCTAATAAAAATATCGGTTCTATTGCATTCTAAGATCGCCTCCTCTAAACCTCCACTATTCCTGCTCCGATTTCCGTCCATAACAAGTATGATCTTTAGTGTCGACTGAAACTGGTATATACCTGGTAAGGTATAGATCAAATATAAATTTTCGATTAAATAACGACAAATTATAAATTATGATGACATCACTTTACGCATTTGCATGTATTTCAAAAAATAAAAGTTGCAACATTCACGAAATTAAATTGTCAATAAGATAGATTTTATACAATTCTCCAATTCAAGGATGTATAATCCCGACCCGATCTCAGCCATTAACGAACTCGATCTTTAGTTTTACACAAAACGTCAAAAAGTGCAACCGCAAGAGCGGTTACAAATAAATAAATAAATATGTATTTCGGACCTCATTTTTGTCATCTAATAGGTAGGGTCGATGTCTAATTGAAGACTTTTTTATGAAAATCGCGTCAAGAGTACAACATCAATAGCTGATTTTCCTTGAGAGAAATTTGCTAAAAAATACACTAACTAGGTTATTATAGAGTTACAGAAAAAGTTATAAATAAGATTGGAAAATATTTTCCGTTGCCACTCATAATAACGGAGGATATTTCGAATCTTGAACTTTAATTAATTTACATTCGCCGTGGTCGGAATATCAGGTATATAATCTTGAAAAAAGACGGAGCGTAATATATTGGCTTGTTACTAATGCCAGATAACTATAAATGCATGAAATAGTTAAATATGGTTGGTACTGATGAAATACAATTTTTTAGTGCAGAAAATATTAGCGTGCACATCACATAGTGAAAATCCGTTGAAAAAAATATTAAGGTAATTGAACTTGGAATAAGACCTTTCATGATATATTGGCTTAACGTTAGATCGATCGAAGTGGAGTTTAACTGATTGTTCAAAAGAAAAAAGTACAAATAACTCGCTAAATAAGATGTAACACGAAGAAAATGTATAGAACAGTAATTACAGAGAATTAAATAGCAACAAGACTGGTTATATAATACGATCGGACTCATAATAATAATTTCAGCCGCTAATGAACTTGATCTTCAATATAACATGAAACGCTTAAATATCGATTTCGGTAACGATCAATATTGCAACCGCTAGAGCTTTAACAGGCAAACTCATTTTCGTCATCTAGGTAGAATCGAAGGTTATTTGAAGAAATGTTTCGGTAATCAAGCCATGAGCACAACATCAATAATCGATTTTCCTTCAAGGAAATCTGTAAAAATACAGTATTTAATGTGTGTTGATTTGAAACAGAAAAATCGAAAATATAAACTGAAATTAAATATCTCCGCCTTCAGCTTTACACGTAACACTTAGTTACCGAGTTTGGTGACTATGAAAGTAAAAATATATATAGATATACATATGTAATTTTGAATGGACCTCATTTTCGTCATCTCCTGGATAGGATCGATGGACATTTGAGGAAATATTTCAAAAATCGCGTCATGAGTACAACGTCAATAGCTGATTTCCCCTTAAGGGAAATCTGCTAATACAACAGCTAAAGCGGTAACAAGCATTCAAGAAGTACATGCACACACTAGTAGATAAGTCTATGCCTTAAGTTATCTAAAAGAAGGAATCCCTGATGCTTAGAGGTTAAGTATAAGTGAAAAAGTTCACAGGATCAACCGGTGTTTTAGGAGGTTTCCTCTAAGGGAAATCAGCTATTGAGGTTGTACTCATGACACGATTTTCAAAACATTTCCTCATAAGTCCATAGACACTACCCAGATGACGAAAATGAGATCCGTTCAAAACACTCTGTTAACGCTCTAACGTGTCGAATTCTTTAAGATCGTTACCAAATTCCATATTTTTTGTAAAACTAAATACAAATTTTGTTAATGGCTGAAATCCGACCAAGGAGACGAGAGAGTGGCATTTCGAAAAATCTCCGTTATTATTAATCGATTCAAAACAGTTTATAAGACCAATCTTCTCGCAAATTTAATTTCCTGTACACGTAATATACAGTTTTTTTTTTTTTTTCATTCCATAAATATTAATCCAGATATTTCCATTTTATAATTTTCAGCCTTCAGTAAACTCCGACTCCTACTAATATCATAATAATATGTGAGATCATGAACCACTTTATTCGATGCTATATTGTAAATTGCTAAATATTGTTTTCATTGAACTTTTACTTTTGTGGGAGAGTTCAAATACGCAATGTGATGGCGTCATCCATTATGAATTGCCGTTCTTTAATGGAAAATGTGTTTTTGATCCATACTATAACCATTTCCGTCGTCGACACTAACGATCATATTTGTTACTGGCGGAAATCGGGCTTGGAATAGTGGGGATTAGAGGGAGGAAATTCGAAAATTAAAAATATTGCTGTTTTTATGAACCGGATCGAAAAATATTAAAGATCCAATCTTGTTAAGCTATTGATGCACTTGAATGGTTCTACTATAACTTTTTTAGCAGACTTCCCTCAAGGGAAATCACCTACTGAGGTCGTACTCATTTTCGAATCTATCCTTCAAATGCCCATCGATCCTACCTAGTAGATGACGAAAATGAGATCCGTTCAAAACTGTGTAAATATATATATATATATATATATATATATATATATACTAGCTCAGATACCCGGCTTCGCCCGGGATTTGATTTGAGCCTCATTATACCATTGAGGTGATGGTATTTTTTTTGGCAAGGCTTTACTTAGCACAATATTTTGACCTTTACCCGTCCCAGTGTTTAGGGTTATTACCCGTTGTTGGCATTTGTTAATAATAAAATTAATTTTTTATGTAAGTCTTCACTGTCCTCCAAATTGTCATATTTCCCATCTCCTGTGCATTATGCATAGATTTCAGTTATTAAGGACAAAATATTAAAATAGACAAAAATGAATATCACAAAACTTGCTCTAAATAACAAAATAAACAACTTTTTTCATGTTCATATTTACTGAAAAACGAATAGAAAACGGAATACCTCTATTTTTAAATTCAGGCCTCCCTTATAACCCCCACTCCCGCCCGTCCCTAGAAACGAATGTGAAACGAAAAGTTATCGTGAACTTTCGCGAAAAAAATCAATGTACAGACAGAGGTTACAATTTTATATATATACTAGCTCAGATACCCGGCTTCGCCCGGGAATTCATTTTGAGGCTGGTGATGGTATTTTTTAGCAGGCTTTACATTGCACAATATTTTGACATTTACCCGTCCCAGTGTTTAGGATTGATACCCGTTGTTGCCGTGGATTTGCTAATAATAGAATATTTGTTCGATAAGGCTTCACTGTCTTCGATATTTCTATATTTTCCGTCTCTTATACATGTAAATATGGTGAATTTTTATTTCAGGCCTCCCTTATAACCCCCCTCCCGTTCGAACCTAAAAATTTTAATATAACTTATAATTATGGAAGAATTAATGCTAATTGACATACCGAGCTTTGTTAAGTTCGGTTCAGCCGTTAGTGCCCAATAACATTGTTGGCTCCCGCTAAAGTTTTAACGTATTACTCATTTATACTTAGGTATACGACAAAAGTGTATATAACAAAAGTTACTCCAAATAACAAAATAAACAACTTTTGTTATGTTTATATTTGCGGAAAAACCAATAGGAAACGAAATATCGCTATTTTTAATTTCAGGCTTCCCTTATAACCCCTACTCCTGCCCGTCCATAGAAATGTTGGTATGGCTTATTATAATGAAGGCCTCACTGCTAATACACATACCGAGTTTTATTCAGTTCGGTTGAGTCTTTTTAGGTAAATAATATTGTTGACTCCCGCTATAATTTTTAGCGTATAACGCATTTAAACTTCGGTATACGACAAAAGTGTATAAAACAAAAGTTACTCTAAATAACAAAATAAACAACTTTTGTTATGTGCATATTTGCCGAAAAACCAATAGAAAACGAAATATCGCTATTTTTAATTTCAGGCTTCCCTTATAACCCCCACTCCTGTTCGTCTCAGAGAAAATTAATATAGCCTAAAGTCTAAGTTGGGTTAGTAGTAATATACATACCAAGTTTCATAAAATTCTGTTCAGCCGTTTATGCGTGAAAAGGTAACAAACAAACAAACATACACGAAAGAAACAAAATGCAGATATGGTGTCTATGACATGTGAAACGAAAAGTTATCGTGAAATTTCGCGAAAAAAATCAATGTACAGACAGAGGTTACAATTTTATATATATATATATATATATATATATATATATATATATATAAAATTGTAACCTCTGTCTGTACATTGATTTTTTTCGCGAAATTTCTCGATAACTTTTCGTTTCACATGTCATAGACACCATATCTGCATTTTGTTTCTTTCGTGTATGTTTGTTTGTTTGTTTATTTGTTACCTTTTCACGCATAAACGGCTGAACAGAATTTTATGAAACTTGGTATGTATATTACTACTAACCCAACTTAGACTTTAGGCTATATTAATTTTCTCTGAGACGAACAGGAGTGGGGGTTATAAGGGAAACCTGAAATTAAAAATAGCGATATTTCGTTTACTATTGGTTTTTCGGCCAATATGCATATAACAAAAGTTGTTTATTTTGTTATTTAGAGTAACTTTTGTTATATACACTTTTGTCGTATACCAAAGTGTAAATGCGTTATACGCTAAAAATTATAGCGGGAGTCAACAATATTATTTGCCAAAAACAACTGAACCGAACTAAATAAAACTCGGTATGTGTATTAGCAGTGAGGCCTTCATTATAATAAGCCATACCAACATTTCTATGGACGGGCAGGAGTGGGGGTTATAAGGGAAGCCTGAAATTAAAAATTGCGATATTTCGTTTCCTATTGGTTTTTCCGCAAATATAAACATGACAAAAGTTGTTTATTTTGTTATTTGGAGTAACTTTTGTTATATACACTTTTGTCGTATACCTAAGTATAAATGAGTAATACGTTAAAACTTTAGCGGGAGCCAACAATGTTATTGGGCACTAACGGCTGAACCGAACTTAACAAAGCTCGGTATGTCAATTAGCATTAATTCTTCCATAATTATAAGTTATATTAAAATTTTTAGGTTCGAACGGGAGGGGGGTTATAAGGGAGGCCTGAAATAAAAATTCACCATATTTACATGTATAAGAGACGGGAAATATAAAAATATCGAAGACAGTGAAGCCTTATCGAACAAATATTCTATTATTAGCAAATCCACGGCAACGAAGGGTATCAATCCTAATTACTGGGACGGGTAAATGCCAAAATATTGTGCAATGTAAAGCCTGCTAAAAATACTATCACCATTCAGCCTCAAATGAATTCCCGGGCGAAGCCGGGTATCTGAGCTAGTATATATATAAATTTGTCTGTTACCGCTCTAGCGGTCGCAGTTATTGTTTAATCGTTACCAAACTCGATATTTAGTCGTTTTATGTAAAAAGAAAGATCAACTTCGGTAACGTCTGAGATTGGACCAGGGGAGGGGAGGGGGGTTTAGAAGGGGAGAATTTTGAAAATTCGAAATATCTCCGTTACTATACGTCGGATCGAAAAAATGTATAGAATCGATCTTATAGCAAATTAAATGTACTATAAACATTGTTATATGCATTTATTCTCAATCTTAAATATTAACCGAGATATTTGCATTTTTCAGTTTTCAGCCTTCAGCAAACCCCCACTTCTACTCATGTTACATAAACAATACTCGGTTATGTAATAAACCACACCATTTGAAGCTTAAACACCAAATATTGTTTTCAAGAAAAATTTATTATACAAAATAGATGCAAATATGTTCTTGTGACCCCCCCCCCTTCTTAAGTTTTTGGACTACATAAATTTGATCATTTTTATCTCAATCAATCAAATTTAAGATTGATTGAGGTAAAAATTATTTTGATTCATTATAAATTACAGTACTAGATATAGTAAATAGTTTTCAATCAAATTAATACGTTATATTCAGATATATTAAGTAATTGTTTTTCTTTCTGGTAAGAAGTTGGCAGAACTGCTTGTTTACATTTCCGAAGCTTTCCATTGGGAGGTTTCTTATTATAGATTGTATTGTATGTAGAAGCTTAAATGCCAAATATTGTATTCAAGAGACTTTTATTATACGTGATACATGCAAATATGTCCTGGTGGCCCCCCCCCCCATCTTAAAGTCTTGGACTACAAGAAATAGGGAGTATATGGTTAGATGAGATCATCATTGTATCATATTTCAGAGCATAGGAAATCTGCTTAGTTTACACAACTCGCGACAGACTTTTCTGCTTCTATTATTCAGAGACTAGCCGGCAATGGAGACAACTGGAAGAATTTCATATTAAAGAAAGAACGTCATTCAAACTACAAATTATTATATAACTATGCTCCTCGTGTACAAACTACTCAGACTTGCCAGAGTGGTAAACCAATGGTGGCCTTGAACAAGGAGAGACCTCCCATTAGAAGTTAACTTTACACATTTGGTTAGTTGAGGCTAAAAAAAAAATTAAAAATAGGAAGGCTTAATAATTGTTTCAAAACTTAAAAATAAATAATACTAGCATTGAAGGAGAATGTGGAAGGAGTTGAATTATGATGCGATATGTTTCAGAAGCTTAAAATAAAGGAAGCCTTATATTATACTTGAGGGTCTTTAAAACGTGATTCTTTGTCCTTTATAGATATTTCCATTCATAAAACCTTTTACACGTGTAACAAGATGCGAGAAGCCTTATTCAATAACCTAGATTATATTATTAAAAAAGTACTAATAACACTAATCCTAGTTTAACAAAAAAAAAATAAACTATGCAACACTTACAACAGATTAAGCGTTTGATTTTTACATGAATATTTACTGGAATATCAGAAGCTGAGAATGAAGTGCCATTTTAAATATTAATCATTTAATCTAAGTTTTAAATTTCAGGTTTTAATATAATGATAAATAAACAAATGATAAGATATAAAAGTTACCAATATATCATTTATACAAAAACATTTTAAAATTGTTATGTTTTGCTTAATTACTTAAGTTTTACGAAAAGGAAAATAATTATTTCATCACTCCAATGTGACCTTGATAAAAGCCACAATAAGACCAAAGATTTTGAAGAAAATTGACTAATAACAAAGTAAAATCTACTCCTTTAAATTTGCTAAATGAAACATGATAGTTCAACTTTTAGAAGAAAAATTTGGAGAGGTTCTAGATAAAGTTTATAAGGGAATCCAAAAAACAAAATCGTAAATGTCATCTATATTTTTGATGAGAAACAAATAAGGCCTTACACAATTTTTTTTTGTATTTATAATATGAATAGGGAAATTTCCTATTTTTATATTTAAATATCCTTTAAAAACTCCCCTCCCATCTCTCATCTTCAATCAGTTTTTCGGGACCAATGAAAAGTAATCTAATACAACTTCTAATGATAATGGTCATTCTGTTTTTAACGTTATCGCTTCATAACTATGATGTACCGTGTCTGTTTTAAACACACACTTGTAAAATAATTTCTACAAGGTGTTTGAAAAGTCTAAAGGCATCAAAATGAAAAGATACGATAAAATGGTCCCAAGGTTAGCTATTTCATGCTACCCTAAAGAAAAATTTGTAAAAGATTAAAAAGTTACAGAAATAACTGTCTTAATATTCAAATGAAGGAGATGCACCACTGCAGATCTACTTGATTGTAGATAGGGACCGTTATGAGAGTGACAGGGCAGAGACATTTAAATTATATATATAAATATATACATATTATTCGAGATTTTTAAAGATTTACTCTTAAATATCTAGGAAAAGTATAGTAATCACAAGTTGATTCACAAAAGCAGATGACTTAAAAATGACCAGGAAAGGGGAGGTAGTAACCTGTCCCAATTAGCCATAATAGCAAAAAGTGGGTGCTAATAAATAAGAAAATATCAAGAATTAGGTATTGAAATAAAAGAAGTATAAAGTCTGCCACAATTACAGCTATTAAGCAAGTACAAATGGACTCGTGCCAAAAACCACAATAGTAGGCACTTAGAATTTAAATCTGCCACTAGAAATTACAAACGAAGCACAGCGAGGGGTACTTTTTGAAACTTGTGCGACAATTTTTAAACTCCCCTTAACATATGTCACAAATACAAATTCCACATCGGTTGGATTTCCCCCGATGTGGATTTTACTAATTTTTTCTGAGTATAAACCTCTCTCATAAGAATAAAAATAAATAATAAAGAGGATTTTTTTGTAATTCCTAAACTCTTAAGTTAAACTTCACAAATATTACAACTAAATAAAGTAACATCACTTTATAAAGGTGCAGACAAGGCAAGAAGACATGGATCCTAAGATGGATTCACATCATATTGAAACATGTATATTCTATGTTTTAAAATTTATCTTATTGCTGAAAACTGGGTTTCTCTCAGGAGTAAACTAATTATAAAAAACCCTTGACAAGTTGTATTATATAACCTAAAATAATATGCCATCTATGAAGAAAAGCTTATTCTTTACTACTTAAACCAAATCATATCCACCTACAACACAATCCTTAAATTAACTAATAGCTCGTAAAGCGATTAAGGGTTTAATAAATATTCACTAATTCCATTGCAATATATTATTGGAGTTATTTTCTACCTACTTCCACGAAACCTTAGTCCAATGATTAAATAGCACATGTATAAAGCAGGGGGGAAGTATAGCAGATTTTTATTGTATCTGTTACAGCTGCCCTCTTATTTTCCTTTGCCTCCTTTAAGGATGTATCCATTAAAATGTGATTAATAATTTTTTCAACATTTAAGCAATTATTCGACTGAAGATCCCAAAACAGGTTGAAAGTTAAGATTCCAACAAAATTCCCAGTGGATTGATAAGCATTTATTTAGCCTTTAATCATGGATTCCATGACCACAGCCCTATCCAGAATTCAGATTATGGATAGTGATTATTTATAATTAGATTGTGGCTTATATGGATACACTCAAAACAATCCAAAACCAATCTCAAGGATTCTATATCGAACTGTTAGAAAATTATTATGAACGAAGTTGAATCTTTGAGAATTGAAAATTCCTAAAGATTTAAAAAAAAAAAAAAACTATTTATAAGTATTGTAGGGGTGGCAACAGGTATTGAAGGAAGTATAATTGCTTACTCCCAAATGTGTATTAACTTGATTCCATTATTTCTATAACTTTGGTTAAAATGAAAAAAAGGAATAAAACATGCAATACTTTGATAAAAAAAAAAATAGTGGTTTAACAGTCTGTCTCACTTGAATCTTAACCATTAGCAGGTTTTCTACCATTATCCAAATAAAATCTAAAAATAGGTTTTATAATAAAATTTGAAGGGATTGGAAAGATAAAGAGATATAGTTGCTAGCTATAAGTGATTTGAAGACATTATCTTGTGTTATGCTAACAAAGTTGTTACGAGTTGAGGGGTGAGGGAATGAAGGGGAAGGCAGCTGTCCTTGTAATCCTATTAGAAGGGCTTCGCTCCTAAAATTAGATCAATTATATGAAAGAATCTTACCTCAGAAGGAGACAATCTGGCCATTTTACTCTCTGTCGTGTTCCCTTTGTCCATTCGCTATTTCACATACTATTTTTGATGCCGCGGGAGCGAGACCGTTCTTTAACCGCAGGCGATATATATATAGTTGTGGCGATTCGACAAGATCAGCTCGAAACTCACTACTTGTTATAAATAATAGAGAAATGTAAGAAGGTAAAATGTAGTTAAAGTGCCATGTTTATAGGTAGGAATGGTCAGCTGCTTCTGTCACCCTACGATAGGCTATACCTCTCTCAGCTGTTATAACGTAGCCTAACCTTCTTCCAAACATCACCCTTCGTGATGTGCACCGGAGATACTCACGTCCCTTTCTAACAGCTTTCCCTTAGCTTTTGTCACTAATCATGAATCTAGGGGGGACTATTCGCCTCAATAAAATAGGTCTTACTCTTCTCTGTGCACTTATTTTATTATTCGTTCTGTATATGTCACCTCGAGGTGAGCCCACCCAGTCTAGTATTAAAATAAATTTAAGACAACTCCTTCAAGTGGCTATTGATGCGGCTGAAAGAGGTGGTAAACAAGTTGTGAGTGTCATCAATGAAGGCAATTTAAAAGAAGAAAGTAAAGGGAAAACTAAAGAAGGAGTTATTGCTCCTGTTACAAATGCAGATTATAAATCTCATTGTGTTATGTACTATTCCATTACAAAGCACTTCCCCAGCGTAAAGGTAAATTACTAACTAATCTCAATTGTATTTATCTCTCTGACACAGGCATAAACAATCCTTTTACTTAAAACTTAGATTTCTCACCAAAACCTCAGAAAGATTGTCATCGCTCATATAACTTAGTGGAGGAGTCAATTTTGCAATTTATATCATTCTAAGAATAATGGAACTAATTTTGATATTATAACCTATGTACCAATAAACCTCTTTGTTGACTAATAACTTAAAAACAACTTCAGCTTAAATACATTTTGATATTTTATTTTTTCAAAATACAATATAGGCTATATTTAAGGATAAATTGTTGATCACCATTTTATGAGGAAAAAGTTGGGGTTTATATGGATGCCATTTATTCATGATATATTTCTCATTTTATTGTTGCAATCGAAATCATAAGTTTTGTTAAAGATTTAATTTTCTGCACTAAGAAGTACTTTTCTAAATGTTGACTTCCTTGATGCACCAGTAATACGCTGAAGAGAACAATAAATCCCCATTAGATTAGAACACCAAATATTTTGATTAATTGTGCTCTGAGGTGATTGGGTAAACAAATTTGCTTATTTATTTACGATTTTGTAATACAAGTGATTAACTCATTCAAATCGAGTAAAAAAGAAAGGAAAAAAACCTCAAATAATAAGTGAAAATGCATTCAGGAGCAGGAAATGTTATACTAACATTTCAAAATTGTGTGATAAAACACAAAAATGATATATCATTATCATAAGATATTATAGCTCATAGGGATGGCTATAGAATGGGGTAGATGTTAATGCCAACTTTGGTCCTCTTCCTATACACCGTTTTTTAATTTAAAAATTCGAGTGTTGGGATACACACATATACTTGAAGAATTCGCAAAGAGAAGGCCCACCTAATGTTACCTTACCAATGATATGTTATGGCGCTCAATAACAACAAATTTCCAAGCCCGCCACTTTCACCTACATTTTGGCTCACTAAATGGTATATATTAATGGGCACTTTTTGGTACTATCGCTAATTGGGATGGGTTATCTACATTACTGTTGCCACCCTTTCTAGCCAACATGGAACTAGGGAGTTTATTTAATGAGTTTGTCACTAAATAATTCCCTATTACCCAGGCAGGAATCAAACTCACCACTCTAGGTTTACCATGTGAAATTAAAGCCAACACTTTAACTCCTATGGCTAACCTGAGCCCCAATGTAATTATATCTAACATGAGAATTTATCTGTTGAATAAATAATTGAATTTTAGACATCACCGTATTTAATTATTTTATGAGCTGCCTTTGTTCATTAGAGAGGATAGTTCACAGAAAGTGTGATTTCAAGTGCTCCATCCTTTCTCTACATTATGTTAGAATGTGTCACTAACAGTAGTGTAATTACCATCATCTGAGTTGCTTATATAAACATATACATATACATGTATATTTTAACAATGTTAATATTGCTCTAGTTGACTAGCTTGTTTTATGAGGGTTTTTTTTAGCTGTAATGCTTTCAGAACACTTTCATCTCCTAGATATTATATAACTTTAATTTTGCAATTTATTTGATTATATGTTTCCTAATAAGATCATGACATTTTCCCTTTAAAGAAGTATTTAATCTGATTTTAAATTTAAGTTGGATATTAAACGCTTAGTCATACATTTTATGTAAATTTAAAATCATATTTTGATAGGTTTCATATTATGGGAGAAATAGAGAATCAATCCTGAACATGGAAAATCTCCTTCGTTTACACAGCATTTGTGTGAAACTTTTTTATTCTGTCAGAGATTCACCTTCTACAAGTTTAAGTTGATTGGTCTAAAGTGTGCCATACTACTTCTAGTAGGACCCTTCGGTCCTACTCGCAAAACAAAATCCATTCAAAAGTCTACCATGCTAGTGTTCTGTAAACTAAGCAGATTTCCCATGGGAATGTTAGTGATCTCTCGAATTCAAATGAAGCCTTTGTAACCACAAGTTGAAATGTAAGTTAGGTATGAGATGATTAGTGGCATAATTACTGAAGGGTGAAATTCCTATGAGTAGTAGTAGTAATTGACTAAAGATTGAAAGCAAAAATTCAAATAACGAGCTTAATATTCAAATTAGATAAACATTATATAGAAAAATAACTAGGGCATTAAACTATTATCAAGGTTGTCCATTTAATATTTTTCAATCCCATCCAAAAAAAACAGAGATATTTCAAATTATTTATTTTAACCTCTTTATATCCCCAATCCTACAGGTCTGATTCCGACGATTAACAAATTTTCCCTTCAGATTTATATGAATCATTTAAATATTGAGTATGGCATGATCAAGGAATTATTGAGGTATCTTAAAAAATATAATCTTTATTGGTAATGTAACATTGGACATATTTCCATGTATCTAACATAGTAATGATACGTTGAAAACCATATTGGGTATCTAAGTTAGGAGTAAGATATATCATGGTATATCAGTTTGTTGTTAAAATGAGATGAGTGGGATTTGGAGTTTACTAAAGGCTGAAAACTAAAAATAATAAATATTTAGTTTAATATTAGAAATAAAGAAACAATGTATAGAAGGACATATATAGAAAACTAAATTTCCAACAAGTAATTCTACACAGCATGATAATAATGGAGATATTTGGAAACTTTTTTTTTTTTTAATTTCCCTCTCTAAACTCCCCCTACCCTAGTCCGATTTAGCTGTTAATAAACTTGTTCTTTAGTATTACATAAAACAATCAAACAAAAATTATCACTGATTGAGTGGTAATAGACAAATATATAAATTTTGAATGGAACTCATTTTCGTCATCTTCTAGATAAGAGTGATGGACATCAAAAAACATTTCTGAAAAGCAGGTTATGTGTATAAACTCTATAGCTTATTTTTCTTAAGGGAATATAACATAATATAAATTTTATTAGGAGGTTTCCCACTAATTAATTTCAGAAATAAGTGAAATGAACAAATATATACGACAACAACAAAACATGCTGTCCCTCAGGGACAGCCTCCTAATCTGCCTAAATGGGTAATATTAAAAAAAGATCTTTTTATTATTATTATTTTTTATATATATATATACATATATATATATATATATATATATATATATATATATAAAAGGATGTCACACTAAGCATAATAATAATTTAAAAAAGTGCTAAAATTCAACTTTAATAAATATTACAACATGAATGGAAATATTAAACATCATGCCTTTGTGACGGTAACTTAAGGAATATCAAGATTTGAAAGTACAAGTTTATGAACTGCCCAAGCCTGATATTCTTCCTACAAAGTCCTTCTACAAAAAAAAAAGTGCAAATTTTGTGGATTTTTTTTTCTTTTTTTTGTGGACGGATTGGAAGTAAAATTATCATTATACCTGGGAGAAGTAAATTTTAGGATAAAACTTGTATTTTTAATGGTAGTTTGTTTTATATAAACAGTATTTATTTTTAAAAAAATTATGTTTTGATTCATTTTTTCTTTAGGTTATAAGTGAAGAAAAGCGTGTTGAGAAAGAATGTGAGTCTTTGGAATCTTTAGATATAGAGAAGATAAAAGTGCCACATGGTTTTCCAGATGCTGAGGCTGAAGCGGATCAGCTAACTGTCTGGATCGACCCTTTGGATGCTACTAAAGAGTATACAGGTCTTACTTCCCAATTTATAACTTGCATTATTTCAGGTTCTTTGAAAATTACTAATACTACTTTCCTATTTCAGAAAAACTTTATAATTATGTAACAACAATGGTATGTGTAGCATATAAGGGGAACCCAATAATTGGTGTTATCCATAAACCATTTGGAGCCGAACCCAAAACATCCTGGGTATGGATGAAGAAGTTTCACCCAGGCCAAGACACTGACATGTCACCTAACTTAAAAAATAAGAAAAATGTGGTAAGTTATATATCTCCCCTTAATAGACTATTCTACAAACCTTACTGTTATTATTTTTTGATCTGTTATTGATATGAAGGGCCCTTATATTCCCTATAATGACATGAATGGATAAATATCTAGTTCAATCAGTCATTTCAGAAAAATAATTAAAAACTGCATAGGTAACCAAAATACAGCTATGAAAAGTTAATTGTTTCTTTAATGATAGCTAGTAAATTCTGTTACAACAGTGCAGTTTCAATTTTTGATGTTTGACAACCTGGTTTCCTTTTTCTTGGATTGGTTGTCTTGAGAATCTGGTTATCAGATACCTCAAAGATAAAAATAAGTGCAGATTTGATTAATGTGAATCAAATGTGATTTTCATGCAAATTCTCAAAGCCAAAATAAATAATACAATATGCCCATATATCATCCCATGTTAGCCTGAATAAATTATGTTCAAATTATATTTTTAAGTATCAGGTTTAAAATAGAGGAGACACTCTGTTAAAGAAAGTACTCAACAAGTAATAGCTTTTAATATATCAAATAAAGGGTTAGTTCTGGCAGTATATAAAATGTTATTGTTGCCATACCTATCAGTGGAGACTGTTGGCACTGTGATCATCTATATCCATACCAGTTCAAAAGACCTAGGCTACACACATGCTTGACCTCTAACACCCCCTCCCCCATCTATTTCTATTTTCCTTTTAGCTCCAAATGCAGCCATGTTTAAATCAATAGAATTATTTGTTATTACAATAGTTATGTCAGTTAGACTTTTGACATCGGGCCAGCCACTCATACTACAAGCTTTAATGTAGCCGAATATTTAAGAAAGCAATAAGAGAAAGATAATTTTAAATATAGTATACCTGGAGCTACCAGTGAAGCAACAGGTGTTTTAATTTCCACAGTGAATCGTATTATAGCTGAAGGAAATAAGAACTTGCATGGTCCAAGTCCTTCAAAATGTTTTATTTACAATTCTGGAGGGAAAAAAGACTGAATATAAGACGAAAATTGAGATTGATTCATTTACAGATAGCGTAATTAAAATAAAAATTCATAACTTTTATCTAGTACAAAAGAAAATACCTACTGTTAAATCACTCTTAATTTCTTTAAAAAAGACAGTGTCATTGGGTAGAGAATTTTCGAGAAGCAGAATGAAGAAGGATTCAAAGGCTTAAGTTTCAAACAGAAAGTTGTTGGTGGAACAAAGTGATATAATCATGTCACATATTTGCAAGCCATAAGAAAAATCTGAAGGAAGGAATATTATATACATTGATGAAACATACATACAAGAATTGCATAATGTTTCTGCATGCTGGCAATCTGAAGAACAAGTCGGTGCTACTCAATGTATTGGGAAAGGTAGTGGGATCATTATTCCTCATGGTGGGGGTGAACATGGATTTGTAAATAATGATATACTAACTTTCAAATCAACAATTAAATACAGCGATTATCATACTAGTATGAACTACATTAATTTCCCTAGATGAGTAAAAGAAAAATTATTGCCTAATATTACTGCGTCCTCTATTATTGTAATGGATAACGCTGCATATCATTGTGTGCAAAAAGACAAGAGACCCAACACAGCCAATTTAAAAAAAGACATAGTTGAGTGGCTTATCAAGATGAACATTACATATAGTGATCGCATGAAAAGAGCCCAATTATTAGAAATAGTCAGAAATTCTAATATGCCTAAAGTATACATCATAAACAACATTATCGAAGAAGCCGAGCATATTCCACTTTGTTTGCCGCCTTACCACTCTGATCTTAACCCGATCGAGCTTGTCTTGAGACAGGTAGAGTAGCAAGGGGATCTGTAGAGACTTCTCTCTGTGAGAAAGAAGAGTTTGTTAATGAACTATTTGAGCACTGTTTAGTCTCTTACCCTGTCAATATCGTTGGCAAGACTTCCCAAGGTAAATATAAATAATCCAAATTTATGTAAATATCAACCGTTAGTCCACTCTTTTCACCATTAAGCATCACTTAAATATTAAAAAAAAAAGTATGTGGGGAAGTAATAATGACAGGGGGGTCATCCGTCTCAAATCATCCAGCAAAATGTAAAAATGTCACCCACGGTTTCAGATTTCAAAGAAAATTTTTTTAACAACACTTTTTACCTTCCTTATGAAGAATATAAAATTTTACTCTGATATCTCCAGTAGTTTTTGTGAAAAAAAATGCTGAAATATTGAGAAAGTTTGTGTAACTGACATTTTTAAGGTTGCTTATTTCATAACTTTAGTGATTTTCAACATATCAAGATAAAATTTTCACTAAAGTGTTCACAAAAGCATGGAGATACAGGAAAAAAATAAATTGATGATCATATTAAAATATAAGCCCCTCCAAAATTTCACTAACTGCATCCTTATTACATTTTTTTTTTAAGAAACCCCAATTTTTCAAATATGCTTTTGCACATGAGGCAGAATACTTAAGCAAGCAAACTTTTTTTTAAATTATGCGTTAATGTGCAAACTAAAAGACTATGAAAGAAAAACAATGGCTTTTTGAGTGCTTATGCATTTTTTTGGAGATAAACCAAAATAATTTGGAATTTTCTCAAAAAATTCTATTCTATGAACAAATATGAAAAATAATAACAAAAAAAATTAAGTAATGGTTAGATTAGGTGTATGACCTTTTAAAAAGACTTACGAATTTAAAAAAAAAATTCCTTGGTTTAATTAAAATGTAATATTAATTTACAGAATTGATAAATAGGGAAGGATGCACATATAAGATTAAAAAAATTAAATCTCTATTAAATGACAAATTATCACAACTGGATTACAAGATTATCAAAACTGGATTATCTTAAATGTATTATAAATCTTTAAATATATTACCATTTAGTCATACCTGTTGGTGGAGATTGTTGTCACTGTTTGATGATCGAGTACATCTGGCAAGCGTTTTCGATGCGAAGGCACCATCTTCAAGCCCGTCAAAAAGTTGTCATTTATACTGGATGTTCTAACCCTTAGAACCCCCCCCCCCCTTAGAAAACCCTTAGGTTTTTGTCAGGGGAATGGAAGAAGTGTTGTGCCTATGTAATAAAAATTGGACCGGATATTGGAATTCAGATAACATAATTGACGAAGAAATAGACAAACTTAGTATTGAAGTCGGCAGAAGTTTCAATTCCAATTCTGATTGTGACATAACTGATGAAGAATGAGTGTATATAGTACACCTGGCAAATGCTTTTGATGAGAAAGCACCATCAAATGTTGTGAACATCTTATACAACTTTTGATGGGCTTGACGATGGTGCTATCACATCGAAAGCACTCGGTAGCTTTACTCAATAATTAGCAAGTGGTGATGGTCTCCCCCAACACATTTGACAACATTACTAGCATTTAAACAATATTAGGGCCATCAACCACAAAACTGCCTAAAATCTAATTTCCCTATAGATATTTCTATCAATTTCTGTTCTGCATAGAATAGGGAACTCTCTAGTTAATTACCTGCTTTCATAACTATCTTGATCAGAATAAAAATCTGATATGTTTTCAAACCTCTTTTTATTGAGGAGTGTTGTTCACTTTATCACTTTTCTTTTATGGTTTTAATTAATTATTCACGATTATTAAACAAAGTAACTTTGAAGTATGATTATCTTTTCAGATTGATAAGAAATCTGTGATAATATCGAAATCCCATCCTGGAAGTGGTATCGGAAATCTTGTAAAAAATGTATTTGGAGAAACAACAGAGATTATCCCAGCTGGAGGATCAGGTAGCTTTTTTTTTTTTTTTCAAATTAAACTATTTATGTTTTGGCCATACATGTATGGGTCAAATTGATAATAATACATGTATTGTTTCTTTGATAATAAGCTATTATCAATCATTATTTGATAATAAGCTGTCACACTCTGAAATGTATAAATTATGTTAACAATAACCATTCATACGTGTACATATATTCTATAAGCAGAACCCTATGTCGAGTAATATTGACAATGCCTTTGCTTTTAAAAGTATTGTTTGCAATATCTGAGATAAAATATAAGATTTATGAAATTAGTGGCTTAAATATATATTTATGCCACAATGGGTAAAATTTGTGAGCTGGAGGAGTATATGTCTTGAAGGTGTAAGATAATGTAGTCTGCGTCAGATGTTAGGAGGAAATTAGTTTCAGGCTGAGTCCACACACTTTCATGTATTTGAAAATAAGTTGCTAAGCAATTAATAGGCCTTTTAATGTATTTCAGGTTACAAAGCTTTGGAAGTAGCTGCTGGCAATGTTACAGCTTATATACACAGTAATTATATTTCAAAATGGGATATCTGTGCTGGAGATGCTATTATTACTGGTCTCGGAGGAAGTTTCACAGCCCTTAATGGAAACAGTATAGACTATTCAGCCAGTTCACCATATTCACATAAAGATGGACTCCTTGCTATTATGGACCAACATCAAGTACATGAATACATAAAACTATTTCAAGCCCACCCTTAAAAAACAAAGAGTTCAAACCATAAAAAAGGAAATTAATGTGTATTGAAAACGTTTTACAATATCAAACATTAATTTCTGCCTCATTTTTTTTATCTTTGGCAGGAACTTTATTCTTATTCTTATTTGATAAAACTCTGATATTAAGAGTTGTCAATTTAATATTATTAATAGATTCAATATTTTCTTATCAGAGTAGTAAACCTTCATCCTAAAATAAATTCTAGGAGTGGCTATTCAATTAAGTATGGCTACAGCTCAAATGTTTATATCAAAAACATATTTAGATGATATAATTTTAAATCCAAGGTTGCAAAGAGATCACAAATTTTAGTTGTTCAAAAATGTTTTCTATAAACCTCGATGGCATTAGGATACTGGGGATGTGACATCGAACCTGCTCTGTCCAAACTAAAAAAAAGCTGAAAGCCTTGGATTAATAATGCACTTACACCAGGCATTACCTATGTAATAACTAAATAACTTTAACACCACTTTATTTTTTGAAAAATAAAGGATTTTCATATAATATTTTTAAAAGATCCTACTTGAGGATGTCCAATTTAAAGGACTGTAGTATTTCCCTTAATTGTATATAGTTATATTTTTGATCAAATCCACTTAATATTTCCAAATCAACAGATTTTTTATCTTAATATTAAAAAATTTGGGTCATAATCTTAGGAATAGACATTTTCTTTTAATATTCCCACAAAATAATTTAAATTAACACTTTTTGACCAGAATTTAAGCCAATATATATATATATATATTTATTTATTTATTTATTTATTATTTCTATATGCAATTTCACTAGGTCACGATTAGTCCTATGGCTACTGGAATGACATATTAATTTAAAATACCAAATATTAAATAAACAAAATGAATACAAGTTTTATCAAACTAGTTATCTACTACTTATTAATCAGACTGTATCTAAACCAAGAATATTCAATTTATTTCTCTTTCTAGGGCCCTGAAGTAGTTTGTTTTTAGTGTAATGCATATTTCTTCCCATCTCTTTTTTTCAAATTTGTTTCAATGGTAATCTAAAAATTTAGTTCATAGCCAAAAGTAACAAGGGAAAGTATTTCTAGAAAATAATATATAAAAACAAAATGTAGGTGGCTTAAAGAAAATGAAAAACTGTTACCTTCAGGTTTCAAGAGGTTAGATATATCCCACTGATCACCCCCACCCCGCTCCTGAATAGTTATGGGCTGAAGAGTAAAGATAAAAAAACAATATTCAAGTTTAAGAATAGCAATACTATATTAAACGAACAAGTGAATAAATAAAACTATTACTTATGCTAAATACAAGGGAAATATAATAATGGTTGCCTGAAGCAATTTATATGGAACAACTATATAAAGGCTATAGAATAAAATATCCACATATTGTCCAATCTTGCATAGCCAATATTATTGTTAAATACATCTAACCTTCTCTGGAGCACATCTTGAACTAATGTTCAGATAGTCTCTTACCCTGTCAATATCGTTGGCAAGACTTCCCAAGGTAAATATAAATAATCCAAATTTATGTAAATATCAACCGTTAGTCCACTCTTTTCACCATTAAGCCTCACTTAAATATTAAAAAAAAAAGTATGTGGGGAAGTAATAATGACAGGGGGGTCATTCCATCTCAAATCATCCAGCAAAATGTAAAAATGTCACCCATGGTTTCAGATTTCAAAGAAAATTTTTTTCTCATTATTTTTTTCCTGTATCTCCATGCTTTTGTGAACACTTTAGTGAAAATTTTATCTTGATATGTTGAAAATCACTAAAGTTATGAAATAAGCAACCTTAAAAATATCAGTTACACAAACTTTCTCAATATTTCAGCATTTTTTTTCACAAAAACTACTGGAGATATCAAAGTAAAATTTTATATTCTTCATAAGGAAGGTAAAAAGTGTTGTTAAAAAAATTTTCTTTGAAATCTGAAACCATGGGTGACATGGCCTGGATGATTTGAGATGGAATGACCCAGGGGGAATATTAAATTGACAATCTAAGAACACTATTAGGGTACGAGAGACCTCTGGTTCTTCATCATCATATCTATCTCAGCGCAATTTTAATAATATAGAATGTGGCTGGGTAATTCAATTACTGAACTAAATGTTTAAACCCTCAACAATTAGTTTTTCAGTAACTGGCTTTTAGTTCATATAACTAATTCTAGATTTTAATCTATGAAACTAGCCCTTTCAATGACTGAATTAGATTTTTTTTGTAATGGCACAATTGAATTAATAAGTTTAGAAAAAATGTGATTCATGAAAGTTATGTGTTATGTATTATAAAATGCTTAGCACAATGAATTTCACAACTCATTTTTTCAATCAAAATTAGTTTTTTACATGAATTCACTTTAAAAAGCAATGTCCTTTTTAGCACTTTAATGATAGAGAAAATTTGAAACATCATGGGTTTAGAATAAAACCTTCGTATCATAAATTTCAAAAACCGAAAATACTTATTTTGTAGAAATTAATAGGTCTTAAACAATTATCATACTATATTTATTTAAAATCCATTAACATTATTAAAAATACAGTAGTTCAGTTATTTACTTTTTTTTTTGAACTCATAAAATATGTGAAATCTGATATGAGGTTTTCATTCTAAGTCAACAATATGTTTATTACCAAATCATCAACACTCATATGAAATTGATTTAGTTTTAGTTTGAATTTCTTTTCCAGAATTTTTTTTTTTTTGTTTTCAGGATTTCTAATCGATTGCTTATGTCATTTCTAATTCCAGTGATATAAAATAAAAAAGTTAATAAATTTTAGAATGTAAATATGATGTCATTTCTTGTTATGAGATTTATGTACACAAAAAAACCTGTGATTGTTTTATTTTCATTTATTTATTTTTTTTAAGGCACTGTTAAGATTTTATAAAACTATGTTCAAATATTAAAAAAAAAACCTATATGAACTGTACCTGTTTTGTAATTGTATAATTCCTCTTGAACATATGCTGTGGATGATAATTGACTGATAGTTTATTCAAATAAAAGTTTTGTTTATTTGTTTTTATATTAAATTCACTATTATTTGAAACTAGCCATATATTTCATTCACTCCTTTTTATTTTGTATTACTAATTCAATTTCATAAAAAATGTTATATTCTGAAGACATATAAAACTGCTTGTGCTTAAATTCATAACATTAATTTCAGTCAAATCTGAGATATTGAAAATGTATTCAGTTACTGCAGATGTGGCAGATTTTGTCCTCTTGACTTTCTTACATTTATAAACCAGTTAATACAATTACCTTGATAATAATTATAATTACCTCGGGACTCAGGTTAGCCATAGGAGTTAAAGCGTTGGCCTTTATCTCACATGGTAAACCTAGAGTGGCGAGTTCGATTCTTGCCTGGGCAAAGGAAATTATTTAGTGACAAAATTCATTAAATAACATCCTAAAATCCCACCCTGGCTAGAAAAGGGTGGTAATCTGCAGATAACCCATCCCAATTAGCCAGAGTTGCAAAAAGTGGACGCTAATAAATAATAATAATTATATGCAAATTTTGGTTGAAATAAGAGTAGCCAATATGCGGAAATGAAAAACAAATTTACAACTGACACTCGATCCAACATTATTTTTATGTAATTTGACAAAAATAATATTGAAACCAATTAGAGTCTATATGGTATGTGGTAAAAATCTCAACATTTCTTATGCCCTTCCTACTAATTTCTTTCTATCTGTTCCCCTAGTAACTATTCAACATTGTGAGGCAGGTTAAAAACTGCTTGAATTAAAAATTAGTTTTTACAAAATTTTGTTTGAGACTGCCATAAACACGGCAGGTATTAATGATACAATATGCCCGCTCGGAAAGCCGTGTGGCTGTTTCTGGCCCTTCTTACCTTGTTGAGTAAAATTATTTTCGTTGTAATGTGAAACATATGGACGAGAACAAGATGGAACTCTTCCATTGAGATTAGTGATTTATTTTAGAACTTTATCCTCTACTTATAAACAGAGCTTAGATATTTATTTGGATCACTTGTTATCTTCATCACCAGAATGTATATAGAAGACCAAAGACGTGATCAAGTTTTGTACAAGAATATTACCAACTGTTTTGGTTGCTAAAGTTGATTAAAGTTAGGATCACTTCAGTAGAATCAAATATAAATTTCCATTATTTAAAATTGAAATTCCCCCGATGGAACTAACCTGTGTACTCCAATAATTCACTTAACCTAACTAGTTCATTTACCACAAAATATTTCAATATTTTGGATGAACTTTGCCAATAAACACACAACTCCTTCTATTATTAATTTATGTAAATGAGCAAAACATTTAACTTAATGACATAATATATACAGTTTGCTGGTCGTATTGGACTAACCCAAATGGAGATTGTGAGGAAGGTCAAAAACCATAATCAGAATATTTCTGTTCTTAAAGATCAAACCGAAAATGATGTTCTGTATCTCTAATAGGCATGACGAAATTTATTATTTACATCTCCCCCAAAATCTAAGCAGTTTTACAAAGGGGCTTGATCAAATAAGCAGATTAAACTTTGTATAAAAAAGCATACAGATTACATCATCTCACATTCTGCTCTCAATGACAGAAATAGGGATCTTTGACTAAATCTACTTGAAATATAAGCTGAGCTCATGATATTTAGTAACATGACAGAAATAGGGATCTTTGACTAAATCTACTTGAAATTTAAGCTGAGCTCATGATATTTAGTAACATGACAGAAATAGGGATCTTTGACTAAATCTACTTGAAATTTAAGCTGACCTCATGGTATTTAGTAACATGACAGAAATAGGGATCTTTGACTAAATCTACTTGAAATTTAAGCTGATCTCATGATATTTAGTAACAGTAGCTTCACGTGACGTACATATAAGCAAAACTTGATCAACAAGATTCGTTATATGGCAGTATAATTTTTTTTTTTTTTTCACCCCTTCTCTAAATCCCCATTGTCCCTTTATGTGATTGTATTTCAGTCACACAATTCAAATCAATATAAGTGATAGGTTGGATTTCAGATATTCCTCCCATCCACCTAGTCTGATAAGGCTAATGACTAATTTTATCTTCAGTTTAAAATTGAGGACACTAAAAAATATAATTTTTATTGATAATGTCACATCAAATATATATATGAATACACACGCACACACACACCAATTTTCCAAAAGTTGAATCATGATTACAGCATAACCTTATATCTCTTAAGGAGGAAAAATCTTAGTAACCATAACTTTAATTCTAACATGAAATGTTTAATGATCTGATAGCTTAACATGAAAATCATTTAAGTTGGAGTTCCCTGAAGGCTGAAACCAAAAAATACAAATAACTTGCTTAATAATATTCAGGTTAGATAAAAATATATGGAATATCTATAAAATATATGAAGTATGTTATATATATTGCAGTGGGTGAGAAATGTTTTATTTCTGATTATTTTATGCAGTGAAAATTTTGTCACTGATAAGATATTTTGTTCATTCTTCCTAAGGGGAGTTGTTAATCGTGATGCAATTTAAAAAAAAAAAAAAATGTCTTCAAAGGCCGTTTATACAACCTAAAAAATGTCAAAACATAAATATTGGCTAGTTACTAGAGTGAAGAGTAAGTGTGGGTTTACAGAAGAGTGGAAATGAAAAAAAAAGCAAATATCCCACTTTTTTTAATATTAAAGTTAGAAGGAATAAGAATTTGCAATAAGACTGAATAAATAAAAAAATTGTATTCGACTCATAATAACAGAAATATTTTGACTTCTGCCACCTTCTCATGTTTTAATTCCAGCCGTTAATGAACTCGATCTTATCTTTTATATAAAAAACTTAAATATCCAATTTGGTAATAAAAAATAAGGAAAAAAAAAACAACAATCACTAGAAGGATACTCCAAGTCAAATTATTGTCAAAGGATGTTTAACTTAACCAAGAAATAAAATTTGCAATAATTGTACACCATATAAAAATACATATATTTACACAAAAAGTAGAATAATCACAGAAACTTTAGTGTTTATTTATAAACAAATATCAGTAAGAAAATGATATATTCCCAGGCAAGAACACATTTATGCTTCTATCTTTAGTTTTATAATGATAAAGCACTGGGTCTGACCAGCCTCCTAAGGCATCTTCTTTTCTTTTAACCACTTCAATACAACCGGTAACATCTTTTGAAAATCCAGTTTCCAAACTCTTTATTTCAAGTCTTAAGTCAGAAACTTGAAAGAGAAAGTTTTTGATTATAACTTCTTCGGAATCTTCTTCATGGTAATGTGAGCCTATAATAAATGTCGCATGAGGCTGGAAGCATGTTCTCAAATACTGAATAAACATTATTGAATCCTTTACACTAGCCCCTAAATTTAAAAAATCACTCAAATCATCCACTACGATAAAGACATTTTTACACCTTTCAAACAAAGTGTCTATTTTAGATTTCAAAATCTGAAACACAATTTTTGGTGAGAACTCAGTTTCTTTTCCTCTCTCTAAGTGGGCTTCTCGGACAGTGACAGCATCAAGAGCTAGGAAGCGGTGAGGGAAAACTGTGGACAAATTATAACCAAGTCTCATTCCTACATGATAGTAATGGGCCAATCCATGCCGAATGGTGAGGAGACAAATCCCAGTGTCTTGTCTGCTTAGAGCCTCCCACAAGAAACAACTCATACTGAAACTAGAGTCAGCATATTGATCCTCTATTACTGAAATGAATTTTCTTTTCAAATCAAACAAATCCAAACCAAGGCCTTTAATGAATGAAGACATTCTCACAAAATATATGGCGAGTAATTCATAACTTCTTCAAGCTCCCTACAATTTATGTTGCAGACAGGTCGTGAACGATCCGGTCAAAAAATACTGATAAAAGAGATAAGAAAAATCACTTTGTTAACCATTCACAATAGCTTTCTATTATAAATCAGATTCTTGGGGAAATTATTTGATGTTCAAGCATCCAATTTATAGTAAAAAGTTCTTGTACCATAAATATGTAATATGGAGCGTTCGCTACAACGTCATATTGCTCGTGAATAACAACACAAATAGAAAAGGAATATACAAAAAAAAGTAACAAGAACAAATTAAACACCAACTATTTACAGGAAAAACTAATAATGAAGAAAAGAACAAATACAATAAAAAAAGAAAAACATGGAAAAATTAAAGTCAAAAACAAAAAAAATGCTATAAAATATCAATGTAATTAAAAACTACATTGATTAGTGGATATTAAAAAAAATGCATAAACCGATTTTTACAATTAACAAGTCCGTCACGCAAGGGATGCATTAACTAAGATGTCCCACTTACTTGCATTTATTTCACAACATAGAAGTTCAATGAGAGCAGTATGTGGTATTTAGGCTTCAAATAAAATGCTTCATAATATAAGCTTTCTGTTAATATGCCATAACTAGGGGTGCGGGTTTATTGATGACCGAAAACTAAAAATAAAATCAAATATCTCTGTTAGTAACCAAGATAGTGAAAAAACGTACAAACAACATTTATAGAACACATTTGTAATAAGATTTGTTCTATAACATTTTTCCACCCGACGCATGAGAAAGGATATACTCAGAATTTTCAAAATTCATCCTCTCCCCTCGGTGCGATTTCAGCCATTAACGAACATAATCTTCCTTTGTACATAAAACGATCAAACAAGAATCACGAAAACTAAAGCGATAACTATATATATATAGTTATCGCTTTAGTTTTCGTGATTCTTGTTTGATCTTCACCAAACTCGATATTTAATCGTTTTATCAAGCTCGTTAATGGCTGAAATTCGGCAGGTGGGGGGGGGGGGGGTAAAAGGGGGAGACATTTCGAAAATTCTTAATATCTCTGTTAAAATGCATCGGGTCGAAAAATTGTATAGAATCAATCCTATTGCAAATGTAATGTTCTATAAATGTTGTTCTATGCGTATTTTCACTATCTTGATTATTACCCGAAATACTTGCATTATATAGTTATCCGCCTTATGTAAACCCCATCTAGTACTAATGTCATATTAACAATAAGCTGTAATATTACGAAGCATATTATCCGAAGAATAAATACCAAATATAGTTCTCATTGAACTTTTACTTTGAGATAAATGCGGTGAAAGTGTATTTTAGTCCCCCCAACCTTGGTGGCGCACGATGACGACAGTGGCCATTTTGTTTTTCTATCTTTTTTAACACTTTAAAATTTCCAAAATACGCCATCGGTGGTTTACACCGAGAGTGGGAGGTTTTGTTGTTCTAACTTTATATTTTTTAATACTTTAAAATTTCCAAAATACGCCATCGGTGGTTAAAACCGAGGGTGGGGGTTTTGTTGTTCTAACTTTATATTTTATAATACTTTAAAATTTCCAAAATACGCCATCGGTGGTTAAAACCGAGGGTGGGGGTTTTGTTGTTCTAACTTTATATTTTTTAATACTTTAAAATTTCCAAAATACGCCATCGGTGGTTTTAAGTGAGGGCGGGGATTAAAACGAAACAAGTTGGCGGCGAAGGGGGGGGGGCGACTAAAATACTCTTTAGGCATAAAATGCTAATAAGTGGCACACGTGGGAAATCTGCTTAGTTTACGCAGCCCTGCGTGACGGACTTTTTTAGGGTTGCCGAAACTCCTCCCCCCCCCCCAAATCTTTTCCACTAAAGAGCGTATACTTAGCTTTTCATGGTCAAAACACATTTATCAAAATCATTTTATATTCAAACGTGGGACTCTTTCGTGATGGAGGTATTTTCATCCACTAGTTACAACACTAAAAATAGCTCAATGTGCGCGAAGGGGAATGTTGAGAACAAGTAATTAATATGTAGAAAATCCTGTTTGGAATGTAAACAGGGATTTGCCTTCTTTCTTAGGCGAACAGCTAACTACTCGTATTCTGAAAAATGAGAAAACTCATTCTGTCCGTATTTTAGAGGTTATTATATTAATTTGCAATCTTTAGACCCTGTCTTTGACCTTTGCTGAGAGCAGCCGCAGAACGAAGTCCCCCTATCTAAAGCCCATTGAAAATGTTTTTAAATGTACTTGCGAAATAAATTATCTGACTAATGGAGAATCTGTCTGTCGGAAGAGGTTTTACTGTATCACTTTGGTTGAAACACGTGTTTTGTTTCCTACAGGGGAAGGTTTCTTTGTTGTTGTGTTATTCGGTGGCTTTTCTTCTTGGTCTGTGGTTACCGTTGTTGTGTATAGCTAAGAATTTAAGACACTTATAATTTATTATTAATGTCAATAGTGGAATATGTTATTTTTTTACACTTGAGATTTGGTAGCATTTGACAATAATTAGAATAGTTAGATATAGTTTAACTGTGTGTTACACTACATCAAGAAATGGATCGCTTTACTGACTTGAGGCACAGTAGTGCACAAAACCTTACTTTTAGTACATTTTCTTCTGAGGAAATAAAGAAGCTGAGCGTTGTAAAAATAATTACACCCCTGTCATTCAATGCCCTAGGCCACCCCTTAGCTGGGGGGCTATATGACCCTGCTCTTGGAGCTATTGAAATGAACACTAATTGTACCACTTGTAGATTGAGAGTTCACCAGTGCCCAGGCCATATGGGCCACATTGAACTTCCACTTCCAGTTATCAATCCCTTGTATTACAAAACCATTGCTAATATATTAAAAATAGCCTGTCTTGAATGCCACATTGTTTTGATTCCTAATGTGTCTAAAAAACTTCTTTCTTACCAGCTGAAATTATTAGAAAAAGGATATTTTGTAGAAGCTAAGGAATTAGAATCTAAGGCGTGTCTTTTTGCATCGAATTCTTGGGAGACTGTCCATAATGGCACTTATGACTCTGCGAGGGAGTCTACCATCCTGTCTGAAATGGAGGAACAAGTCAGTAGTTTGCTTAAGCAAGACTTAGTGTCACCTCAGGAAGTTAAAGGTGAAGGGGAATTAAGGAATACCTTTATTAAAAATGCCACCTCTTATATTTATAAAGGTAAAAGGTGCCCCTATTGCAAACAAATTTTAAAAAACGTTTCACTTGTTCAGAACAAGTTATTGATTCAAACTAGTAAAGTTAATGTTGCCAGTAAGTTTAAAGGAGTAAAAACTATACGTGAAACATCTAGTTCAGGTTATACCTTCCTCACTCCCAAAGATTGCAAAGATCATTTAAGGCAAATTTGGGAAAATGATGATTGCATGATGTCAGCAATAATTCCAATGTTAAGGAGTTCGAAGGAGTCTGAACCGGTTGATAGCTTGTTTATGAATTATATATTTGTTACTCCTACAAACAGTCGTCCATTTAGTAAGCTTGATGGAATAATAAGAGAACACCCACAGAATCATATCTATAAATCGATCTTAAATGGTTGTTTAGTTTTAAAAAGCATAATTCTTTCATTAAATAGTGAAGACATTTCCGATAGCCTTTCATCTGAAAGGAAAGAAGTAATTGAAAGATTAAGGGGGAATACTCTGACAGAAAAGCTCCAATATGCCTGGCAAGAGCTTCAAATGGATGTTGATTCTCTACTCGATATTGAATTAAAAAAGATCGCACGTACAAATGGTTTTGGCTTGAAGCAAATAATTGAGAAAAAGCAGGGAATTCTTAGGATGAATGTGATGGGAAAGAGAGTAAATTTTGCTGCACGAACTGTCATTACACCAGATCCAAATTTAAATATCGATGAAATAGGTGTCCCTGAAGCATTTGCTAAGAAATTGACCTACCCTGTACCTGTAACTGTTTGGAATGTCACGGAACTTCGGAAGCTAGTTATGAATGGACCTGATGTTCATCCAGGAGCAAATCTAATTGAAGATGAAGACAGAAAAATAACAAAAATAGACAAGAATGATAGTGTAAATAGAGAAGGAATAGCAAAGAGATTACTGACTCCTGGTGAGAAAAGTGGCATTAAAGTTGTTCATCGGCATTTAGTGAATGGTGATATATTACTTTTGAACCGTCAGCCTACTTTACATCGTCCTAGTATTATGGCTCATAAGGCAAGAGTTTTGAAAGGAGAAAAAACTTTCAGACTCCATTATGCAAATTGTAAATCATACAATGCTGACTTTGATGGAGATGAAATGAATGCTCATTTCCCTCAGAATGAAGTAGCACGGAGTGAAGGCTATAATCTTGTAAGTGTCTCTAAACAATATCTGGTTCCAAAAGATGGAACTCCACTGAGTGGTCTTATTCAAGATCATGTAGTTTCAGGCGTCAAGCTCTCTCTTCGTGGGAAAATGTTTACTAAAAGCCAATACATGCAGCTCGTTTTTCAAGGACTTTCCAGTATTCAAGGTGACATTAGATTATTGAAACCATGCATACTAAAACCTGTTCAGCTATGGTCTGGTAAACAAGTTATTTCTACTCTCTTATTAAACATAATTCCTAAAGATAAAGTACCTATAAACTTAACATCAAAAGCAAAAATTTCTGCTAAAGCCTGGTTGAAAGGAAGTTCTCATGCTTGGAAAGCAGGTGGTACACCATTTAAGAATGAGAATACTATGAGTGAAGCTGAAGTAATAATAAGAGGGGGGGAACTTCTTTGCGGAGTTCTTGACAAAACCCATTATGGAGCTACACCTTACAGTTTAGTTCATTGTCTCTATGAATTATATGGAGGAGATGTTTCAAGTGCATGTTTAAGCTCTTTAGGTAAATTATTCACTGCATTTCTTCAGCTTGAAGGATTTACTTTAGGGGTTGAAGATATATTGGTTTTAAAACATGCTGACAAAAAGAGAACTAAGGTTATTACAAAATCTCGAAAAATGGGTGATGAAATTGTTTCTAAGGTAGTTGAAGTCCCTTCAGGAAGTAGTTTAAAAGAAGAAATCGCCCAAAATTATGCCAAAGATCCTTTATTTAGGTCAATTTTAGACCATAAATACAAGACATCGTTGGATGAAGTGACAAATAGTGTTAATAAGACTTGTATGCCTGGGGGTTTGTTGACACCATTCCCTTATAACAACCTTCAATTGATGGTTCAGTCTGGAGCAAAAGGTTCAACAGTGAATACCATGCAAATTTCATGCCTGCTTGGTCAAATAGAATTGGAAGGCAAAAGGCCTCCCTTAATGATATCTGGCAAATCTTTACCCAGTTTTCCCAGTCATGATACTTCTCCTAGGGCTGGTGGCTTCATTGATGGGCGATTTATGACAGGTATCAAACCACAAGAATTTTTTTTCCACTGTATGGCAGGAAGAGAAGGTCTTATAGATACTGCTGTGAAAACCAGCAGGAGTGGATACCTCCAAAGATGTCTTGTAAAGCATCTTGAAGGGCTTAATGTTCATTATGATATGACAGTTAGAGACAGCGATAGCAGCATTGTTCAGTTCCTTTATGGAGAGGATGGACTCGATGTATGCAAGAGCCAATTTTTGAAAGAACAGCAGATGCCATTTCTGGTTGATAATATTAGGGCTGTACAGAATAAAGAAATTGTAGAATTTTTTAAAGAAAGCAGTGCACTTGATGCTATTAAAGCATATAACAAAACAATAAAGAAATGGAAAAAATCAACAGCTGCTATGAAACAAGCTCGCCACAGTCCGTTCTCTTTATTTTCTGAGGAAATGAAGAATTCAGTTGAAGGAAAATCTCAAATCATTCCTGGTACTGGAAGAAGTGACTTTGCTTTGAAAATTAGCAAAATGTGGTTTAATTTGGATCCTGAGACTAAGCTTGAGTAAGTTCAACAATTAATTTGCACCTGTCTTATCTATTCTATAGTATTAAAGTATATTTACTATTTTGATGTCTATATTTTTTCATTCGTCAGTAAGGAAGAAGTTTTTTTTTATTTTGGTTCCAGTATGAATGTCATTAACTCGGAAAATTTACTTATTATTTTATGTGGTGCTTATCAGTTATAGGGAGGCCACCAATTTAAAGACGATTATTAAATCATAGTTAAAATGAATCTCTTTATTATTTAAAATAACACATCTAGAATTTATTAATGACAAAATGGTTAATGTAAGACCACTCATTATTTACAGGTTAAAAACCTTGTATCGCTATTCGCTGTTATTGCTATTGCTTTAGGCTGTTCATACTTGACTAGGTTATCTTAGATATTCTCTTTTGAAGAAAATGAGTGACCGTTTATTAACACCACTTGGACAGCTATTTTGCAAAGTTGATGTGCCAGACGATGTCTGGGGACGACTGCTTTATGCAGCTACTCCACGACATCATCCAGTTTTTGCCTAGATCTAATTTATAATTACATTATGTCATTCAAATAAATTCTAGAAGTGTTATTTTAAATAATAAAGAGATTTTCTTTTAATTATGACTTAATAATCGTCTTTAAATTGTTGGCCTCTCAATAACCGATAAGTAACTTTGAAGTTATAGATAGCTACAACATTAAAATAATTATAGTATGATAAAGTATATTAAAATTTGTTAAAGAGACATTTGTTTCACTACTATAAATATTAAAAATCTTTCAGCTGGCCATAAAAGCACCTCATTATCTGGAAGGCTATTTATTTCAATTTTTTTAAAAAAATAGTCTCTTGTTTTTTTATATTCTACCATAACCCTAAAATATTAAATTGTATTTTGTAATGTTTATGTATTATTTTTATTATTATTTACATCCACTTTATGCTACTATGGCTAATTGGGAGTGGTTTCCAGCCTTTTCTAGCCATGGTGGGCTCAAGGAGTTTATTTAATAAGTCCGTCACTAAATAAGTATTTTGTAATGTCTAGGATACTAACAAAGTAAACATGGTGATGATAGGAAGTAAGAATTCAGTTTTTTTTTAATTCATAAATAAAAAATTACTTCTTTTCAGTGCTAAACATTATATTCTAAATGCAATAATTATTTTCTAATTAGTCAAATTAAAACTAAAGCAGAAATAATAAGATATTGCTCATTGCTTTGAAAGATTTAAAGTAAAATTCAAATTGTCATTAATATACGATTCAAATTTGTGGAATAAGACTCTTAATTTTACCTGTATTATTCCTAGCTGGTAGAAGATAAAACTAATGATCAGGTTTCAGCACCTCTGCTTGATATTTTCTCAACATAATCATTGTTGTTAAATGACATTCCATGATGAAATGCCTGTCGAAGCTTGATAAGCTCTACACATATCCATGTTATTATCCATGTATGTTATGACTGGATGGTAGAGGCTCTAATTGATGATCATGGTTATAGTAAATGTCAGTACCATTACTTGACAGTCATTATTTGGCATAGCATTTTCAAGGCCTTTGCACAAAGTAAACTTTGACGCTGGTTATAAACTCTTAATTTTATTTAGCTGTGTGATTAACAGCTTTTGTTCCTTGATATGCATTTAATATTCCGAAGCCATGGTGTGTAAAAAAGTAGGTAAGTATTGCAGAAAATGCATGAATATAGCAAGATTGGATGACCTAATATCCTTCCACCAGAAACCTTGTCTGGCAGATCTTCCTGAATGATTAGTTTTTTTATTTATAATGTGCATTACAATAATTATATTACTTTTATTATTTTTTCAGGTATGAAAAAAAGTGTTTGAAAACTCCTGACACTATAGTTTCAAGATTTCAGCCTGACAGAAACTATGGTTCTATAACAGAAAAGATGGATCTGCTTATCAATAATTATTTAGGAACAAGGTGAGCTTGATGTTCCGGTAAATATATAAGTTAATTAACTATACATTTAACATTTATCACTTATTTTTTATTCATATTCTCATTTTTAATATCTGGGAAAACATCAGTTTTTGTTATATGACAGAAATGCATATAACAAATGTTATTCTAAATAAAAAATGAAACAACATTTGTTATGTATGCATTTGCCGAAATCCAATAGGAAATGTAATATGGCGATTTTTCATTTTATACCTCCCTTACAACCACTTCTCCTGTTCATCTTAAAAATGTTAATATAGCTTATAATCATGGAGAAGTTAATGCTAATTTGCTTATCAAGTTGTATTTAGTTTGGTTCGTTCAGTCTTTAGTGCCCAATAAAAGTTTTTACTCCCGCTATAGTTTTTAGTGTATATCTCGTTTATATTTCAGTATACATCAAAAGTGTACTTTACAAATGTAACTTTAAATTAAAAAACAAACAACTTTTGCAATGTGCATGTTTACTGAAAAAACAATAAGAAACAAAATTTCCCAATTTTTTATTTCATATCTCTTTTAAAACCCCCACTCCTGTTTACTCCTAGAAATTTTAATATAGCTTATTTCCATGGAGGAGTTAATACTAATTCATATACCGAATTTTGTTTAGTTTGGTTTAGTCGTTAGAGCTCAATAAAATTGTTGACCTCTGTTATAGTTTTTAGTGTATGTCTTGTTTATCCTTTGGTGTACAATAAAATTGTATAAAATCAGCTTTACTCTAAATAACATTAAACAACATTTGTTATGTGCATGTTTGCCAAGAAACCAATAGGAAACAAATTATAGGGATGTTGCATTACAACCCCTACTCTTGTTTGTTCCTAAAAATGTTAATATAGATTATAGTCAAGGTGTTATTACCAACCCACTTACCAAGTATTGTTAAGTTTGGTTCTGTTGTTCATTCCCTGTAAAATTTTAGCTCCTGCTATAGTTTTTAGCTCATTTATACTTTGGTATACTACAAAAGTGTATTTACGAAATATTACTTTAAATAACAAAATAAACAACTTTTGTTATGTGCATAATAAACCAATAGGAAACGAAATATCGTAATTTTTCATTTTTAGCATATCTTATAATTCTCACTCCAGTCTGTCTATGAGAATAGTAGTTAGTATAGCCTATAGTCTAAGTTGGATAGGTAGTAATCCGGTAAAATTTGGTTCAGTAGGTTAAATTTGAAAAGGTAACAAATAAACAGTCACCAAAGCCACAAATTGCAGATATTGTGTCGATCGCATGTGAAACTAAAAAGTATGAAATTTCGAGAAAGAAATCAATGTAAAAACAGACATACAATTTTATATATATACACTCCTCGTCAAAAAAAACGCAACACCCTACAATTTATTAATTTCACTGGGTTTTTACTGGAGCAGAGAATCATACCTTATTGTATCTTATAATACAAGTACATAGGAGTAATAAAAAGTGGATTTCAGAAAAAAAAATGAATTCCTTTAATTACAAAAAAAAATGTATCCTAAAAATGAAAAAAACAAAATTTTAACTTTTTTAAAAATTAAATTGACTATTCTTACACTAATAACCAGTTTTGCCACCTCTTGCTCGAATGACAGCCTCCATACGTGTGGGCATGCTCCTGATCAAGTCCTGGACGGCTTTCTGAGGTAATCTCTTCCAAAACGGCAGCTTCAAGCTCCCTGAGGTTGAGTGGTGCTGGTTCCCAGGCTCCAACACTTCTATTTAGTCTGTCCCATAAATTTTCTATGCAATTTGGGTCAGGGCTCCTTGCTGGCCACGGCAATGTGTCGATATTGATTTCGTTTAGGTAGTCCCTAACAATACGTGCAACATGTGGCCTTGCATTATCATGCATAAGAAATGCATTTTCACCAATAAATGGCATGTATGGCATGACATAGTCCTCCAAAATGTCTGCCACGTATCTTTGAGCAGTCAAAGGGCCCCCACGAAACGAAACTAACTCCGTGCGAGCTCCATCCATCGATCCATAAGGCTCCCATCCAACTATACAACATTAGCTGTATCGCTCACCTGGCCTCCTCCACACTCTTCAGGAGAGTTTAGCGTCACTGTGGTCTCATCGGTGAACAGGACTCGCCTCCAGTCATCGACAGTCCAATTTCGGTGCTCCTGGGCAAACCTAAGGCAGGCTCTTCGGTGCTCTCTGGAGAGAAGTGGTCCAACCATGGGCCTCGTGCCCTCAGTCCACTATTCCTCACTCGTCTCGTAACTGTTGATACCGAAACATGTAATTTTCGGACACCAGCGACCAAGTTTCTTAAGTCGTTTGCTGTTATTAGCCGATTTCTGAGAGTCTGGAGCCGGATACAACGGTCGTCTTCCGCTGATGTGACTCGTGGCGATCCAGGTCTTCTTGCGTATCCTCCTGTCTTTCTGAATCGTTTCAAGACCCGTGCGACAGTTGAAAAGTGGACCCCAAGTCGATTAGCAATGTAACGTGTGCTAAGGCCTTCTTAGTGCATCGTCACTGCCCTAATTGTGTCATCTCTATCTAATCGTGCCATAATTACTTATGAATTCTAAAATAATGCGTACTTGATGAAATTAACACGAATACTGAGCCCTAGTAATTTTTTTTGGTATCCCTAAGTCGATAACAAGGACTATGGAATTATTGCTATTTATAAACAATAGGATTAAAGATAAGAAGAAGTGCTGGAATTCAAATGAAATTGTTGTTTTTCTCCTCCAATGTATTTGTCTGATTAGAAACATCAACATAATATTTTTTATTTCAATTAAAAACTTGTGTAATCAATAAATTTTAGGGTGTTGCGTTTTTTTTGACGAGGAGTTTATATATTGATTGTATAGTTAGTATTAGTTTTATTCTCAAAGTTGCCATCTAAATTTTTGAGATGCATTCAAGCCCTCAATAGTTAATCTTGTGGTAGTTTAAGATCTGCCAAAGTAATAAGTTTGCTATTGTAATTTGAAATTCTAAAAGTTTAAATGTATGATTAAAACAGCCTTAATACAATGTTCCACAGAATTATTGATAATCCTTTGGTTTGCAGCATCCCATAGTTTTGTTCTAGTCCATACATTTTTGTTTACGGAAGAAATTTGACCAGTTTTATTCAGGCCTGATTAGTTCTCATTTAGGTAGTTTATGCATATTTATTATTAGATAAACAATTTTTTTTAGTAACTTATGTTCATTTTTTTAGGAAAATTGAAATAAAAGAAAAAACTGTTCGAGGCTTAGTTTATGAAAAGTATCTTTCTTCTCTCTGTCCGCCTGGAGAACCAGTCGGCCTTCTCGCAGCTCAGTCTGTTGGAGAACCTTCAACTCAAATGACATTAAATACTTTCCACTTTGCTGGAAGAGGAGAAATGAATGTGACATTGGGAATACCCAGACTCAGGGAAATCCTTATGGTTGCATCCAAGAACATAAAGACACCTTCTATGGTTATCCCTTTCAAGGAGTCACCAAAGTAAGTTATGACATTTTATTTATATATTTCTAATGCATATGCTCTTGATGTAGGGCCTTCAAATTAATGCCAGGAAACCACCAGGAAAATGTTTTCTTATGTTATAAACATGTGACTGTCTCATTCAAAATGAGAGAGATACAGGGAGGAGGTCATGAAGAAAAACCCCACAATCGCTTTTCACTTTATTAAAAACTCAATGTGTTTTGCAACACTCAGTAACCACTTTAAGAATATTTGAGTAGATATTGTTTTCGTTGACCTTCTTTCGTTCTTCGTTCTTTTGTATTGCAAAATTAAACACACACTATCTTTATCACTGCACAATTTATTTGATAATGCCCAACACACTTGGTAAATTATTCTTAACTATTACTCACAGTATGCACTGATAGCTTCACTGTTCTTCTTATTACACAGTCCAATAACTCATTCACGATCACTGAAGTTCACAAAAACACGGCACTGCACTGATCTTCGCAAAGATAACGGCACAGCACTGTCCTTTACTTAAACACGACACTATACTGTTCTTTACAGAAATATGGCACTATACTGTTCTCCACATAAAAACACGTTACCGCACTGCAACTACAATGCACTGTTCACTAAAGCTGCCCGGAACACACTGTTATTCACTTGATAATAGTTGATAACTAACTAAACTCTTGGGATGAGCTGAGCTGCTTTTATAGCCGGGCGGTAAACATCAAAGGGGATTGTCTAGACACGTCTAGATCCTGGACGGATATTGCCAAGAACGGACTAGACCATTCGTCGGCTCCTTTCATTTACTTCGTACTTCTTAAATATGTGATTAACTCTGTTTAATTTTTCATGTACATAGTTTTCGCAACAATATCATAATTTAAGATTTTATGCTCTGAACTTGAAAATGTTTATTTGACCTATACTATACTTAATACAGTAGGACCTCCATATAACGAAATTGGAGGTTCCAACGTAAAAGTTCGTTATATAGAATCTTCATTATATAGAAACCGTTTTTTTATACAATTTAAAATACCATTACAACTGTGTAAACCTTGTTAATATAGTATAATATAGCTTATGAGGTTAGAAATAAATGAAAATACTCAGACAAAACACAATTTATTTATCAATATCAAATATGTATGCATGTAAATAATAAAATCAAAAAACATTTTAAAACATATATTAATGTACACATTACTAAACAATTTATGAAACAATAGGAACACAGATAACAGTTTACACTTATTAATATCTAATTTATTTATCAAGAATGGAAAAATATTTTCTAATATC
The DNA here is from genome assembly GCA_019009955.1 of Riptortus pedestris. Lineage (NCBI taxonomy): Eukaryota > Metazoa > Arthropoda > Insecta > Hemiptera > Alydidae > Riptortus > Riptortus pedestris. Next base: position 39,530,454 of record CM032232.1, on the reverse strand, counting down.
TTGCTGTACAGGTGTTAGAAGTTTTTCATACAAATGTTCACACTCGTTTAACATTTGGAAAATATTATCAGGCACTTCTTCAGTACACTGAAAACCATGTCTTATGGATTCAAAAGCGGTCAGCATTTCTGCCTTCGATGGTTTGGGTCTTTGAGCTTCATCTGTGTCATCCGTTTCGTCGTCCTCTTGCTGTTCATGATCTTTCACCGATTCTACTATTGCATCATCAGTAGGGTATTCAGTTACAATCAAGTCCTCATCTACTGTTAAATAGTCCATCATGATGAAGTTTTCATTTATTGCTCCAATTGATTGCAGTTCATTCCAACAGGCGTTGATGTCTGGTAAATCGTCCGTCGCTTCCTCTGTTGGTTCTTTTGCAAAACCAGCTTTGATGAAGCAATTTTTTATCGTAGTGTCCGTAACATAAGTTTGCCAAACCTCCGCACCATTGTCACCCACTTCAGAACTGCTTCATCTACAGAATTAAACTTGCATTGTTTTAACTTTCTTCTTTCTTCTCCTCCTCTAGCTTCCTGGCATTTCAGAATTGCATCCCTATTTTTTATCACTGTCGAGAGAGTGCTTGAAGGAATCTTGTACTTCTGTGCTACAAGTTTCTTCTGCTTGCCACTCTCAACATCGTTTAAAATCCTAATTTTATCGGCAACAGTTAAAGCCTTCCGTTTTGACATCGTGAGTAGGTATAGTAGACGCGGTGACAGCTCAGTCTATACTGAAGAGGAGCATCCGATAAGTGCGGAGCTACCTGATATCAGTGATTCACATCAATTTTGACAGCTGGCTGTGATTCACATTAATTTGCTGATAGCTCGCGTTCTTTTATTGTGCATTTCCTTATCATTACGTAATTTTCATAATAAAAAATTACTTTCAGGATTTTTTTAGAAAATTTTAGTTCGTTATATGGAATATTTTTTTCGTTACATAGAAACATTTAATAAAGGAATTTCGTGTGTTTTCCCCAAAACATTCGTTACAGGGAAAATTCGTTATATAGAAGTTCGTTATATAGAAGGTCGTTTCATTCAACACTAAAGTTCACTATCCTTAATGGCTGAAATGAGACCTGAAATGGGGGGGGGGGGTTAGAAGGGAATTTCTAAAATTCATAATATCTCCGTTATTATGAGTCGTATTAAAAAAATGTTATAGGTACAAACTTTTTAAACTTTTGATGCCCTACAATTGTTGGTTTATGCATTTTTGTTGCTCAATTATTAAGCGATTTACTTGTACTTTATTGTTTTTAGCTACCACTAAAAAGCTCCCACTTTTACTCATCAGATTTTTACTTATTATTATTATTATTATTTATTAACATCCACTTTTTGCAACTCAGGCTAATTGGGACGGGTTATCTACAGGTTACCGCCCTTTTCTAGCCAGGGTGGGATTTTAGGATGTTATTTAATGAATTTTGTCACTAAATAATTTCCTTTGCCCAGGCGAGAATCGAACTCGCCACTCTAGGTTTACCTTGTGAGATAAAGGTCAACACTTTAACTCACATGGCTAACCTGAGTCCCCGATTTTTACTAGGAAATGTAAAAGTATGGCCACATGAGATCAATTGTGTGTTATACCCGTAAGTGGGAATTTTGCTTAGTTTACCCTGCATGGCGGACACTTTTGACCTTGGGTCAATCTAGAACTGACATCAAGTTGAATGAGTATACATATGTTATGTGCAAGTGTCAGTAATTTGACTGAGTACACATCAACATTTTTTTTTCCTTACAAGAAATTTATAAGGTGGTTGTTCTATCCTTGTTACTTGGAAGTTGTATAGTATAAGACCTAGTCATAAAAAAGAATAACATATCTATCTCAGTCTTTTAACTCATATTTGCGACATGCTGTCATTCCTAGAGATATATTAAAATTATTGGACTTTGTTAAATAACATTTATTGTGACAGGATGGATTCCAATGTAAACAAACTGAAAAAGAAGTTGACAAGAGTTACATTAGCAGATGTTCTCCAAACCATACACGTCCAAGAAAAACTTCAATTGAAACCCAGGAGACAGGTAACATTTATTTTTAATTATACTCTTTTCACTGAAGTGTTTTTACTCTTTGTGTAATATAATAAATTCCAAGAATGTTTTAATTCATTTTCATGAGATGTTTTGACTTAAAAGTTTCATAGGTTTGTATTGGTCTGAAAAAGAAAAAAAAAAACAACAATTTAACTATAAAAGTATGTTTTAATTTATTTGTGAAACAGTAATTTTTCCCCCAACAATATTTTGTTTTTGAATACTACCCAGTCTTGTGGCAACATCTTTATTTAACAAAAATCTAATAAAAATACTTTTTAACTCCTCTTTTATTTCGTTTTGAGCTATTTTAAGATACTTCTATGATTCTGTTTCACTAAGTTCATTGATACTGCTTGTGTTGGGATAACATTGTATTTTCTGCTGAAATTGTTTTTCCTCTTGTAATATATGAAACTACACATTTTTCAAGTCCAAAAGACATACCAATACTATCGCTTAATCCTCTCAATGTCGGTCATGTAATTGAGCTGGATTCTTTTCATAAAGTTTTAAGTCTTCCATTTACAAGTTATGACTTATCCTAGTCAGCATTATTAAGTGGTATTTTGTATCTAAAACTTCTTTTGAAGTATCTTACTCATTGGATTCAATAACTGGCAAAACCAAAATGGGCTTAGGCTATCTCCTTGATAAATTCCTCTTTTAGTGGATTTCCCCTAAGGGGGAGGATTCTTCAAATGCCCATTGATCAGATCCAAATGAGGTCTGTTGAAAACTATATACACTTATTCTTCTCTGTTACTGCTCTAACAGTCACTTTTTTTTTGTTTGATCAGGACCAAACTTGATATATAAGCGTTTGATGTAATGATCAGGGCTGTTAATGGCAGAAATTGGAGCAGTGGGAGCGGATGTTTAGAGGGGGAAAATTTTTAGTTATCTCCGTTACTCTGATCGAAAAATTGTATAGAACTGATATTATTACAAATTTAATTTCCAATAAATGTTGTTATATATATTTTTTCTGTATCTTGAGTATTAACCAAGATATTCTCCACTCATACCCAATAACATTTTAATTCCTGTTCATCTCTTTGAAAGAAATAGAGAATAGATAGTGAGATGAGTCCATTTCATGTAGTGCTGCATAATTTTGTCCTGTGACGTCTGACAGGAACAGGAAGAGAGAAACTCTCCTACAAGCTCAATCAGAATTTGAACTATTGTCCATTGTGATTACTAAATTTCTTACAGAATCATAGGACACCTGGACAGCACTTGATCGTTGATGTCGAGGGCTGTCATACAATTCCCTTTGGATCAGCTCATATCATAGTTTCTACAAGACTAAAATTTTCTTTTGTTTCACCGTAATGAATAATGGGTTTCATTATATACCTACTCCCAGGGATGTCACTCGATACTTGATTTCCTCTCCTTATTTATTTTATGTATATTAGTGTAATTAGTCTCAACAAGGGTTTTTATTTTCAGTTATATATTCTTAAAATGCAGTTCCTTCCTCATGAGGCATATGCTGAAAACACAATAGTGACTCCTAAGAAAATTCTCAGGTAAGGCTGAATTGAAATTGGCAAATATTTATAATGTATGGTAAATCAGCAAAGTTTGTATTAGAATATTCCCTTAAATTAGACATTAGATGATAACCTTTGTCGGTGATATTTATGCTTGTTGTTAGATCTTCAGATTACAAATGTGGTTTTGTTTTAAGTGTACTCTGCAGCCTTTTTCCTATTTATTTTTAACCAATACATTTACAACCTAAAAGTTCAATTTCTTTGTATCAAATGCCTTTATTATTAGTAATTAAATCGATTTTCGCTCTGTGAATCTGTTTCCCTTTTAATCTCTTTCTATAATTTTCCATGTAGTCTATTTTTCATTTTTTCAATGCATTTGTATTTAGAAAGTTCCCCACTCTATGGAAGTGATTTAATAAGTATGAGCATGAGACTTTTGGAACTATTTTTAACTCACTTCTAACTCCAACTCCTACTGGGTACTCCAGAAAGTAATTCAAGTGAGTGAATTGTATCTCGTGTATAAGGATATAGATTTATTCTTCAGACTAGAATGACATCACCAGCATTTTCATTATTCTAGACATTTTGAATAGAAATTGTAACTACTCCCAGAGCACTTTAAAGCTCCTAAATTTTATATTGACATTCATTAGTATTATAAACCCTTTTAAGAAAAATTTGAACATTATCAAATTACCAAATTGAGTGAATTTTAAACTCACTATGTATCTAATTTTCATTTATAGGGATACTTGATTTCACTTTCATTTCTAGTTGCTTTTATTTTGTATAGGTACGTTGAGAAGAAGTTTCTAAGATTGTTTTTCATTCGACTTCGATTAAAGGGAAAGAAAGAAAAAGATTTAATTACCAGTGAAACTATGAGAGAAGGTTACGCCCGTGCAGATGACAGTGAAGATGATGAGAAAGGGGACAAAAAGGTAAATTCCAAATTATCATTTCCTTTATCATTGGTTGTTGTATGATTTCTCTCATGCATTTCTTGTTTAATTAGCAGATTTCACTAAAGGGAGGGGGGGAAAGAATGGTACACATGAGGTGATTTATGAAAAATTACTTCAAGTGCCCATTGATCCTAAGGTCCCGGCAATGCCTGGGAAATCATTGATTATAATGATGCTATTTTCTTGGCAAGGCTTCAATAAGAACAATTATGCTTACCGCCAGGACGTATTGTTTTCCCGAAAGGGCCAGGTAACTGTTGGGGATTTTAAAGAATAGAAATTTTAGTTTTGAAGAATAAATGAAAATTTTTTCCTAATCAAGCCCTCTCCAGTTTTTGACACACCATGAATATTTCAAATCAAGATCGTGGATAGCATTTATTATAATAAAATGTCATCTATAATGTTCATATTTCCTGCCAAAAACAAATCCGAGCACATATAGTTTAGGCTTAGTTTTGTACATAAGTTTGTATTCGTAATAATAAATCTGAGTGGAAATCAATTCCAGTAATTCCTACATTTCTCAGGATATAAATTAATAAAATTAACTGTATTAGCCATTCTTCCGCTCCCACTTGAGAGTTATGAACATTATTTTACTTAATTTTTTTATTTAAAATATTAAATGCTTCCAATGTTTTAATAATTGATATATCTTGTGTAATTAAATTATTGTCTCAGGTAAGAAAAAACGCCTCGTTCCTTCACTATTCTTTATTCGATGTGACAGAGCGCTTTCAGAGCATACGCTCCATCATCAGTGCCCTCTTCACAATGATGTGACAGGAACCAAGGATTCCCTGTGACTCCTCCTAGAGTCACAGGGAATCCTTGGTTCCTGTCACATCATTGTGAAGAGGGCACTGATGATGGAGCGTATGCTCTGAAAGCGCTCTGTCACATCGAATAAAGAATAGTGAAGGAACGAGGCGTTTTTTCTTACCTGAGATAATAATTCCTTCACCATCCAGCACCTAAAAAATGGATAAATTATTGTGGTACCAAAAAAATAATTTTATTTATATTCAAAAACTAGGTGAGGATTGTCTTTTGTCATAATGATTTTACCAAGTAAAGTTTAATAGTCATGACAGCACAAAGTTGTTTCAATAACATCAACATATCTGATAAAATAAGATACCAGAATTAAAGAATTTGATTTCCACAACTACCGTTATCACTCCTTTGCGGAAATTCAGCATGAATAAATTGTATTATTATAAATAAATAATACGTTATAAAAATTAAATAATTCAAATGCTATTATAGTTTACATTCCTATTTGAAATAAATAAAGAAATTTTCTAGTGAAAATAAATAACAAATGAGGAGGGGGGGGGGGACCTCACCAATCCGAGTCGTACTATATAAGTCTAAAAACATAACATCATTTGGCATAATATGCCTATATTAAATTCATCTTAATGAGTACTAATAAAATTGTTAACCCCTGCTAAATATCAAAATAAACATCTGATATGTGCATGTTTGCACAAAATACAGCGCTTTTCATATTATGCCTCCCTTACAACCCCCACTCCTGGTTGTCACAAGAAATTTTGACATAGCATATAATCATGGAAAGAGTTAATGCTAATACACATGCCGAGCTTTGTTTAGTTCGTTTCAGTCTTTAGTGTTCATTAAAATTGTTGACTCCCGTTATGGTTGTTAGCGTATATCTTATTTATACTTTGTTATTGAACAAAAGTTACTCTAAATGACAAATTAAACAACTTTTGTTATGTACATATTTGCCGAAAAACTAATAGGAAACGAAATATTGCTATTTTTAATTTCAGACCTCCCTTACAACCCCCACTCCTGTTCGTCTTAGAGAACATTAGCATAGCCTAGTTGGGTAAATTGCAATATACGTGCTATGTTTCATAAACCAAAATAAATAAATAAATAAATTCGATTCAGCCATTTATGCATGAAAAGGTAACAAAGAAACAGACACCAAAGCCACAAATTGCAGATGTTGTGGCTATGGCATGTGAAATGAAAAAGTATTGTGAAATTTCAAAAAAAAAAAAAAATCAATGTACAGACTGTATGTGTATATATATATATTTATATATACGGTGTGTGTAGGTCATTAATGAAATCAAACTAGTGGGAGGGGATGTTTAGAGGGGGATTTTGAAAATTATAAGTATCTCTATTATTATACTTCGGATCAAAAATTGTTTAGAGCCCATCGCTTCATCTTCCTAATATTCATGATACCACCCATTGCAGAAAAGGAACCCCTGTTGTGTAGTCTCCTCCAGCTTCATTAGCAATCACAATGCTCTAGCACCATCAATCCTAGGGGTATGAACTCGTGCATCTGACCATCAGAATGATGCTTCTTCTATGAGAGGAGTTTAATAACTCTGATCACCTTTCCAAAGCTCTTAAATCACAAAAAAACTATATGACGCAGCTTGTTAAAATTTTGATAGGAGTCAACAGACAGATGTCTGTTGATTGGAGCAGACCCATGTCTAAACCGACAGGTGTAAACCATTGTTGTTTGGGTAACGATTCAGTTCTGATTCCCTTAGCTGCAGTAACATCTTGCCTTGGGACAAGATTACTTCTCAGTCCTCTGACCTAGCATATCATTATCATCCTCCCCAGTAACACACTATAAGAATACCCTCTCCCCTACATTCAGTCCCTTACTACCTCTGGTCTCCATGTATTGTACCAACATTTCCAGTTCTGATTTCTCTTGAATTACTTGCCTGGGTTGATTATGCCTTTCACATGTCAAGCTATATTCCATAATAATTCAATAGCTCTATAAGTCCTGTTTGGCAGATGTTCTGTCAATTGTTTATTTACATAACTAATGAAATATTCATTTCTTAATCAAGGGTCTCATCTAAGGAAAATAAATTTCATGATTTTTCATTTGTTTCCATTGAGTTCTCTGTGGTTGGCAACATAGCATATGCCAATTTTCATGTTCACTACCATCGGCCACAATACACACTCTTGTATTCACTTATTGTTGATTATCATAAGTGTGGCTGAGCATTGTACAATCCCAGAACCGACTGGGTATGTTGGGCTGCTTACCTCATAGTGCAAATTTTTAACCAAAGCACTGCATGCAGTAGAAACTCCTTGCTTACTCACCAGCTGAAAATATCATATATTTAATCTTTATAGTCACAATGTTCATAATTTTGTTCGAATTTTGGTTAACCAAGCATGAGTATATCAATAAAGGTGACATTTGTTGAACTTTGATAAAGGATAAGAAATATTTGCAAAGATTAGTAACAAAGTCCGTGGATAGGTTTAATTCAAAGAGGGAAGAGTCCCAAATTAACACTAGAGCTTGATAAACACTCAGAAAACAAGAGAAAGGTTAAAAAAAAAAATGATAAGTATTTGTACTTCAAATAATTTTGTAACCAATTGCAAACTGAAGACTGTAGTCCATAGTACAATATAAGGTAGCCATAGTGGTTGTCCAGTGAAATGGTGTTGATATATTGATACGTGTGTGTAAAGATAAACTATGTCAGTACCATTTCACTAGACTCTCTTTACAGCCATTATGCATATATTATATTATTGCTACAGACTGGTTTTCAGTTCACAATTGGTTGCATATATCAAGTACAGCGTTATCCTTTTTGAGCATCTATCTCTTATTTTCTGAGTATTTATCAAACCATAGCTTTCCTTATACTAACTACTATGCTATATTTTTCATGTCATTGTCAAAATTCTTAAATGTAAAATGTAAACATCCAGCTCACTGTTATAAATTAGTTTTGTGGACATCAATGTCTTTTTGTTTTATGTTTTAGATGTAAATTCAGACAAAAAAGAAATTACTAATAGTTACACTTAATGTTCTAGGAACCACGTTCTCAGAAATTTGGTGCTATAGACGATTACCAAAGCTCTGAAGATGAACCAGAAGGTGATGACGATGATGCCACTACGGCAAGGAGAAGGTTAATTCTTATTTGATTATTGCTCTATGCTTTCATTATCATTATATTAGTAGTTGTATTGAAAGCTTACTGTATTTAAGTTAGCTTAAAATATTTAAGTTTTTACAAATTACAATTCATCAATCCATTCTCCTAAATGAAACTCTAGTGTTCCCACCATTTTGTCTTTCTCTGGAAATTTATTTACATGAAATTTGACATGCACAACTTTTAAATTGGATTCTTCACCAGAATTCATGAACCCCAATCTAAAAATCCAAGATAACATCCTCATTGGTGCACTTTCACTGTATAAAGCAGTACTTTATATATACTAGATTGTTACAAAAGTCCTTGTTCACAAAATTAATTTTATTCAAATGTGAGTACAAAATTTACAAATCAAATTTATTCTTCAAAATACAGGCCATCATTTTCAACTACTTTAACCCATCTTTCAGCCAAAAGTTGTATTTGATGTTGATACCACTCTGCAGTTTTCGAGGCAAAGAACTAATCGCATCCAGATTTGACATCATCGAAGTTTTCGAAGCGCCGACCTTTCAAAAAATGTGCCATTGACCTGAAAAGTCCATAGTCAGACGGTGCCGACGTCTGGGCTGTAAGGAGGGTGGGGCAAGATACTAATCCCGTTCATTTCTGAAAATTTTTCTTTAACTAATCGTGAGCGATGAGCAGGGGCGTTGTCTTGCTGAAATAATGCTTGGGCTTCCAGATAAGTCATGAGGTGCTGACCTTGAACGGACGTTTTGGATACCAAGCTTTTTGAAATGCCAGCTTATTGTAGCATTTGAAACTCCCATTTCTTCGGCTAATCCTCGAGTTGTGACATGTGGATTCCAACCAACTGACTCAAGTAGCACTAGATCATCGATGACTGAAGGACGACCTGATCTAGGTTCATCTTTAAGGCTTGTATTCCCAGAATTAAACCGCCTGAACCAAAATGCGGCCGTGTTTCGATGCACCACACTTTCCCCTTCCACTGCACAAATTTCCTCGGCTGAGGCCTTTGCACTAAAACCTTTTTTCCAATAATGCCTAAGAAGGACGCGGATGACAAATGTTTCTTCCGACATTTCTAGTGAAATTTAATAAACTGAATGAAAGGCAGGGACAGTTGGCGTACATAAATAATTAGAGGATTAGTTAATGTAAACATTGACATAAGAATTGTATTCGTCAGAGATGAAATAAGGATTAAATTAGAGACCTCAATATAAACAACTTGATATGCACAAGGACTTTTGTAACAACCTAGTATATATATCTATATATTAGAATCAAAGGTATGTAAAATAAGTAAATTTAGAACACACCTCTTAGTCCTTATTAAATACACCACCTTCTCTTTATCAATGTATATGTTTTAACTCTGCAATTGATTCTGGGGATTACATTATGCAAATTAGTTGAAAGTTAAAATGGAACTAAGGATATGTTTAACAGTTAACAAAAATATTTCTCTCATCCTCCTCCTCTAAATTCTCATATATCTTAATTTTTTAGAAATCGTCAACTAGAGGAACACCAATATTCTGATCTAGAGGATGAGGATAAGTCAGTGCAAGAAGAAGTTGAAGTAAACGATGTGGATGATGGTTGGGAACCTGCAGAACAAGATGTCAAACCTTCTGTAGAAGAACTCGACAGAACATCTTATGTCAAAAGTCACCATTATATTATCGACTACAAGTATGTTATACGTTTCTAAATACCAATACATAATAATAATTTATTTATTAACATCCACTTTTTGCTACAATGGCTAATTGGGGTGGGTTATCTACAGGTTACCACCCTTTTCTAGCCAGGGCGGGACTAAGGATTTTATTTGTACATTAAAAAAACAGAGCATTCTTGAAGTAGCAGCCATTCAAGGGAGAGCATCCTTATAAATTTCTTCAAGTTCAGTCATTCTCTCACATTTATTTGAAGTGTACTTTAAATTTATTATCACTATTATTAAGTTTTATAATTTATAAGACTACTGCAATACACTTAGTGACTAATTTAATTAGATAATATTTACTTATCAGTGTGGTGGACCTTAAGCCAAGACTGTGAGTTTAACTCCCAGGAAAAACACTAATTTTTTTTTTTTTTACTTGTGTGATAAACAGTAGTGTTATTAGAAATCGTTGGAGTAATTGATAAACAAATAATAGTTAACTTTAAATTGTTAACCATGGAGGATTAATGTAACAAATTAAATTTAAAATAAATAAACAAAATTCTTTAAAAAAATTGAAATCTATACATTTATGAAAATGAAATAAATATAATTTGAGAGCATTAGGGCTTTAAACAGCATTTTTCTGAGATCAGTAATGGTTTTAGTTTTGGGATTCATTTAAATCTTTAAATGACTCTCTAAATTTAATTTAAATGGCCATCAATAGATAATGCTCTGGTTTCAATGACCGTGAAATCAAATAGTCTAGGATTGAAAAGAGCAATTTACCATAAAGATTTCATTGTGTTAACTCTTCACTAAGATTTCTCAGATAAAATATTCTTACTGGTTTTATTTTATTGTTAAAGGTATGATACAGTGAAAGAAGAATGGTGTGAATTGACCTTTGGAATCGATTTGTCTGTTGGACATGTTGATGTCTATTCAAAATTGAAAGACATCTGTGAAGAGAGTGTTATTTATGAAGTTCCAGGAATTAAAAGGGCTATTATACAGGTAATAAAGTCCACTCTCCACACACACACACACCCTTGCGTATACACTTGTTCACCACACACACATGAATTTTGAGAGATTTATGTGGATTTAAATTTGTTTATGAATTTAAAATTAAAATATAAAAGACTTTGGCATTCTTACTAGAGAGGAAAGTACTTGAATTTAATGTAATTTTGTAAACTTAATTGATCCCACAATACTTATATTTTCTACATTTTTAGATTTCCCTTGTGGGAAATCATCTATTAAAGTTGTACTCGTGACGCGATTTTCGAAAATTTTCTACGTGATGAGGAAAATAGGTCTGTTCAAAACTATATATATATATATATAAAACACACACACACACACACACACACACGTCGGTTAACGCTCTAGCGGCCGCAATTTTTGCTTGATCGTTACCAAACTCCATATTTAAACGTTTTATTTAAAAATAAAAGTCAAGTTCGTTAATGGCAGAAATCCGACCAGTGGTAGGGTGGTTTAGAGGGGAGGATTTTTGGAAATTCGAAATATCTCCGTTACTGTATGTCAGATCGAAAAATTGAATAGAACCAATCTTATTGCAAATTGAGTGATCTATAAATGCTGATATGTACATGTTTTCATTATCTTTAATATTAATCGAGATATTTGGGTTTTTAGTTTTCAACCTTCAGTAAACCACCACTCCTTCTCATGTCATATTAACAATAAACTGTAATATTGTGAAGCACTTTATTTGAAGTTAAATAACAAATATTGTTCTCATTAAACTTTTACGTCATGAGATAAATGCGTGTGTGATACAAGTGGGAAATCTGCTTAGTTAACACAGCCCCTGCAAGACGGACTTTTTAATATTTGACCTAACATTTGAGGAAAAACCTATATTTTGCATGTTTAAGTAGATAAATAAGTTTACTTTTTAAAACAACTCCTTACAAAAGAAAAGCAAATCATACAGCTGTACAGGCTTTGCAAATGTTATCAAAAACACCTGTTAAATCATACTATTTACGGATAAGCTCCAAAGAGTTACAATTGAGATGTACATGGTACTGGACGTCCAGTTCTAATTTGGCATAAGTTGGCACCATAGCACCAATGAGTAGGAAAACAGCATAACATAGCAGGAACCTCTGTACTAATTTCACTCTACTGCACTAATTACCTATATTTATTTATTTATTACAGTATTAATCTAAAGTTTAGTATCTAGGATTTTGAATGGTGGCTTGGTATTTGAGTATTCTACCTTACATATTCGCACTTAATATTTGTTAAGGCAAAAATGTAGTTTAAGAAGCGATGTAGAAGATCCATTGTAAATAGAAATGAATAGCTAAAGCAGACGTGTAAACAGATATTGATTTTGTTATAGAATGATAAATTTGGGAAGCCAACTCTAAGGACTGACGGCATACATTTCTCTGAAGTATTCTCATATGAGAATATCATAGATCTAAAGAAGCTCTATACAAATGATGTGCATGCAATGGCAACAATTTATGGAATCGAAGCTGCTGCTTCCGTCATTGTTAAGGAGGTCCAAGATGTATTTAAGGTATAAAAAAAATAATTATTATAGTTTCTTTTTTTAAGAAAAATTAAATCTTGAAAAATCCTCATTATTTTTTTAAACTTACTTCTTAAGTCTTGCAGATGCTATTTTTTTTTATTTTCTGAAATTTCTATTAACAATTTGGCTGCCTGACAATTATTGTTCTTTTAAAGCAAATTTACCTTAGGGGAAATTGGGTATTGAGGTTGTACTCATGACACTATTTTAAAAATAAATCTTCAAATGACCATCAATCCTACTTAGATGATGAAAATGAGGTCTGTTCCAAATTATTATTTATGTGTATGTATGTATGACATACTATTCTGTTTTCTTATGTGTTTTGGCTCCCAATTAAAATGACACTTGGTTCAAAAATTATTCACATAAAAATATCAACAAACTTTAAATGTTATTAATTTCTTTGTATGTTTATGGCCCCTTCATTATATACCAGTTTTCACATTTATTAAAAATTTGACGTAGAGACCACATGTCTTTATACTCCTATTAAATTAAATAAACAAAATGTTTGGTTGCTCTTCATTTAAAATTATTTCAATTGGAAGTGATATAAGATATCTCCATTTCAATATATAAGATCCAAAAATGTATTTGTATGTATTTATAGATCTTTTTACAATAAACAAAAATGGTTATATACAAAATTATTAATCTAATATGTTTGGACAAATTTTCAATTTTTTATCCCCCCCCCCTCCTATAAACCCAAGGGGAAGTACACAACTAGTCCTTATGAGTCCTAAATATGAAAGTTCAATATTCTAAGGGTTGGTACATAAGTACAGGCATCATGCCGAAACGAGTCATAATTGGTTCAGGAAAGATCTATATGTATAATTTTGTTAAGCTCTGAAAATTTTCGTGATTATAATACTTTATATAGTTTATACAAGAAAGTAAAAATACTATTAAAGAAAGCCGATGATGCTTTGTCATACTGAAGCCTCATGTTTCATATAATTTTCATGTAAATCCAAATTTAATCCTAAAGGGAGACCTTTAGCATAGAACTAGTAGAAGATTTTAGGTCTAAAACAAGTCCATTTAAGAAGAAGGCTTTATGCATAAAGGTAGTCTATGTAATTATTTCCAATTTTTTTCAGGTTTATGGTATTATTGTGGATCCTCGTCATTTGAACCTGATTGCAGCTTACATGACTTTCAGTGGTACTTATCAACCTCTTTCCCGGAAAGGGATGGAAGATGGTGCATCTCCTCTTCAACAGATGAGCTTCGAATCATCTTTGGGGTAAGGATAATCATAAATTATATTAACTAGTATAAAAGTGTGGGATACATGAGGGGTCTCTTCCTTCTCATCATACATTTGACTCTCAAAATCTTGTGGTCTTTAGAATAACTTGGATAATAATAATTCACCACATTCACACATAAAATCACTATAGTTTACCAATTAATGAAGTCAAAACCAGGGGTTTCTAATTTACATTTCAAAAATATATTGTACCCATTTGGAATAATTCTCATATATATATATATATATATATATATATATATATATATATTTATATAAAAAATTGTAACCTCTGTCTGTTCATTGATTTTTTTCACAAAATTTCACGATAACTTTTGTTTCACATGTCATAGTCACCATAACTGCATTTTGTTTCTTTCGTGTGTTTGTTTGTTTCCTTTTCATGCATAAACGGCTAAACCGAATTTTATGAAACTTGGTATGTACATTACTACTAACCCAACTTAGACTTTAGGCTATATTAATTTTCTCTGAGACGAACAGGAGTGGAGGTTATAAGGGAAGCCAGAAATTAAAAATAGCGATATTTCATTTCCTATTGGTTTTTCGGCAAATATGAACATTACAAAATTTGTTTATTTTGTTATTTAGAGTAACTTTTGTTATATACACTTTTTTCATATACCGAATTATAAACGAGATATACGTTAAAACCTATAGCGGAAGTGAACAATTTTATTTGGGACGAAAGACCCAACTAAAATAAATAAAACTCGGTATGTGTATTAGCACTAACACTTTCATTATAACAAACCATACAAACATTTCTAGGGACGGGCAGGAGTGGGGGTTGCAAGGGAGGCCTGAATTTAAAATAGCGGTATTTCGTTTTCTATTCCTTTTTCGGCAAATATGAACATAACAAAAGTTGTTTATTTTGTTATTTAGAGTAACTTTTGTGATATTCATTTTTGTCTTTTAACAAAGTATAAACGAGATATACACTATAAACTAAAGCGGGAGTCAACTATTTCATTGGGCGCTAACAATTAAACCGAACTTAAAAAAAACTCGGTATGTAAATTAGCACTAACGCCTTCCTTATAATAAGCCATACTAACATTTCTAGGGACGGGCAGGAGTGGGGGTTATAAGGAGGCCTGAAATTAAAAATAGTGATGTTTCATTTCCTATTCCTTTTTCGGCAAATATGAACATAACAAAAGTTGTTTATTTTGTTATTTAGAGTAACTTTTGTGATATTCATTTTTGTCTTTTAACAAAGTATAAACGAGATATACACTATAAACTAAAGCGGGAGTCAACTATTTCATTGGGCGCTAACAATTAAACCGAACTTAAAAAAAACTCGGTATGTAAATTAGCACTAACGCCTTCCTTATAATAAGCCATACTAACATTTCTAGGGACGGGCAGGAGTGGGGGTTATAAGGAGGCCTGAAATTAAAAATAGTGATGTTTCATTTCCTATTGGGGTTTCGGCAAATATGCACATAACAAAAGTTGTTTATTTTGTTATTTAGAAAAATTTGCTCAACACTTCTTTTCAATATGAACTACCAGGTACCTCACCTGGAAAAATTAATTCAAATGTATGTTAATATTTTGTCCTTAATAATTTAATTTTTAAATATATATATATATATATATATATATATATATATATATATATATATATATATATATATATATATTATATTTTCCTTTGCACATTACCCATGCACAAAGGGCGTTTATTTGCTACATGTACCATACTATTACAGTATATAACATGTATGTTCATAATACATAGTGTTTTGTATACAAGAAATGTTCATAAATTTGTTCTTGAAGTTAATAAAAGAAATAAATTAAACAGAAAAATAAAAAAAAATAAACGAAAAAGAAGAGAAAAAAAATGAAAAACAAAAAAAGATAAATAAAAAGATACCTTTTTTGGGTATGGGGGGGGGGTTATGATTTCCAGAAGGTATGGAGATTTGCTTTTTCTTTGATTAAATCTGTTATGATGTAAGAAACCAGAAAGTGTCTTTGCTTCTGAGGAAAAGGTGCTGCTATCCTCTATTCCTTTTTACTACCTTAACCTTTTTGTGCTAAATGTTTAAAGAAATTTAATTGCTTTCAGATTTTTGAAAAGTGCAGTTCTCCGTGAGAAAAAGGATGACCTTGTCTCACCATCAAGCAGGCTGATGTTAGGTGCTCCTGTTAAGAGTGGGACAGGTTCTTTTCGCCTTCTTCGAAAAATTACTTCTACATAAGATATGCGCTTAGTGATTGTAAAATTTTAAATTCTTTTCAATTTTATCTCTCGTAAGGTGTTAAAAGAAAAGAAAAACTTTGCTTAAAAAATACTTTTTAACTATAAATGACTTAAGATTGTATAATAGTTTGTATATAATGTAATAAATAAAGAGGCTGTGATTTGGTGATCTGTAAAAGATTAATTTATCCTAATTTATTTATTAATGATGATTAAACCAGAAGTATAAAATGATATAAGTAAAAATTAAAGTCTAATACCTGAAAGTGGATGTTTCCTAAGGCACAATAATTGGTAAACATTTATTGGAAGGTCAAATTATTAGGAAAAGGGGAAGAGAGTGACGAAGAAAGTCATATTTTGAAGATTTAAAAACTCATTTAGATTTAAGTAGGTTTGGCATTATCAAATTAGTAGCTTATAATAGAAACCAGAGGTTACAAACAATGAGGTGCAGTCTTTAACCATAGAGTTAGAGCAGGACCTCACAGGTCCGATTTGTTTATATGAAATAAACATAATTCTTTACTATTTAAAAAAAATACAGTAAATGTTGCTTTCTTGTTTAAATAAACCCTTGAAACGCCCACTCGAAGGTTAAATCTTGATGATAAGACCTGAGCATTTTACTGGTTTGTGATTAAAAAACCATCAGGTCTTTCCCCTTAAGACCAATACTGTTACTAAAAAAAGTCCACCACACAGAGGTTGTGTAAACTTAAGCAGATAGCATAACTTCCTGCTATGACTTGGTGATGATCTCAACATGAATCCAATTCATAATAATTCAGATATGACAAATTTTAATTTTTTCTCCCCCCCCCCCTCCCTCACCAAATTGTGTAATTTTTATTTCTGATTGATACAATTAAATATCAAGTAATGTATTGATACAATTATAATCGTGTAATCTGGAACATAAAATCTTAATCGGTGATGTCGCACTGAACATATTTGAGTATATCTCACAGAGTAAAAGCACAATGAAAAGAATATTTTATATTTAATCTTGAATAGAACTTTTTATGATATATCGGCTGATTGGTTATACGAGGTGAGTAGAAGTGGATTTAGTGAAGACTGAATACTAAAACTATAGATATCTCCATTAATATTCGAGAGAAAAACTTATAGAACATCTAATGGAAATGAAATTTGCAACAAGATTGGTTGTGTATAATGTCTCGATCCAACTCATAATAAAAGATATTTTGAATTTTCAAATTTGCCTGTCTCTTACCCCGCCCCCACCCCTTTACCTTGTCAGATTTCAGTAGTTAATGAACTTGATCTTTAGTTTTACATGAAACGGTTATATATGCAGTTTGGTAACATACGTCAAGCATTTTTTGTAACTATTTATCAGTACTAATAATTCTTATAATTTAAAAATTAATTTTTAATATATTAGGAATATTTATTTTGTGTTCATAAGTAGTGTGGTTAATGTTTTTTCATATACATATATAAATATAGAGTTTAATTTGCTTTTTGTTTCATTAATGAAGCATATTGTTACTTTTATTACAAAAATAATAAACGTTGTTTATTAAAGTTCTTTTGGATTGCAAAATTAAACACACAAGCTTTAGAGTTTTTATCACTGCACAATTTATTTAACAATGCACTACACACTTTGTTACTTATTCTTAACTATTACTCACAGTATGCACAAATAGCTTCTTATTGCACAGTCCAATAACTCACTCACGATCACTGAAGTTCACAAAAACATGGCACTGCACTGATCTTCACAAAGATAACGCTACTCCACTGTCCTTTACTTCACGTCTAGATCCCGGACGAGTATTACCGAAAACGGGCTAGATCATTGGTCAGCCCCTTTCATCTACTTCGTACTTCTTAAAATATGTGATTATCTTGCTTAATTTTACATGCACATAGTTTTCGCATAATGAAATGATAAAGTAAAAATATGTTACTTAATTTATGATAATAAACACGTACTATTGAATTGATGAAGTATAAGCATTTGACAACAAAAAGTCGAATAAAATAATTTGTTTGACAAAATAAACTTTGCTCAAGCGGTAATTGGGTTAAGAGTCATTTAACATTCTAACAACATTTAAAGGCAACACTGTAACTGGTTACAGTAAATAGGCATTAATATAGTAAAAGAGAATTAGTTGCTGGGATTTTATGATTAACATTTCTATAATTCTAATGATTTTTTGAAATGTTTATTGTATTTTCTTCCTTGTTAATGAATTAACTAACATCAATGCTCCAGTCTTTATTTTAACATAAAAATACATTATAGATATATCACATTTATAAAATAACTTTTGGAACTTATAAAATAAATCAAAGTTTCTGGGCTCTTTCATCAGACAGTCCAGGTTACAGTAAACTCTTCCTTTAGACTCCAGTTCATCTTATCAATATCCAGTACCTAAAATAAAGTCTTTATTTAATTTATTGATCCATTGAAATGAAAATATTAAAGTAATTGTTTCCCAAGACAAAGTTAGTTACATTTATAACTGGGAATGCTTACTTCACTCGTTTTTTTCAACAATTAAAAAAGAAAAATTAATAGAAGTGAATTCCCATTCCTGTAAAAGCTGTCTTCTTGTTATTTTAAAGTACTGCTTCCATAACGCAAAGGTCACTCCTTTTAGTAAAAAATAATGATTTCTTTGAGTCTACCAATATTTCTAGAGCAAAGAAAACTGGTATATGAATTATTTTGGACACATTGGCATGATAATGTGGCAACATTAACCTATGATATTTATGATTACTGAAATTAATAATTTGTGATATCTTAAATACAAAACAAAGGGGAACTAAAATTTTCTTAATTCTTCATCATGCTGTTTTCAATTATAAACACAATATTTTTCAACAAAGAAGTCATATACATCTGCTAAAATTGAAAATGCTAGAGAATACGGTTCATCTCAATTTATATTTGTAGAAATAAAATCCAATATACAAATTATTTGTTCAGAGATTCCAAGATATAGTTCACTGTTTCATTTAAGAAATAGCATTTGATGACTGTTAACAATCTCTTCCGTGTCACAGTTTTTCTCATCCACTTGATCTCATTTCAACATTCTTTGCCTATCTTTTCTGTAGCTTAGATGTTAGTGGTTTGGTCTAGATTACCCAGACATTGGTTGCTATATTCTATTCATGAAAATAAAGAGCCATTTCATGATATAATGAAAATAATACATTAAACAAAAAAATAAATTGAGGAAGACATAATTTCATGGAAAAGAGGAGAAAGATATGTCACAATTTTATAATTCGTTATTTACATTTACATCTTAAATGAAGTTTAGGATAGAAAGTCAGGAAGCCTAAACATCATAAATGAGTAATTGCTTATAGTATAGAATTTAAAAAGAACTGAAAAGATTAATATAACCATCCACTTATAAGCTACCATACCTTATAAATTTAACCCGTGTAATTAAGAATACTTCCATACTTCTAGACTCTAGTTAAATGTCTTGTACAATGAAAGAGGTTTAAACGGTATGGGCCTAATTTTATTATAAGTTAAAGGTGATGCGAAGTTTTAGGTTATATTATCATAGGTAAAGAATAAAATAAAAATTAAAAAAAAAGAACTTACTTTTGAAGTATAAGTAAAATTAAGAGAGTGTCCATTAATCTCAACAGATTTAACGGAAGTGAAGTTTCCTAAAATAAGTACAGATCCGAGAGTTAAGTCTTGCTCCCAAGTCCAAGAAATTATTTTGTTTTGTAAGCTATTGTTCCTAGCTTCAAATGTCATTAAGTTGTAACTACCTTCTGAAAAAATAAATAAAACATATGCCAGATGAATGAAGAAAGTAAATTGTATTTTTGTTTCCATATTTAACAATTTTTACAATGTAAAGAAATTTACAGAAGTTGGGTTAGCCCACAAGCTTGAGTGACAAGTTCTTTCTACTTTGAAAATAAATTTAAATTTATACTTTTGGATTTTAAATAAAATAATAAATACTTAAAATAACATAAACAAATCAACAAAATACAAATTTAGAGTGGCAAAATATTATAATATATAGTTTTAAAAATAATCAAATTTATACTTTAATACTCTATTTACATAATTATAAAGTAATGAATAAACCATCTCCATTTAATATTTTTCTGACATGGTTTTATGAAGAGCAAGTGTTGGGGTTATTGTTATGCCCAAGTACTTGCAGTGATCTACAACCTCAATCTGTTGAGCTTTGTATGTCCAAATCTCTAGCTGGACGCCTACCTTTCCGAAAAACTATGATTTTAGATTTATCAAGATTAACTCTAAGGTTCCACAAGTCACAATAATTTGCAAGCTTATTAACCATAGTCTGCAGCAACATTTTATCTTGTCTTGAGAACACTATGTCATCTGCAAATACTAGACTGTTAACAACAATTTCATCAATTGTGATTCCAACACTTTTGAAGTCCGGAAGGCCAAGTATGTAAAAAATAAATAGTAATGCCCTTAAGTTATCTCCTTGTTCAAATTTTTTAAAAAAAGGAAGAAATAGTGTTTTTTAGCCAAATTTCTGATTTGTACAAAGTTTATGTATTATATTTACAATCTTTGATGGCATTCCAAGGTTGTAAAGCTTGTACAAAAGCGTAAGGCCTATCGATGTCTGGGTTTATATTGAATGGTCTTGCATATAAGACTGGATCATTGGAAATCTGATCATGGAAAACCATCCCCCTAAGTGAATATCATTGCTAAAAGGAGAACTTCCTTTGTTCAGAGTTTTTTTTAAAGACCAAAATTTCTTTGCATCCTTTACATTTTTAAACTTACTAATCAATTCTTTAAAGTAAAGTAACTTTTTCTGAATACATACTTTTTTAAAGTACCTATTTGCTTGTAAGTATAAATGTTTAATTGAGTCCAAATTGCTTTATCGATAAATATATCGATAATTAAATAATTAAAATAATAATTAAAGTAATTTAAATGGATGCTTACGAGCTAAAAAACACTGCTGGTCAAACCAAGGTGTTGATAAGCCAAGAGGAGAATTTTTATTTGTATCAGGGTATATTATGCCAGATATATGTTGCCACATGGGACTTGACAATAACTGATATGTTGCATAAAAAGCCAGGCTTTCATTATCAGTTAAGATACCTTGGAGAAGCTAGGAGAATGAGTTGG
Organism: Riptortus pedestris; assembly: GCA_019009955.1. NCBI lineage: Eukaryota > Metazoa > Arthropoda > Insecta > Hemiptera > Alydidae > Riptortus > Riptortus pedestris. The sequence goes on along the minus strand of CM032232.1, from coordinate 39,509,018 downwards.
TAGAAAATACCAAGACAACTATAAGACCCCAATAATCAGGTTACAAATACATCTGCATTATAGTTCCCAATACAGAACTTTTACTCATGGATTGCCTTGGCTCTTGTATTAATGATCAGAATGTTTTAAACTTAATTGTTTTCAAATATGTATTCATTTTCTTATGATATTACAGCCTTTTCTTACAACTTTCCCTGTACATAGTTTATATTATGACAATTACTGACAGATACATAAACATAAATTAAAGAAACAATATCTCATTAAAAAGTTCAATTAATCTTTAACTTACCATAGGTTTCTCCATCATCAACATAAAGTGATCCAACAGCAGAGTTTGAAGTATCAAGAGCAACTATTAAGAAGAAAGGGTTTTTTCGACTGAAAAATAAATGCAATTATTGAATCAGTCCAGTCATTGATTTCCAACAAATAAGTCAAGCCTGATTGCAAGAACACAATACCAATAAAAATATAGTAAATTACATACACACACACACATAATTATATATATCTATATATATATAAAATTGTAACCTCTGTCTGTACATTGATTTTTTTCGCAAAATTTCACGATAACGTTTTGTTTCACATGCCATAGACACCATAACTGCATTTTGTTTCTTTGGTGTTTGTTTGTTTGTTTATTTGTTTGTTTGTTACCTTTTCACGCATAAACGGCTGAACCGAATTTAATGAAACTTGGTATGTGTATTACTACTAACCCAACTTAGACTTTAGGCTATACTAATATCCTCTCAGAAGAACAGGAGTGGGGGTTATAGGGGAAGCCTGAAATTAAAAATAGCGATATTTCGTTTCCTATTGGTTTTTCGGCAATTATCCAAATAACAAAAGTTGTTTATTTTGTTATTTAGAGTAACTTTTGTTATATACCTTTTTTTCGTATACCGAATTATAAACGAGATATACGCTAAAACTTATAGCGGAAGTGAACAATTTTATTTGGTACAAACGACCCAACCGAATTAAATAAAATTCCGTATGTGAATTAACACTAACTCCTTCATGATAATAAGCTGTACCATTATTTCTAGAGACGAGCTGGAGTGGGGGTTGTAGGGGAGGCTTGAAATTAAAAATAGCAATATTTCGTTGACTATAGAGTTTTAGGCAATTATGCACATAACAAAAGTTGTTTATTTTGTTATTTAGAGAAATTTGCTCAACAATTCTTTTCAATATGAACTACCAGGTACACCACCTGGAAAAATTAATTTTAATGTATGTTAATATTTTGTCCTTAATAATTCAAATCTATGCACAATGCACAGGAAACGGGAAATATGACAATATGGAGGACAGTGAAGTCTTACATAAAAAATTAATTTTATTATTAACAAATCCACAGAAACGATGGGTATTAATCCGTATAACACTGGGATAAATGTCAAAATATTGTGCAAAGTCAAGCCTTGCCAAAAAAATATCATCACCATTCAGCCTCAAATGAATTCCCGGGCGAAGCCGGGTATCTGAGCTAGTATATATATATATATATATATATATATATATATATATATATATATATAAAATCCCTCATGAGGGCTACATAATCAGAGTTATTCTTAGGCATCCTAAAATTTAGAGAATATATTTTTATTTTAATTCATTCTCATAAAACTGCTGTCTATGATCCAGCATCATGCGGAAATAAAACATGTCTGTGAAAAAACAACTAGCAGGAAATTAAAAGGACTATCGCACTAATGATCATGTACACGAACTCTCAAGTGAATATTGGCTTATTAGGAGTTTGGGATTACTCAAGCCAGAAACTGAAAAATGCAAATAGCTCAGTTAATATTAGACTTAGAGAGAAAAAATCTTTGTAGAACAACAATTAAAGTAATTAGAAAATTAAATCGGGAACAATGTTGGTCATATAACATCTTTTATTCAACTCATAATCTAACCCCCCCCCTTTTTGGTCCGACTTCAGACATTAATACTCTTGGTTTTTAGTTTTACATGAAACGCTCAAATACCAGCCTAAATTCCATTAAGTGGATAACATTATCTCACCTTGCTGTAGTTGTCTGGGCAGGAACCTGGCAGGGCAGTATCCTTCCTCCCCTAGCAATGAGTGGAACGGGACCTTTATCAGGTGCTGGAACAGAGACCCTCTGCCCTTTGCTCTCTATCACTACAACAGAATCTTTGCCATCTCCGAGGAAGAACCACCTTCCCTTTGGCAGGTATGGAGTCACAAATGTAATACCCTAAAAGAAGGAATCTATACATCAAAATGAAATTGTGGGCACTCAATGAATTAACGGCATTGGCTTTTTTTCTATTTTATCAAGAACTCCGTGGTTATATTATTTTTTCTCGTTGCAAGGTTAATGAAGTGAAATTCATGCATCTTTTAACTCATGCAAAATAAATTATGAGCAATACCTCATTTTCAAACAATGAGTGGAAGTTGTACTTGAAACTTTAATCATACCTCCATGTATTACAGTTATGGGTAGTGTACAAAATAAAAAAAAAAGAATAAACATAAAATGTTTTTGTAAGTATTTTAAAGCACTGAAAATTTGAGTATAAATATTACAAAACTTTGATTTCACTCAATACCACTTTTCATTCTTTTTACCTCATCTTTCTTGATTCATTTTTAATGTGAGAGAAAGAGGGTAGGAAATGTAGAAATAGTGATAAAGTACTAACTTCCTTAAGGACAGGAGCAATCAATAAACCATCACCCCAAAAGAACTGATCTTCTATATCATATGTATTTTCATCATCAGGAACACTAAAAAATAAATAAATGAACAATTAGAATAAAGTATGGATTCATATGATGTTGCTGCTATGAAGGCTGTATGTACTTTATATGTAGCATAACTATAATAAGCAGTTCAATAGATATCTCTATTAAGCTGTTCAATAGAAGTAACCAGTCCCCCTTATAGAAGCCATGTAATATATTAATTCTATCAAAATAGCTACAAATACACAGCTATACATGTCTAAAAATTAGTTGCAGTGAAATGTTGGTCTAAAATGGAAATTAATTATTCCGTAGGGTAATCACCTACTTTTTCTTCAGGTTAGAATTCACCCAAAGTATCGAAGAATATGACTATTGGGCTCCAACCAGGGTTGTGGTGCAGCTAATCCTCATGTTACTAAGAGTTGGAGAATCACATTCACTGTCCGTCCCACTTCTGTAAAAAATCTGATGTAGGGTCCACATGACTTGCTAGTACTTTAATTAAATTAAATAAACAAAATGTATGGTGGTACTTCACTTGAAAGTGATATACAACACACACCTTTTTATGATAAACGAAAAAAGGTACTAAACAAATTTATTGTATCCCTAATATGTACAGAGAAATTTGTAGTTCTTTATTTTGCATTCCTCTAAACCTCCCCCCCCCTTAAGTCGATTTTTAATAAAAAGGAGAGGTACACAACTAGACAGTTCTATGCCAAATATGAAATTTCAATATTCTAAGGCTAGCCATTTTGAGTTATGGGAGATATGTACAGATGTCATAACAAAACTAGTTAAAATTGGTCCAGTGAGGGTCAAAGCGAATAATTCTGTTGAAATTTAAAAACCGAAAACCTTTTGCTATTACACTTCCCTTACTTCATATAAGAAAGTAAAAAACTGAGACAGTAAGTTAGATTCAACTGAGAAGAATGGTCAAGAAAGAACTTAAAATTCAATATTGGAATCTCTAGAGCGCATTCATTACAACCAAAAGCAAGCACAATTTTGGTGACTCCAATATAATGTGGATGTAGTGGCTCTGTAGATCTGATGGAGAGAAAATGAGATAGAATGGTTTAAGATCATGGCAGGGGCTCTGGCTTTCCTATGACTGTAGCAAATAGTAGATAGTCACTTTAATATTAAATCTTAATAAAGTACATATGCAATATTAATTTAATGAGGATTGACTTACATGTAGAATGTTGGCCGAACGACAGGCGAACCTGAAGTATAAGCTTCCCAGAAGAGTGTATACAGATATGGTAAGAATGTATACCTCTGTGTTAGAGCAATCTTTGCAATATCGCCTATCCCCAATGACACTGGGTCTTGAGCCTTTGAAAAACAAAAAAAAACAGATAAACTTAAAAAAACTCTCAATCTATACTGACTTCATTAATGAGAATTCTTATTTTATAAACCTAATTTCCAGATTAAGATTACTGTGTATAATTAACATATAGTTAGGAGAATGCACTGTGGAAAGAATACTATATAAAGAAAAGAGTGTTTTCCCTGGTAAGAAGTGGGATGAAAGTATTGAAGAATAGGAGATCATTGTGGCCAGATCTTAAGAAAACGGACTGACAAGGGAAAGAAAAATAAAATGTCACACTTGAAATAATGAACTACAGTTTGACATTGGAAACAAATTAGGTAAAGAGGGAAAATGATTTTTCTGACAGAGAGTTAATGGGCTGCTCCATTATAAATAAACTTATAAAGGTCTGGCCTTGAAACTTTAAGTTCAAGTCAGACTCCTTTGGTGTCATTTTTTTTTTTTTTTTTCTTTGTCAAGTTATCACAAATAATTCATTCACTAGTATCTGTGTTAGGTCAGTTATGCCAAACCCTTTTTTTTTTTTTTTAATAAGACACACCATAGTTCATTTTTGTTCCCTTAAACGACCAAGTGTCAGTTGCAGAGACTTCTGTCCGAAAAATGTTCACTATAAATGGATTCTACAATCCTAACAACCTACCATTCTGACCAATGGATTATTCAGTTCCAAAAACAGGGTGTACTATAAGTTCCTGGCATTGTGGTATAGCCCACACACTAATTTTCTTTAAAACACTGTATCCCTAAATGGTTTAGGTTAATGAATATAAAAATGAATGATAGCTAACTAAAGATTACACACGAATTAAGATTAACTTATTGTTAGTTTGAAATAATGTCGTTACTCACTATTAAATCATCACTGTTATGGTTTCTAGAGAAAGGATAAAAAGCTCCAAGCTGAGTCCATCTTGAACATAGGCTAACAGTTGTGTTATCATTGAACCCACAAATATCAGCTCCAACCAAAGGTATTCCAAAAAGTGTAAAGCTGAACATATCTATAAAATAGGAATGAAATAAGTGGAACAGACAATAATTTACAATGTAAGAGTTCATAATTCTTTTGAGATGGAGTATTTTTATATAACCAGGTTGTCTACACACCTCAAATGCAAAACTTTTATTTCACTCACACATGAAAATACAAAATACATATTATGTATGAATATAACATTACCTTAATAAAAAAGAGAGACAACAATTTCATTTTCTGGAATGTTTTGTTTGCCATTCAATTATGAAATGTCCAGCATTCGATCAGAAATGTTTACAGAATATCAAAAATATAGGAGTTAAATTTTTGTGACATTATGATGGAGTTATGAGGATACATTGAATAATTGCAGATCCCGAGGAGGGTAAAAGTACAAGTAAAGTACAATTTTAACTTAAAAGGTTGATTGGTTTTATACTTGTACCAATGTAAATTATACTTGTAACAATGTAAATAATATCAGAGTTTAAAACTGACAAAAAAGGTGTTCTTTCATAACCAAAGTTGCACTAAATCAAACTAAAATTATACCCCATAAAGTTAATGATAAGGTATTACACTTGTGGCTGATAAAAAGGAAAGTCTTGTGATATATCCCACAAGAGAGGGGCAATTTTGATGTTGCTTAAAAAATATGAGCAAAGAAAAGATGATCATGGGGAAGTGATATTAAAAAAAATACTCACATATGGAGGAGCCTAAATATTTCAGATGCTCCATACAACCTGTCAGGGATGTCTCTATAATAGAACTCTTTCTAAAAAATCTCTACTTCTAATAAAAATGAACTAAATATAAAGCACATAATCCAGATAAAAGAAGCTGGGTTAGCATGAAACCTATGTGTTTTGTAATATCTAAGTGAAAATAAAAGTGGTAACTAAGTAATAATTGAATACAAAAACATTTAAGGTCTACTAAAAATCAAAGATGGACTATCTATGGGACAATTAACTTAGCTATACTCAGATAGGCAGGTCATATTCGGATGAGGGAGGTGAAGATTCGAGAAAAAGTTCTGAATAAAGTACTTCATCAAATCTGAAGGACAGCAAGAGTAAAGTTCCGTGATGACAAGTGGGAGATGACAAATGCCAGAAATTTATTGAGGATCAATAATGAACTGGAAGAAAACACTTAATTCAGCCGAATGGCATTGGCTCATTGAAGAAGCCAAGACCAAGTAAACAATAAAGTTACTATTGATATTGAAATACGGTACGATTTTGAAAGTACAACTTGAAAGTGCAAAAGTTAACATGGTGAACAAAACAGAGAAGCAAGGAACTAAAACAGAAACGAATATGGTGAACATCATGGTAGGCTGAGTATGGTCTGCAATCCTGTACCTAGGCCACACATCCTTGGCTCTGTTTACCAAAAATCCAACCAGTGAAGAAGGACTAACTGCCTTTCCAGAACATGTAATAAGAACAAAATCACAAATTTAACTTTCCAGCATGCAGAGGCTGCTTAAACTAAGTAGAATTCCCCCATGTACAACAACAGTTGTAGAGCATCATTAGTTTAACATTTTTAGGTCCGACTCATATTAAAGGAGATATTTGAATTTTCGAATTCCTCCCTCCATCAATACCATGTCCAATTTAAACCAATTAACTCATAAAATCTTTAGTGTTGAATGAAAATGTAAAATGTCGATTATAGCATAGATGAAATAAACATTTCTGAGTCAAGATTGTAAAATCTTAATTGATGATGTCATCATATATTTGTATCTATCCCACATAATTAAGGCCCATTGAAAACAATATTTGGTATTTAAGCTTTAAATAAGATGTTTCATGGTAAATTGGCTTATTGTTAACTGCGATGACTAAAGGTGGGGGTTATTGGAGACTGAAAATTAAAAAAAATCAAATATCTCGGTTAATATTTGAGATAGAAAAAAAGTGTATATAACATTTATAAAAAAAATATATATATATATATATATTGGTTCTTTACAATTTTTTGATATCCATCTCATAAATTTTGAAAATTCCCCCTCGTAAACCACCCCCCCTCTCCTCTCACTCATCCAGTTTCACTTGTTAACGAGCTTGATTTTTAGTTTACATAAAACGTTTAAATATCAAGTTTGGTAATGACCAAATAAAAATTGTGACCCCTATATGTAAATATACTTTTAAAGGACCTTATTTGCGTCATCTCTGGCAGGATCGATGGATTTTTTTTTTTTATGAAAATCACATGAGTACAATCTCAAAAGCTGATTTCCTTTAAGAAAAACCTGCTAACAAAGGTTAAAGTTAGACTCTTATTATTAAGAGGGAGTTAAATATTAACCTGGAATGGACTGAGCCATATCAGACCAGCTGGAGTGGACATCACCAGTCCAATGGCCACTGTAAGCACCAATCCCTGGAGATCCTGATCTTGAGATCACAAGTGCTCTTTTACCATCTCTAGCATTCACCATAGCACTAGAAAATAATATATATAAAAATCAAATCTAAACCTCAATACACTGCATACTTCTTCTTCTACTCTTCTTTAAAGAACAGTTTTCCCCCGCTATACTTATCAATGATGTCTTTGGATTGACGCTGATATTAGCCAATTTCATTACTAAAAAAAAATAACTTTTGGGAAATCAATAAACAGACTTATCTTTCTTTTCTCTAGTCATGATTGCTACCAAAATAAAGACCACTCTTTATTTACCTAAAAAATACAAAAAGAGTGTGAATAGGAACTTTTCACCCACTTTACAAAAATACAAATACATCATCAGAGGCTTTCTAACACAATGATAAGGGGTGAAAGATATTTCCAAATATGATTAAAAAACTGAGAGAGGGGCAGATTTGTTTCAATACAATATTATTGCCCAGGAGTATTGATTTCAGTTGTTGAAATATTTGTAAAGGTTAGGGGATTTTCAATACCATGAGTAGGACACACAGTGTTTTTACAGTGAGCAACAACTGCATGCACCTTGCTAACCTTTCACTAGAAACAAAATCTAGTAAACTGCTGAGAGAGTGTAACTTGTATGTCCTCAGTGTTAGGCTTTCATTCATAAGTTTACCCAAATTACAATAAAATTCTTTTCAAATCAATCCATGGCAAAGTAGTGAGAATAAGAACTTATTATACAATACTGAATAATATATAACTTGATTTCCAGTGAAAATAAGTTTGAAGCCAGTCTACAACTTGTAAGGAATATTTTATAGTAGAAGATAATTCAATCAAATTCTATCTTGATAAGTAGACATTAATCAATATGACTGACATGGTACCAGTGATATTTAAGCCAGAATTTTCATTCCTGAGGGAATCAGGACTTCTTGTCCAAGGGGATGATTGCCAGACGTAGCCAATAGATACAGCAGATGAAATTGTTTGGTAGTTCTGATAAAATCAAAGATGTATTCAAGTGTCTAGAACTAAATAAAACAAATCTAAAATACAGGGAAAAGATCTGTATGAGTAACTAATTGCTATTTTCAAAATATACAGTACAATACTTGCAATTTAGCACATGAATAATACACACATTATTTTTTAATAAAATATTTTCAATTTATTCATTGGATGGATTCATATAGGTTGTCCTGAACGTTTTTAAATCTATCTTGTAACATAGCTGTGTAAAGCAGCATATTTATCCTATATGGTTTAACCTTACTCCAAATAGCCTTTTCTATATAATCCAAATGAAAACAGAGTTGAAAGGTTATAGAAATATCCCCATGTTTTAATGGGGGGTTTCTAAAAACAAAAATATTTGACAATAATACACTTAGAACATCAGTGCTCATAACAATGAGACTGAAGGAACACAGCCCAATATATTGTAAGACATACACAACTTTTGAGGTACTAATCAAAAACTTGTACAATAAACAAAGTGGTAAATATTATCACTTTTATTTTATTTTTGCAAAAAAATAACTATTAAACAATTAGTTATCCATAAAAATATTCTCAATTCGGTGATTAGCAAGATTAGCAAAAAAAATTCATTAATTTTAATACAACTATCACAGTGGTTTTCTACACTTCATCAAAAATAAATCATTACACTATGGTAATTACAGGTACTATTGATTTTATTTAAACAACTAATCTATAAGAATAAACCATGTTAAATGTAAAGATAAAGGTGTACTTACAAATTAGTAATAACAGCCTCAAGTGATCCATACGCATTATGGACAGCATAGTGTTCTACATCATGGTGCTTTGCAGACATGCAAATAGTTTTGTAGTTTAACTTCCCCCCTTCAACTTGAGGGACATAAGGTGGATTTTCAAGATTATTAGATGGGCAACCACTTAGAGAACCATCTACCATATTTGAAGGTTCATTCATGTCCTACGTAAAGAATACAGAATTTAAATAAATATGGATGAGACAAAGATGTTGACAAGTTTACACATCAGAAATTCATACCTTATATACATGTATAATTTAAGATATAACATAGGACACAAAATAAAATACATGACAATTTAGACTTTAATACGTTAACTGTTAACAATATTATTGACAGTTGATGAAACTGAATCACAGGGTCAACAGGGTGGAATTAATTTACTCCCACTTCTCGTATGAAATTTTTGTATAATGAGGAGAGATTGGCATGACAGGATATACAAAGTTAAATTTATAACTAAAAATTGTAATTTTTAGTCTCTTACTATTTCATAAACATGCTTGAGGAGGGCCTTGTTCGAGAGTGAAACTACCATATTAGGCCTGTGGAGAAGTTAGCCTGTTAAGAATAATCTCCAAAATGATAGTAGGTGCATGTAAAAATCTAATCGTATTGAGTAGTGTAATTTTCCCTTGGTTTTTTAAATGGCCAGATGATTCTGATGAGAATCCTAATATTTTTGCTATTGTGTTGATTTATCTATCTATTACACATTTGTACTTTTAAAATAAGTAAAAGCAAATTCAGAGTAAAAACTAAAGTAGTCCCTCTTGCAATAATCTCTTTTTAAACTTTTTGACAATGGTCATCACTGGCCCTATATGCCTCAGTTTTGTTTTTAACTGAGAACAAAATATATATTAGTACCACAATAATCCTTATCATAAAAGAAAAAGAAGTAATATTGAAATCCAAAGAAATAATAATAAGTTTCCTGTGCAGAAATTAGCCAAAAAATTTGAGGTTGGAAAAACTCTTATTTTAAATATTTTGAAAAATGAGAAAGAAATATTGATGACATATTGAGGAATGATATTGGAGAAAAGAATAGCTTTGTGTTCCAATTGTTTAATAAAAGAAGGAGAGTCTTTATACAACTCTCAGACTTTGTTTTTATTTTACTTTTTGTAAAAATAAACATATCACCCCTCTACAGCGGGCATCCCTCTGCAATGTACAAATTGATCAGACCTGTGGAGGTCTATTGAAGACAGATTCACAGTGTATTCCATTTAAATGAATGACAAATGGATTAAATAAAATTCATATAATTCAGTAACTATAATAAATTATTAGTTAAATGATATTTAAAAAGAAGCCAATGTATTAATCTTACTATCCATGCTCCATCAAATGGCACTAATTTATGAAAGTCCTCTATCATTTGGATCCAATAAGGAACAGCTCGAGGATGAGAAAAATCAGGAAATACTGTTGTTTTTAGATTCCACACCTAAAGAACAAAACAAAAAAAATGTACTTTAAAATATAAATTAATATATTACAAATCATGAGATTATGGCCCAAATTAACTCAGTAAATTCAGCTCTTGTGACAGATGGTCAACAAATGAAAAAAAATAATATAAACTTAATATAAATCATTTCCTTGACTTCTTTAAAAACTTCCTGGATACCATTTTGGAAGCACAACTCCAGCATATTTCACTATCACTCACATGTCCAACTGTTGGCCTGTGAGGGCCAATTCAAAGTCAAATAAATACCAGGACTAAAGTATTCAGCATTGGAACATATAACTTTAGAACTATGGTTGGCATAATAGAATTTAGATCGATAGAAAGAATAATAAATAATACCCCTACCTCATGATTCCTATTCATATTTCCATTAAAATAAAATATTAAAAAATCCTTAAATGATTTTAATATTTAGCTAGTAGGTGTAACAGACTCAGATAGATGGTCATAATTTCTTCTTGTAAATTTCACTATATTAAAGTTCATTATTAAAAAATAAATATAGTAACCAGAAACCCCATGTCTGAAGCCTTGAGGAAATAGATGTGAGGCACCAGGAGCAGGGTTCATGTAACCACGGAAAAGCTTGTACGAGCACTGAGAGTGAGCCACGACCTTGCAAGTACTATGTATAAATACTTATGTTTTCATTTATCTCATTCAGACCTTCAGACATTTTTGTTTTTTGTTTCTTTTAGACTAACTGGTTGGGGTGATTCTGTGCCAAATCCACATTTCCGTTTAATATAATTGAACCCATCTTTAGCTTCCATAATGCAATATACTCCAAAAAAAAAATGACTTTTTATTTTATAAGAATGATTTCTTGCTTGAATCCATATTTTTAAGCTTAGTGGTTAAATTCTCCTGCATTGGAAAGCATGCGTAGCTCTCACCGTTCTTGGTCACGGTGGTACCACCTACCAACTAGTCAACTATATTATTTTCAGTCAAGGTGTAAAATCTGATGTGGTGGACTCCACATTACTTCCTTGTTCTCTTATTCAATTAAAGGAACAAAATGTTTGGTAGCACTTTGTTTAAAATTGTTTCATTTGAAAGTGATATAAACAAGATGTTTATTTAAGATATTTGATATCAAGAATATCTCTGTTCTAATGCAATGCCATATTCAAAAAAGGTCCTACACCAATCTTTGGAACTCTAATACGTACGGATAAATTTATCCTCCTCTAAACATCCTATCCTCCTAAGTCAATTTGATCAAAAGGGAAGATGGACAACTAAACATCACAGAAAATATGAACTTTCAACATTTAAAGCAAGAAATGTTTGAGTTATGCGAGAAACATATATGTACAGACGTCACACTGAAAATAGTCGAAATGGGTTCAAGGAGGATCAAAATGGATAGTTCTGTTGAAATGTGTCAGTTGAAAATTTTTGTGATTACAGTACTTCCTTTAATTAGTACAAGGAAGTAAAAAAAAACAGCTTTACTTTTTTAATTATGATGTATCCATTTTTTTATATTTTCATTCCTTAGTTTCTCCACTACTGCTAAAACTTTTGTTTTATCTGCATTTATCTTTAGCATAAACTGTTCTAGTACACCATTTAGGGCTTATTTACTTTACTAATTTGTACTACTGTCTTTGTCACCTGTACAAAAATGGATATTTAAACATTGTAACAAAATTACTCTGTGGTAATTATATCCTTGAAAGGTAACAATTTTATCACCATGAAATCACAGAAGCACATAATAATCCATGTGTAAAATAAATTAAAGTAATATAACGAAATCCACAAGCCAAAATTTAAATTATTCACTTTGAAATTTAAGAACTAAGCTTGCACTTTTCTCATACAACTAAAACTATATTACCTTTCCATAGAGAGGATTTTTTCCATTAGAGTCCTTAACAAAAACTCCATTTTGTAAACCAATATCAAAAGGTGGATAAGTTCCCTTCGGCTCAGAGCCACTCACTCCAGGATCTATAAGTATAACATAATGCATTCCAATCTGAAAAAATATATATTATTACTATAACTAAAAATTATAAATTTAGAAATAAATATCTTAAATTTAATAATTTACAATACCTGAGTTTTATATAAGAATATTGTAATGTTTTAGCAGATTTTCTTTAAGGGAAATCAGCTATTGAGGTCGTACTCATGATGCAATTTTCGAAAAACGTATTCAAATATCCATCGATCCTACCCAGGAGATGACGGAAATGAGATCTGTTCAAAGTTATAAATATATTTGTGTGTTAAGCAGTCCCAATTTTTGTTTGATCGTTACCAAACTCAATATTTAATTGTTTTATGTAAAAAGAAAGTTCAAGTTCGTTAATGGCTGAAATCGGACTGGGGGAGGGCTTAGAGAGGGGATTTTGAAAATTAGAAATATCTCTGTTATGATACGTCGTCGGATCAAAAATTTGTATAGAACCAATCTTATTGCAAATTGACTTTACTTTAAATATTGTTATATACATTTATTCTCTATTTTGTAAATTAACCGAGATATTTGCATTTTTCAGCCTTCAGCAAACCCCCAATTCTATTTATGTTGCATAAACAATACACTGTTATATAATAAACCACATTATTCAAAGCTTAAATATCAAATATTGTTTTCAAGAGACCTTCATTATATGAGATACATCCAAACATGTTCTGGTGACCCCCCCCCCTGTCCCACAAGTTCTTGGACTACTAAAATTTGATTGATTGAGATAAAAATTATTTTGATTCATTATAAATTACAGTACTAGATATAGCAAATAGTTTTCAATAAAATTAATGTTATATTCTGATTATTTCAGTAATTGTTATTCATTCCGGTGAGGTTGGCAGACCTGTTTGTTTACATTTCAGATGCTTCCCGTTGGGAAGGAAAAGATTTTTTATTACCGTTTGTATTTACTCACTTAATATACACAGTGGTGTTGTGTTACCAATATGTAGATTAATCTATAATTAAACTTCATGGGGGAAATCTGCTTAGTTTATGCAGCTTCTGTGTGAAGGACTTTTAAATATCCCGGTATGTGGTTTATGAGAAACGTACTCAAAGCCAGCTCTTAGAATTAGTCAACTGCGAACTAGCTCTCACATGTTTTGGCTCAGATAATGGTGATTTGAAATTGGACTATTTTTATTTCTATAACATTTATGAGCTCAGAAAAACAAACATATTTCAATATACACACACAGAATAAGAATATTTCTCTTAGGTACTATATTAAAAGGCTAAAATCTCAGGAGAGGGTCAAAAATGTTTTATGTACTGCCATACAAAATCCTTATATATGAAAATTATTTATTATCTCAATAACAATGAGTAGGTAGTATTTAAAAGAAAATCCTAAATATTCAGGTGTGAATGCTTTTAAACCTAAAATATAACTTGAGTTATCAACTATAAAACATGAATTATAAATTATTATGTGGGATTCTATATTTATCACAAGTGTGATGAAGATGATGGGCCTTTATATCACATTAGGAAGTGATAATGAAACTTCAACTATTGCTATGAGTAGCGGTCCAGATAACAAGACCTTTATTACTCCCCACAAAGCCCTGAATAATGAGTATTGTAAGGAAAAACACATCTGTATTAAACTTACAATACAAACTCTCTAATGGTCAATACTTAGACCTTACCAAACGATATTATTTTTTAAATTATATTTTAATACTGTGGGTTTAAATTATCTTTAGATAATTTTTAAAGTAAATATTGATATAAAGATTATTCAATATGATCTTCTAATAAAAAAAAAAAAAAAAAAAAAAAAAAAAAAAAGTTTTCTCCACAAATTATTGTATTTAAAAGTACAGTGCTTCATTAGTGCATCACATCATCAGTGCTCTCACATCGTGTCATATCAAATTTTGCTTTATAGACTAAGTAGAAGACCTAGGTCTGGGATGAAGATCTTATAATATTATAAATTGCTGTTATACAAAACTTTATCATAAAAAGAAAAGAAAAAGGCTCAACTGCACATGAAGGGTCAGGGCTGCTTCGGGAAGATGCAAAATGGTTAGGTTGATGTGTTTGTTGTATTATTGTAAGGAAATTACTGATCAAAGATTGTTACTTCTTTATTTGAATAACTGCTCAATAGCCTCAAAGTGTGTGTGCAATGCAGGGATGGATAGAATAACATAAAAGAATATAATTCTAAATTTAATCTAATAAGCCACTTAGTTGAGAGTTAGTATGTTCCACTGTGTAAAGAATTTAAATCAACAGCCATGCTGAATGGAAAAGCAAATTTAGTAACACTGCTTATGGTCTTCTCATTCTTTGGGTTGGGAAGGGGAGGATAATTTATTTTTACCAACACGAGATATTAAGAATTCATGAATTCAGAGTTAATAAGTGATAACTAATTATTATATACATAGGCACTTACATCATGTAGATGATCAACAAACTTGGAAAGATCCTTAAAATTATCTGAAAGTGTAAAATCATTGCGATCCTTCATATAATCCAGATCTGTCCATTGAGTATCCTTTAAAAAAATAAAAAGAAGTGTTATAAAGCATTACAAAAATCATATTCAATAATACCAGTATTGAGAGATCAATTCTATTCAAAACAATTGAAACATCATATAAATACCAATATCTCTAAAACCCATGAAGAAAACTCTAAGGTTTGTCTAAAATTCAATTTAAATTAGGAAGGGATTAATTTTTTTCACGTTTTAGATCATTCGAAGATGGCATCAAAATTGAAAATGTTTTGTCTATTCATCTATTTTTTATTCAATCACTTAAAAATGGCTCAGAAGATTTTAATGGAATTTTATATTTGAGGGGCAACTAACTCAAGGTACAATATAGGCTGTATGAGAATTTGAATTTTCTACTAGAATTTACTTCCTTTATTTTGTTTTTACAACAAGAAAGTAAAAGAAATTCCAATTATCATATTAAAAAATCTGATATTGCCACCACATGACTTCCTTGAACTCCTATTAAATAAAATAAACAAATTGTTTTAATGCACTTCATTTAACATGATTTCATTAGAAAGCTTGTACGATATTTCTGTTCCAATGGATCAGACCGAAAAACGTCATCGGACATAATTTATAGATCTTTTTGCAATAAATAAAAATGATCTTATAAAAATCATTTGTACCACTAAATAGTTCAGGGAAATTCCTGATTTCCATATCTCAGAGGATGACATGGGCCAGCGTATATAAAGATATAGGAAGCATATATGCAGATAATGAATGATTAGATGACAGATAAACAGTATACACTATTATATTTAGTTAAATGAAACATATTCCTATTGCAAACTCACATAAGGTATTCCTGCAGACCTAGTTGAATTCCATATTCTTTTCATGTCCTCTAAAGACTTGTATCCAAATCTGTAAATTGGGGTAATAAATAAAAATAAATTCGACAGTGAAAATACATGAATATAGAAATTGAAGTTATAAATACTAATTTATTTTTACTAATTTTTGATTTATTCAAAATTTTCCTTAACGGAAATCAGCTGTTGAAGTTGTAGTATCATGTAAGAACTGTACAAACTAAGCAGATTTTCTACATACCAGAATGACCAATGTATAACCTAACTTTCTATTTTCTATTTTTCCCTCAATAAGAAGCCTATTTAAATAGATTGTGAAATTTCAACTGGGAATGAATGACAAAATGAATTCACATTAGTAAGAGTGGGTGTGACTGAAGACTGAAAAATACAAACTCCATTAACATACGAGTTGGAAAAAGTGTATAGAACAACAATTGCAGCACACTAAATTATTAACAAGATTGTTTATACACATTGTTTTATCCATTCTAGATAATAGATATATTTAAGATTTTACTTTTTAACCATAGTGTAAACCATATTCCTCTTTTTCCACTGCTAGCTAGCTATTAACGACAAAGTGGTTTCAGGGGGAGCAGGTCGAAAAGGGATAGTAAAATCTGCAAACCAAATTTTTTTAAGATTAATCCTTTACTTCGTAAAAGAAAATAGAAGTTGGAAACTACGCAAGAAAATGGTTAATAATACATGATCTTTGATTATTGTTAATACACAATCCAAAAAATGTGTATGTCACAAATATTGTAAGAAAATAGATTTAAAGTAACTTCTATGAGTAAATTTTAATGATTTATTGTAGTTATCTATACTAGTTTTGGGACTATTAAAAAATTGTTATTTTATATTATTCTAAAGTGTTCCATTATATGACCAATTGTTAAATGAAGTCATTTCGTTACTGAAGTACATAGAAAAAAGTCTGTCACCCAGGGACTGCGTAAACTAAGCAGATTTCCCAAGTGAAGTTTAAGAATAGAGAAATTTCATGAGAGCCGTACAGTTACGGAAATGGCCAAACTAGCTTTTGCAGAAACTCACGACTACAACCGAAGTTAGCCGATCTCATCTCCATCCATCACGCTTAATAAAAATGCAAATATCTTGGTTATTATTCAAGATAGAGAATAAATGCATATAAAAATATTTATATTAAATTTAATTTGCAATATGATTGGTTCTATACAATTTTTCGATCTGACGTATTGTAACGGAGATATTTCGAAATTCCCCTCTAAACCCCCCTCCCACTGGTCCGATTTCAGCCATTAATGAACTGGATCTTTATTTTTACATAAAACATTTAAATATTGACTTTGGTAACGATAAGGCAAAAATTGTGACCGTTCTATATATATATATATATATATATATATATATATATATATATATATATATATATATATATATAATTTTGAACAGACCTCATTTTCATCATCTCCTAGGTAGGATCGATGGACATTTGAAGAAAAATTTTGAAAATCACGTCATAAGTACGACCTCATAGCTGATTTCCCTTGATAGAAATCTGCTAAAATGACTTACCTACAAAGGTGAAATCCAAGTGCCCAGTAAGGTGGAAGGTATGGTTTTCCAACTATATGGACATATTGTGTATTAACATCAACAGGAGTTGGACCAAGCGCAAATCCAAGAATAAGAGGACCCCCAATGACTCTGTAAGTAATTGCAGGTGTAGGTTGGAGAACAATGTCTGCAACAAATAAATATAAATAATTATTAATTTAATTATTTTTTATTCAAGAGAAAAATAGTTTGCACCTGTCCGGTTATCCTGGATGTTTATCATAGTCCAGAACTATCCCTTGTACAAAAAACCACACTGGGTGAATGAAGAGGGACAATAATAGTCAATTAACATCTTAAAGTAGGAAATTCATACCAAATTGAAAACAGTTGATTACTGCACAAAATTTGATGAAATTTGTGTTTGAGCAGTGATTCAAAAACTAGAAAAAATATACGTGAATATAATTATTGGAAACTAATATAATAGCCAAATGATTTAGAATCACTAATTCGTAAATTTTAAGCAAAGTGAAGAATAATTTACTTTAGTCTTCAGCAATTAGCTTTAAGCTTCATATAATGATAAGATGAGCATTGAAGATTGTAAAATGGGAAACCAGGGATAGGAATCTAAAAGAACCATACCTACCGGAACACAACCTGCCTGTAACTTAATTTACACTAAGTTAATATAATGAATAAAATACTTAGGGATGTTCAGAATGATCATATGACACTCTAAAATAGTTGTTATTCATTACAAATGAGTAACAAAAAGTCCGTCACGCAGGGGCTGCGTAAACTAAGCAGATTTCCCACGTGAAGTTTTACAATAGAGAAATCTGCCTAATAACAGCTGTAGTAGTAAGTAACCTCTAAACCTATTCACGAGAGGGACGAATAATTACAAAAACGGCCGCCAGAGCTCACGGCGGAAAGTCCGAACATAGCCACTGCTGCCAAGCACATGCAGAATACAAATGCAAATATCTCGGTTAATATTCAAGATACAGAATAAATTTATATAACAATATTTATAGTAAATTTAATTTGCAATAAGATTGATTCTATAATATTTTTCGATCCGAAGTATAGTAACGGAGATATTTTGAATTTTCAAAAATCCCCCCCTCTAAACCCCCCCTCCCACTGGTCCGATATCAGCCATTAACGAACTTGATCTCTCTTTTTACGTAAAACGCTTAAATATGAAGTTTGGTAATGATTAAACAAAAATTGCGACCGCTAGAGCGTTAAAAGACAAATATATATATATATATATATATATAATTTTGAACGGACCTCATTTTCGTCATCTCCTGGGTAGGATCGATGGACATTTGAGGAAACTTTTATGAGTACGACCTCAATAGCTGATTTCCCTTAAGGGAAATCTGCTAAAATGTAGGTGGGAACAGGCATAACCTCAGAATGCTAATGAACTATCTATGAAACAGTCTCATAAATTGATAGACTCAGGATTTCCTGATTACCATTCGTCTGAACATGCTTCATAAGCGTGACACAAACCACCTTGGCAGTTGAGGAAGTCTTAGAGCAAAATTATGTGACAGGGCTATGGTATCCTATTGAAGGTTGGCTACTAATAATGTAAACATTTTTTTTACTATTCCCTGTATGTCAAACTGTGAGTTTCAAACCTTACAAAAAAATAGACTACACTTAAGCCTGTCAGACAAGATAACCTTTAATATGATTGTATTTACCCATGGAATACGAAGTAAGAAGGAAAACACCATGAGCATCGCCACCGGGTTCTAAACCTAAATATACTGGATGTGAGCCATATCCATTAATCTGGAACAAAAGGAAAATTTAAAAATAAAAAAAAATAAAAAAGTAAGTACTATGCATCTTATTTTAATTTATTTTATTTTTAGTATGCATTCTTTTTTCATAGTATCCTTCTTTTCGTTCCATTCTTCCTTTGTGCACTATCGAATACACAAAGGGGGTTTATTTTCTGAAGCACCATACAAAGTATATAGTATATAATATTACTTTGGTTATGATGTTTTGAATAAACAATAAAAAAAAAACAAAAAAAAATTATGATGAAATTAAGATTGTAGCAAAAACAAATTAGCTTATTATAATACCCTTATTAAACACATATCCACGCCATTAGGAACCCTGAATGTCACATTATTACTAATGGAAATTTTTTTTTATTTTTTTTTTATAATTTAAACTGAGTATTCAAATTAGTATTAATTATTCTTTAAATACTTATTTGAATTACTCAATAGTATTAATTAAACTTTAAATATGATAAATCTAGAGTTGTGAGTTCGATTCTCACTTGGGCAGTAAGAATTTATTTAGTGATAAACTCATAAAATAAAATTCTTAGTTCCACCCTGGCTAGAAAAGGGTGGTAGTCTATAGATAACCAGTCCCAATTAGCCTGTGAAAAAATAACTGTAAACTAAAATAAATTATGAGAACTGTTTAAATGTTAAAATTAACTGATAAGAAGGCAGTGATTTATAGAAAGTTAAAAGAGTATAAATTCAAGAAATCTTTAGTTTTGAAGAGGGGCTGTATCCCCTTCGGCCCTGAGGTCTGTCTAACTTACAAACACCCACATATAAATGAATCAGTATCACTATGTAAAAATGACAAAAAGTGACTAATTAAGGAGGAATACATACATTATCCGTAGGATCTCTGTCGTGATTGTGTAAAGTTATCGTTCGCCAATTAGATCCAACCTTGAATGAATGTCTTGATTCTCCGAGACCAAATATATTGTCTGATGGGAGTTTAGCAGAAAGCTGGATCATCTGGTCAGAGAATATGAAACCTCCAACATTTTCTGTGTCAAATCTATAAAAAATGAGCTGTTAAATCAACCATCAATAGGGTACTTAGTTTTTAAAAACAATCAGTTTTTGAATACAAATATCAATGAAGGAATACAAATTTATTTATAGGTAATGATTTCCAGGTTAAAATGTACTGATAAATATAGAAATTTAATTCTGAAACAAACAATAGGTATTATAACATGTGTGCACATGCATAAATGTATGCATGCACACATGCACCCCCCCCCCTACCCACCCACACACACACACACAAGCACAGACAGGAACCCCAGAACCTAAATCAAATAAAATACCCAATAAAAAGTAATCATTTGTTCAAGTAGTTTTACTAGGCTAAATGAATAGTAATGTGATGATATATGTAAATGGTTATAAAATAATAATTAAAATTACACTTTCTCAAATATTCTTTATTTTTTTGTTATTGAATTATATAAATTTGAGTCATTTGTGTTATAATGAAAACTCATCATAGAAGACCTAATGTTATACGTTGAGTATAAAATGTCATCATATATCTTATACATTGAATATCAAAGGCCATGTGATTTGTCATGATAATTAATATTATAAGCACCGATTCCAAACTGAAGAGTATTACTAATTGTTAAGAGCTGATGTGATATGACTGAAAAATGGCATTTTTATTTCAAAACTTGACTTCTAGAATAAAGAAGCAAATCAACTTCGTTAATAGTTCAGAAATAATATTGCAAAAATTATATCATTTTTCATTGAAAGATAACTTAGATTAATCACAAGTCAGGGTTATTGCTTTTAATCCTGATGATTACACAAATTCCTCTAGATAGAGAGGTATTTGCGACATGGATATATTAATATCATGAAAGCAAAATATATCTACAAAACCTCATATCATTATTAATCTTTATTTTATTCATTTTTAGCATTGAACACACAACCAGTAAATAATTAATAATAGAACCATTTTTATTTGAAAGAATAATAAGAATTTTCAGATTTATTTTGTTTGCGACTTTAGGAACTGGCAAATTAAGACTTAAATTAAATAGCATTCATAATTGTTTAGTTTAATTTAAGAGTGATAATTAGGTTGACAATATTATGCTTCATTATATACAAATTTATGTTATATACAAATTATTTTTCATCTCCTTTTTTTTCACTCTCTACAATGTCATCTCTCTGAGATGTTACAGTGTGAAACAATTCTTCCATATCAATACTAATGTGGCATTGTAGATTAGTGAATGTGCTAAAAATAAAAATATGTAACTTGAGGAAGAATGATATTATACAACATATGGAGATGAATAATTGCTGTATTTATGTATAAGCGCATCTTTTCAAGTGCCAAGAGGAGAAGCTTTTGTAGGTCACATCTCAGTAAATTATTTTTTTATGTTTTTGATTTTTTTTAATTACAGGTGAAAGCATAATACATTTTTCTGACAAATAAAATTTAATTATTATGTTATTTTATTTATTTATGTATAATGAGCTGCATAACAAGGACAATATTCCTAACAAAAATAGAAAACAACAAAGAATAAAATAAAAATTATAAATGCCTACAATTCTTTTAAAATAATGATGATTTAAATAATAATAATCATTATTATTTATTAATATACACTTTTTGCTACTATGGATAATTGGGACGGGTTACCTACAGGTTACCACCCTTTTTTAGCCAGTGTGGGACTAAGGATTTTATTTAATGAGTTCGTCACTAAATAAATTCCTATTTGCCCTATAGGAATCAAACTCACCACTCTAAGTTTACCATGTGAGATTAAGGACAATGCATTAACTCATACGGCTAACGTGAACCTCTTTAAATAATAAAATTAATAAAATCATGTCTATGTACAAGCAATAGACACACTAAAACAACAATCATCGAAATAGAACTAATTTAAAAATTGGTAACTTATTGTTTATTATTATTTACATCCACTTTAAACTACTATGGCTAATCGGGGCGGGTTATCTACAGGTTACCACCCTTTTCTAGCCAGGGTGGGCCTAAGGAGTTTATTTAACGAGTCCTTCACTAAATAAATTTCTACTGCCCAGGGCGGGAATCGAACTTGAGATTAAGACCAACTCCCTAAATTGCACGATCAACCTGAGCCCCCCCGCCCTCCGTAAATTGGTAACTAAAAAAAAAGAAGATAAAATGAGTGGCAATTATGTATTACATTTTGAAATAAATGTTGACACTCTTTATGTGTTTGAGTATAGTGTTGGTTAGTGCCAATAAGTAAGTTGAAATAGCCATGTTTCTTGCACTCTGTTAGTACATGATTAACTTTTCATATATATGAACAGTTCATTAAGTATGATTGTAAGAGTCTAGTCAAAACAATTTGATCTCTTCATTTGTATTGATTGATGGGCCATGTATAATTTAAAAAGCAATAAATAAATTGATGAAAATAGGCCAACAAAAAAAATATATAAAAAAAAAAAATAAGAATTTTTAAAACCTAGAACCCACTACCTCTAAGAAAAAAATATTTATTTACCTAATGTAGATGATGTTTCTCATTAACTACAACTATCATATGAAAATATTTTATATATCACAATACTAGAAAATTGTCCAGTCATGAAGCAAATGTTTATTTTTTGTTAGAGAGCAAGTTGGACTCTTACTCCAAGGCATGATTGATAATATCTCACATCTGTTCTCCTATCATTGTGTATTTAATGAGCTAGCTTTCACACTAGTGAATATGATTAAATCTAAAAAAGTATTAAAAATATACTTTCCTAATGCAAGTTTTACAACCTTCAGCAAGTGTCATGTCTGAGTGTGCTTACTAAGAGTAAACCAATATCTGATTTCGTTTATGAACTCGACTTTGTAATTGAGAAACAGTTAATTACTAAATTACAACTAAATGGAAAAAGAAATACTCACAAAGTAAGATTTGAACTTCTTCTAATAACTTTAAATCCAGTTGAATTTGGATTAAGAACAAAATCATAGAGTGGTGCATCCAAGTGCCTTCGGGATCTACTAGGCAACTCAGGGAAAGGTAATCGATACCTGGTATTTTTGTCGTCAGTAATCTAATGGCAAAGAAAAATTAAATTTCAATTGAAAGAATATTTAAATCAGAAAAGAAAATTTGAGAGAAGGCTACCTCCAAACTAGTAATAACTTACTTTAGACTGTTTCAAATTGTTACTGGTGTTCAATACTCCAAAAAAAAGTCTTGAAACTGAAAAGGAGATTATGAGACCCAATTTTGTCCCTTTAAGGGACCAAACTGGGATTTTGGCATTTTCATAAATAATTGAGATTTAGAAGTGTTTCAAGGAACTTTTATTAGTAAAGACTTAGATTTCATAAATTTGTAGGAGCAAATAGGTCAATACAGTTTCTTAATAACTAAGGTGGAAAAGCTCATTGCAATCGCACGTCAATTTCTGTAGCCTACCAGAATTATTCCATCAGGGTTCAACATGACACATGAGGTAGTTGTAAATTACTTGCCTGGTGCATCAGTCCATATACAACCTTTCTCTAATGGTTCTCCTCCATGATCCTCGTGGTTCTCAGCTGGGATTTTCCATTGATCTATATTCAGCTAAAGAGAAGGTTCCCTCAGGCCATCAAGCAACCTTTGCCTCACCCCCTCAATAACTAACAGAGCTTACCCAAGCTCAAAAGATGTCGCCAAAGGCCTGCTTCTGTTGAGCCATAATTTCTCCTCCTTGTCTACTCAAAATATGTTTCTTCTGTTTTCCTTTGTGTAATTAAAGTACGTGACAACAGATCTACTAACTTTTTATATTATCCTTTCTCCACAAAAAGTAAAACTGCAATAATGAAAGAGACAATGCAGTCGCTACTTTCGGAGAAAAGGCAGAGGCTGAATAGTGTAAGTGGATAAAGAAGGCCTGTTCTAATACAATAAAACATATTTAAACTATTATGAACATACTTCTTTGAATTATTTTGACCCAATTATATGATTATGTACATCAAGTCTTGGAGGTCAAATAATAAAACATCTTGATTTATAACAGTCCTTTTTGGGAAACTGTTAGAAAAATTCAACAATAAATACAATCTAAAAGTCACAAAGGAGGTAGAAGGAAATAATCATTTTCTATTTTTGTTATCAATGAAATAACATTGAATATAAATAACAAGGCAGCACATTCAACCCCTCAGTATTTTATCAAAATTATGAATAAACTGCAAAAAATATTTTAAGAAAATCATCACTATTTTCCTGAAATAATACAAAGTGAAAATCAACCCAGCAGAAAAGATAGCTTCTATTCTATCTAGTCAAAAAATGAATTGGATATTTAAAATATAGAACATACGTCAAACCTTTCTAAAAGTAAGACTAGCCTGGTTCTTCTAAATGTCAATAATCACTCTTACATACTTTAGTCAATATCCTGTATTGGGTGTCCTTTACTCTATAATATACTATTAAATATTACTTCAGTAAATTTATTATTAGGATCTCCAGTATAACAGTAATTTTCTCATTCAATGTTTTGTTTTTCTATAAGAAAGAAAAGTATTAAATAAAATCTTAAAAATAAACCAGGAGTCGCCTCTACAAGTCCTCTTCCCTCTGCCATTGACAGTATTTAGCATCTAATATGGCCAAGGGCGTTGCAACCACAGAACATCCTTCTTACTGTTTAACTAAGTAAGGTACATCTGCCAATCACATTATCAGTGACTCCTACTTTTCTGTTCCAATATGAAGGAAGTTCAATTTTTTTTTTTCTTCTTTCATCGAACATTGTAATCTTCATTGTAATATGCATAACTATGAAAGTTTTCATCATTACATGGTAAAACTTATTCATGAAGAAACGAGTGATGCTTGCTTTGACATTCAACAATTAGTGCGAAGGTAAGATATATTTTCCAACCAAAAATTCAGATATAACAACTATTACCAGTCAAAATCTTCTCTTCAAAAATTAAATTATTTTGTAAACAAGTACTTAGCAATACTACAGCATTTTAAAAATGTAGAGAAAAACAAAAAAAAAAATGAACTTACCGTAACAATCAGTACTTCATCGGAGAAAAATAAAGCACTAAGAGTCAACTTCGGAAGGTCTTTTGGATAAGGAGACTTAAACTGCTGTACAAGATTGGCTGTAAATAGATTCTCTGTCTTATTAATTGCCGTATATTTGTAGCTGGTGTAGTCTCGAGGATAATAGCAGTGTGGAATATTGGGAACGGAAGAAATAACATAGCAGCATCCTCTCAAAACACAATTCTTCTCACTTACTTCACCTCTTGGTAGACAATCAAATTTTTCAGCATCGACGAATTTGTCACATTTGTCAGTAGAGGGAGGAGGGGGGTTAGGCAAATGGAGATCAGGAATATTCACGGGCTTCAATGGTATTCGCTCAGCAAAATAATAATTTGTTAAAAAGGATCCAAAATTTCTTTCCCAAATGTCAATTATAATATTCCTCCTAAACATATCCAGTGTAGACATATGACCAATTTCCCCTGCATTGGAGCAATAAAATGTTCCAAGAACTAAAATTTTCAAACCTAAAAGGGGGACAATTAATATCAAACAAATAGTGCAAAACTGGAAACAAGCTGGTCTTGAGACTTTGTTGTAAGAGTCTTCAGCCTCACCGCCTAATTCATAACTCACTGGTAAATGTTTACCATTTAAAGTAGTTTTGAAAACCATGGCCCTATGTAGGGATGACAATACAAGACTGTGCAATTAATACAGCTTTGGAAGGGGCATTCAAATAATGTTGCCTAGCTGGTGTCAACTAAGGAAAAGCTTCAAAATCAAGGCTACTCATAGGACTATCTATATGAATCATAAGCTCCTGCCTTTTTATCACATAATACTTCTTGATAAACACTAGTGTTCGCATTCCCACTTTCAAAAATGCCGCGATCAAGAGCAAACGTTCAAAAACAAAGAGCTACGAACAATACTAGATAGGTTTAAAAGGGCTTTTCAAAGCGTCCCACCTTGGCTAGAAAAGGGTGGTAACCTGTAGAAACCCCATCCCAATTGGCCATAGTTACAAAAACTGGATGTTAATAAATAATAATAATAAAAGGGTTTTTCTTTGGCTAAGGATAATGGCAATTAATTCATGACGAAACATATGGATGGAAAATTGGTTGAATCAGGTCGGCAACGCCACCACTCCAAAGAGCTTAATAGTTGATTTAAACGTCCACTTAATGCTCTTAAACTATTTATTCAAAACTTTATATTGCCAAAAATCCCGTATTAAGAGATGCAAATTACAGAATAAAAAAAGATGTTTGCATCCCTATATTAGTTAACTCTCACTCCAGCATCCTAAACACAAAAGCATATTTAATTTGGACAAAAAGAAAATTTATATATATTACACAAATAGTTAAACTGACGAACAATAACACCACCATTTACATAAAAAATATTGAAAGTTGTCTTCAAAGGCGTATTTATTTATTTGTTTGGTGTCACGCAGAAAAGGGCGAATTTGACAGTTACGAGATATGAGCTACTGAGGTTGCACTCGTGAAGCGATTTTCGAAAAAAAAGAAGAAAAAAAAAGTTCAAATGTCCAGTGATTTAGTGAAAATTATAACGTATAATCGCAACTGTCTTCGTTTCTATTAGTTCTTTTTAATAATTTCTTTTCACATTTAATTTTCAATATAATTATGGCTGTAAACACTTCATATTGAGCGTGTGCTCAGTTGAGATAATGACACATAATATTTCATCGGTTTGAGAAACTGATTTACTTTCTCAAGGTATATAAAACCAAAATGTGAATTAAATAATGTAATTAAAATACAACAATCAGGACAATAAAATAGTCTTGTCCATAGGTTCCTCCATTGATTGTTGTCTTCAAATCATTTAATGTTATTGTAAACCTGTTATTTATCAAATTTTAGCAGATTAATTTCTTCAAATGTAAATCGACTCTACTTAGAAGAAAATGTAGTCTTTTCAAAAGTATATGTATATACAGGTCTGTTACCGCTCTAGCGGTCGCAATGTTTGTGTGATCGCTACCAAACTTCATAAATATGCGTTTATTTCGTTTTAATTGCGAAATACTTCTGTTCCATTACTGATTATTCTTCTTCAAGCCCATTGGACTCGTACCGGTGGCATGTATTATAATGTTTTTTTTTTATCGCTTCTCTTAGCTATTATGTCATTTTACCTCTTTGAGCCCTCGATGCTGTATACTTACTAGATGTAGGTACAATCACCTGAGAACATTTCCATAATCATGATCCTCACGTTAAGATGGGGTTGAATGACAAGGTATGCCGATTTTATGCCGATGGGCAGGGGTTTCATCCTCTCTTAATGGTTAACTGTTACAGTGATTGTCCGACAATACTTACCAGAATATATTTATTATTAGTCGTTGGCTCGATACCCATGTGTACAACCGAATTTATAAAGTGGCGGGCATACAAAATGCAATGCCCTGTCATACCGTTGCTTGGAAAAGGTTATTTGTCACCAGATACACTGTCCCGATTAGCTTATTTGTAAAAGTGGACTGTAGTTGTCTATTTAAAGAAATAATCTGATTTTGTTTATATTCTCCATATGGTGGAAACACTGTGTGGGATTTAATGTGAAAAGGAGGTTAGTGAGTGTGGCAGGAAGTAAAGTAAATGTGGGGTGTAAGAGATCGTTCCATGGATTGGATTCCAGGGGTTGCCGTAGCCAGGACTCACTCAAGGTACAGGAATGCAAGGCTACGAACCCTCCGGAGGCTACACCCTAAGGTGAAGGAGCTGCCACGGACTAACGCGCTCTGGCACAGAATCCTCCAAGGTAAATAGAACTTATTTTAGGGTCTCTAAATTCTACTTAGTGTCTAAAACCGAGCTATCAAGAAAGGGACTTTACTCGGGAATAATATCTACAGATTTCATTTATTGTCAAAGTTTTATTAATTAATTATTCCAATGCCCCATTTCCATGGACCAATAGGAGCGGTTTCTTATAGTCAAAAACTGCTTTACCCACAGTATTAGAGGTATAATACGTTCTTTGTTACTTTTACAATTTTCTTATTGTTAAATCAGCAGTACTTCGTATATAAGGTTAATCCAGATACAGGATGTTCTGCCCACTTAGTTCTCAGACAATGCTTGACCACGTTTACATGTATCTGGTGCTCTAAGTTATAAAACACTTTCTGAAGAAACTTATAAATCAAAGATCTTTCTGTAGTGGTATAGGCATCTGTCCACTGTGACTACTCTGCCTTTTATGTCTTCTACTGCATATTTTTATTGCTTACAATTTTAACCATCCTAAGGTAATTGAAACCTTGGAAAAGTGTACTCCCCAAATCGACTGGGTCCCTTCAAGAACCCTTTCCTCACAATTCTGGTAGTAATCTGTGCAGTATTAGTAAAAGTCTTGTGCTATTAAGTGCAATTTTCATCATAGCTCCAGAATACATTTTAGTTGACTTCCCTTAATCAGCTGTTAAAGATGTACACATAACTTGATTTTTGAAATATTTCTTTAATTATCCATCCAACCTGGTAAATGACAGTCTCTGCAAAACTCCACTCCTAATAATGCGATTTCCACCTAAAACTGTCACTTAATCATAGTGAAATCTGTTAATCAATGTCGTCTTTACTAGCTGTTCATTGAGTACACGAGGCAAGCGCTTTAGTTGTTTGAGCAAGTGTACTCCTCCAATCAACCAGAAATGTTTGCTGCTATCGTATTAACTTATAAATTTGACAATGGCATTTATATTTACTTGAGGAACCAAACACCGCTTGTTATATTACATCGAGCTCGATTCAAGCTTTGCTTACAAAAGTTAGTTTTAGAAGGACATTCTGAAATCAGAATGTCCAGATGGCTCATGAGTATCATTTCTTCGTTTGGGAAATATGCATAGGTTACCCTAAGTGATGAACATTTTTATGTTTTTTGTTTCCCAACACTTTGGCTGCTTCAAAACTGTTCTTTTAACTCGTCGTTGTAACAGTTGAAAGGGTATACAAACTTGTGTCTAGCTTTCACCTGGGGCGCCCTCTGCTTTAAAATTTAATAGTGATTCGGGCGCGAGTGCGGGCTAGTGGCAACACTGCGTGCATAAACTGTTCATCGAGGTTAGAAGAATGACAACAGAACAGCCAGTGCCTCATGCAAAACTTCCTCAAAACATTGTAAATTGTTACAAATTTGACTGTTGTCCCCAAAAAATCGTATGCAGTATTAGGTAAATCTATTAAAGGAGCATACACCTTTGTTTTCTATTGGAAAAAGCCTTTGCCTCTTAATTCCAAAAACAAGTAATTTTTTTTACAGCTATTAAGCATTTTAGTTAATCTATTAATGGAAAAGCAAACACAATTGTGGTTTATTAAAACGATTTTTCAGTTTAAGCTATATGAGAAGTGACTGTAGATTTTTACTGATACCATTACAATTTCTTGCTGAACTGGAATATTAAATATCTTGAAAATTTTTGATTTCAGAACACAATGCTGATAGAACGAGCTGGCTTGTTGATGATGAGCCACATCCTGAAGGTAATAACTTTCTAAATTCAACTCCAAATGTAATTTGAAGATTTCTGACATGATACCTGGAGGATAATTATTCTCTATAGTAAATTGTGAGGGTCAAGGCTTTAAGCGGTACATCTTTAAGTCAGTTAATGCTCATATCAAAGAGGTTCCATGAAATTTGCTTCGATGTATTAATAGGTATTAATCATATAATTTGTCGCCTGATTAGGTCGGCAAGTTCATTTTTTAATGAAAGAAAAATACTATATGTCATGTAAAAAATGACAGAAATGAAATGGAGTGAATAAGAAATACGTAATTAGTTTTCAGTATTAATTGCCACTTATTACATGAATGGTTTATTTATATCCACCATAAACCTGTATATGTTACAGGAATGTGTTGTGTTGTTTCTTTTTTAGCAGATTTCCCGTAAGTTCGTTAATGGATGAAATCGGACCAGTGGGAGGGGGGGGGTTTAGAGGGGAGATGCTCGAAAATTGAAATATCTCCGTTACTACACGTTGTATCGAAACAGTGCATAAAATCAATCTCTTTGCAAATTAAATATACTATAAATATTGTTACATTCATCTCTTCTTTATTTAGAATATTAACCGAGATATTTGCATTTTTCAGTTTTTAGCCTTCAGCAAACCCCCATTTCTGCTCCTGTCATATAAATAATACTCTGTTATAGAATAAACCACATTATTCGAAGCTTAAATACCAAAAATCGTTTTCAAGAGACCTTTATTGCCCCCCCCCCTCTCCTCGTCTTAAGTTCTTGGACTACTAAAATTTGAATCACTGAGATTAAAAGTATTCTGATTCATTATAAATTACAGTACTAGATATAGTAAATAGTTTTCAATAAAATTAATATGTTATATTCTGATATATTTCAGTAATTGTTGTCTTTCCGTTGTAAGGTTGGCAGACCTATTTTTTTTACATTTCAGACGTTTCCGGTCGTGAGTTTTTTAAAATTGACTAAAAGATGTCATTACCGTTTGTATTTATTTACTCAATTCATCGAGATATTTGCATTTTTTTAGTTTTCTGTCTTCAGTAAACCCTAACTCATGTCACCTTAACAATAAGCTATTATATTATGAAGCCCATTATTTGAAGCGTAAATACCACGTATTATTCTCATTGAAATTTTATGTTTTGAGATAAATGCAAATTCATGACGCACGTGGGAAATCTGCTTAGTTAATGCAGCACCTGCGTGACGGACTTTTTTTTGACATACGAGGTTGCAGATCAACACTGTCAGGTGCCTCACCGAAAGCCCGATTGGCGGTTGTTTGAACATTTTTAATAAGAAATGAATAGTTGTTTCCTGTTGTAATTGGTAATATTTTTTCTTTGGTTTTATAGTAAAATGAAAGTTGAAAATATTTTTACATATTTCTTATGTTTCAGTTTGTGAAACATATATTTGAAGGGTTCAATTGATTTGACATCCATATTGTATGATAATTTTCCTTAATTACCTGTTTGCCAAGGGGTGTGGTATATTATTGCTTTATTTAGTCCTGTAAAACAAGCCATAAATGTATGTTTCATCTCAGCTTAAAAGTACCAGCATGTGTTGAAGAAATAAATTCTCTTATGCCCAATTTTCTATTTCAAATTTAGTCAGGTTCTTACTAATCTGTTTCCCAATTTCACCTTTGAAAGCTGTGAGCCCAGAGTTTTTACCATCGATTATTTTTAAAATATGATTAAAGCGAAACTCATTTTTGTATAATAGGTGAATGAGCCACTTCAGTGGTTTGTTCAGATATGCTGCAATACACTTGATAACTCCAGCTCATGTAGCTGTGTATGAAGAAAAGTAACATTTTCTGTATAAATTACACTCATTTATTTATTTAACACCTCCAAAAAGCCCATGATACTTAAAATAAATTTCTTTGTATGTGCCTGATTCATTGTATCTGTATAAATTTCCTTCCTTAAAAACTCCTACTTCAGTAAAGTAGTAAAACTATTCTTATTATTGATTTACTCAGTGCTTCTACATAGACATAGTGTATATCGAATGGAGGAGTAGTAAGAAGGTTGTTCTCAAAACTCTAAAAGTCAGAATCTATAATGAGAAAGGCTTGTTAAATTCTGTTCCATAGTGTGGGATTTCAAAAACAAAAAATAAAATAAGTAAAATATGAAATTATTTTTATTTTGGGGAAAATCCATTGAATTGACATTTTAATGAGTGTTAAGAAAAGTCGTATGGATTTAAAACAAATTATTAAATTACACCATTTCATTTTTTTGAGAAATTAAGTTGTTGGCTTGTTATTCATTATGGGTAATATAATAATGTATAATTTTTATAAATGATAACCATCAATATAACTTTCTAGACACGAAAGAATGGCTGTATCTAGAAAAGAATATTATTCCAAGCATTCTAATAGCTCTGGAAAGAACGTGCAAACTGGAACAAACTCTTCGTTCTCAGGTATGCTTATAGTTTACATATTTTATTTTCATTATAATTAATAAAGGGGCAATTCTGAAAGATGACTGGAAGAATATTATTTATGCAATATATATATATATAGTGAAATGTTCCTTGAGGCAAACTCATTGAATGAAGTCCTTAGTCCCACCCTGGCTAGAAATGGGTGGTAACCTGTAGATAACCCGTCATAATTAGTGGCAGTAGCAAAAAGTGGACGTTAATAAATAATAATAATAGATTCTCCTTGTAATATAACTAAAGTTCAAGTTCATTAATGGCTAAAATTGTACCAAGAGGTGTGGATGTTGAGATTAAGGATAAAATCTGAAATAGTAAATAACCACATATGACATTTTAGTTCAGATTGTAGAATGTTATGTAGTCAATTTTGTTGGTAATGTAATGCGCAACAATTGCTGTTATTTTTTTCTAACTTGAATATATACAGTGGTTATGTATTCTTGCGTATTCACTCTTCAGTAAACTTTGGTTCTTATTTATTCGATTTTTACATTAAGCTTTATGCCAATAAGTGTTACACTCAGTTTAAAATCAAGTCTTTTTTGGATAGGGTTCTTGGGGAAAAGAGCATTGTGAGATGTCTGTGTCATTCCAGTGTGCTGGAAATTTGTTATCTTACACAGCCTCTGGATGACAGACTTTTTGTCATCTAAAGGGATCAAAATGAAAAGTTGCCTTACTCCTTTTTATAACTTGCATTACATCCAATAATAATATCATATTTCTTAAAAAAAAAAAAAAAAAAAAAAAAAAATTGAAAATTATTAATTAAAGAAAATAAAAATGGTAATAATTAATAGATTTTTTAATATATTTATATAATGCATTGTAAATATAGTTGCTTATTAAACATGACTTTACAATGAAAATTAATTCAATTAGGTACTGATATTTATTAAGTTGATTATTTAAAAAATAAAAAAAAAAAAAAAAAAAAAAACAAGTTTGTTAATGACTGAAATAGGACCAATGGGAAGGAGGGAGGATTTTTGAAAAATCATAATATCTCCGTTACTATAAATCTAGAAATTGTATAGAACCAATCTTCCTGAAAATGATCTATAAATGCTGTTCTATACATTTTTTCTGTATAATGAGTATCAACCGAGATATTTGAATTTTATAGTTTTCCGCTTTCTGTAAACCCGTACTCCTCCTCTTATCATATTAATAATAAGCTGTTATGTCATTGACCATTTCATTACAAGGTTAAATACCATATATTGCTTTCAACAAACCTTTATTATACGAAATACATGCAAATTCGTTCTGTTGAACCCCTCTCCCCCTTCTTTTGTTCTTGGATTACTAAAATCTGAGTGATTGAGATAAACATTATTCTGGTTCATTACAAATTACTGCACTAGCTGTAGTAAATAGTTTTCAATAAAATTAATATGTTATATTCAGATATATTTCATTAGTTGTTCTTCTTTCCAGTCTAGAATAATTCTATATTTTCAGCATTGCGATGATGGCTGCTCTGCTTGACTACAATTCAGATGCTTTCTGTTGTAGATATTATTGAACTTCTAAATTGACTGAAAGATGTCTTATTACCGTTTGCAAATACAAACTTAACATTTACAGTGGTGTTACCAGTATGTACATTTATCTTTTGTAAACCTTCCCGTGGGAAATCTGTTTAGTTTACGTAGCTCCTGTGTTACGGAATTTTATCTCACTCCACTTGGTGGCCACTGTGCCCAGGCCCATTTTATCTATGTACCCTAAACACTGCTTTCTGACCTTAATAGTTTGTCAGTTCGGTAAATCTTCCCCACCATCTTTGTTGCTCTCTCACAGCTCTAAATCTCTTTATCAGAGCTCTTCTCTTCCAAACCAGCGGGGCTCCTCTGTATCATTTTGTGAGAGTTCACGTTTCACTGACATGTATAGCTGATAGTCTGATCAGTTTGTATACTTGCACTTTCGCCCGATTAGTGTGACTCTAAAATAGAGAGCTTTTTGGAAAGCTTAGAAGCATGTTCCTCTGACCATTATGGTATATATTCTCCTTTCACAGTATCACTCTCTGTAGTTATCTCCCCTTGCTATGGTTACGTGCTACAACTGTTAAATGTGAACTTAATTTCTGCATTACAACAAATCTCTAGAAATTATTTATTTATTTTTTTTTAGAGTTTTGGATGCCCTCTCCCCATGCTCAACCTCCTCTTTATTCAGAATTAAAACTGGAAGCTAACTCATTTCTACCACTCTTTCTACACATTTAAATAAGCAGCACTCTTGGGTGAGATGCTGATGGTTGCCTCTTTTGACAGGTAGGACATACCATGAGTGAATTCTAAGCCCATACTGAGCATTCAGTTAATGTCCTAAATTATTAATAATTATGTTTTTAATGCATGAGATTTTAACTCACTCAATTATTTGAAACTCCTTCTTGTTGTTATCTTTAAGACCGCAGCATTTCTGGTTACTATTATACAATTAATATTCTGATCTTAGAAAGGGAAGCTGACATTGCTTTTTTTTTGTTATTTATTTGCATCCACCTTGTGCAACTATATGCAACTCTAATCAAGGCAGGTTATCACCCTTTTCTAGCTAGGGTGTATATATAAATGGATTTTATATAATGAATTAGTAACTAAATAAATCCCTATGCCCAAGCGGGAATCGACCTTGCCACTCTAGGTCTACCAAGTCAGATTAATGCCAACGCTTTTAACTCACATGGCTAACCTGAGCCCCAAAACCAATGGCCATATCAGTAACCAAATCAAAAGTATTTTCTGGCTATCCAAAAAAACCATTGCTCATCTCAACACATTGTTTTATGTGATTTGAAAGAATAAGGAGAACTTTGTCATATTGAAGATTATATTCATTGGATAAGGGTCAGTTTAGCCCCTACAAAATAAATATGATTGAATTAATTTATATAATTGAATTAGGTATATAATTGAAAAAAAAAAGAACGAACATTTTTGCAATGGAGATTCCAGTAAGACATAACATCGAGCTTCAGTCATGAGTAATTCTATTACTCATGCTTACTCATTTAGTTTTATGTCATTATAAACTGAATGAGATCTGCAATGTTGTAGGTAGAATATAGGAAACTCCTGCTTGCAACATTTTTTAAGGCATTAGTCTTAATAAGCTTAAAAGTCTTTAGAAATGGCTTCAATTCCCATGTGGGCAAATGCAGTTTACTTAGTGATGGCTTCACAAAATAAAATCTTCAGTTCCACCCCTGCTAGAAAAGGATGGTACTCTGTAGGTAGCCTGTTCAGATTAGCCTGAATTACATGAAGTAAATTAAGTAAAGTTAATTATAACTCGAAAAACAGAAAAGAAAATAGGGCTATTTTTTCCTGGGATTCTGGGCAGAACAAATTGATTTGGATCATTGAGAAAGACTTTTATTGACAAACATTTGTTATGAGTTACTCAAGTGCCTTGGCACTAGTCAGAACTATAGATATTCGACTGGCATGGAAGATGAAGCTAGTACACTGAAAGTGCACTCAATCTTAATAAACGACTGTGGAGGAAGCAGGTCTCGTTTATTGATCCCACTCAGGCAGCGTAATTGTCCGATTAATCAACACTTTTTTGTTACAATTTTCATTCTACTAACTTAAAAGTATTTTTCCCCCAATTGGCCTTTTAGAACAAGGCCATCCCAAGGGGTAGCTAGTGGTCAATTTGACGGACAGCCCTCTTAGCTTGGAATGTGCTGTCTGTAGTAGACTGCCGGCCCTCATGGTTGGTCAGGTCACCATCAGGCAACTTGCTTATTTAAGGATTTTGGAGAGTTAAAGTCCTTAGTAATACCAGCAGGGCAGTCATACCAATTTAATCACTTGCCTTCCCACTACTTCGTTAATTTCGTGGCACAAGTGTTTGTGAACTAAATTTCCTTCTTGGCAATAAACAAACTTGCTCCTATTTTTACCCTCAGCTTACTGAGGCTATTAATAGATGTGCCCACACCTTAACCCGCAAGGATATTCTCCATCAATATTAAAAAAATATAAATCACTCATTAATTATTGCATATGTTTTTTGATAACCGCTCTTACTTTAACTAAATGCATTTCTTTTTTGAAACCTTAGGTCATACAGTCTGGAGTATAATTTTGTATCGTTGTCCCTAGTTCTTGTTATAGCTTACCTGCTTTTTCCTGAAGAGAGGGACACAATGTCACAATTTTTCATAAATTAAATTGTAATTTTTGAGGCAAAATTTATAAAATTCTACTTGGATTGGACCATAACCCTAAATGTTTTAGCAGATTTCCTTAGCAGATATTAAGGAGATCAATATCAGAGATATTTGTGAATTTACATTCTCTGAAACTTTCCTGTTTCTAGTTGACAGCTCAATATCATGAATGAATTTACAGGGTCTGTACTAATATATCCCTTGAGTACCCAGGAACAGCCCGAAACCTTCATTCTTAATGGAAATGAGGACCTTTTTTACTTTACCCACACCAGTTACCTATTTCTAAAAAAGTGGGTTAATAAATAATAATTTTAAAAATAGGGGTCTTGTTTACTTAACACATGCCAGTTAAATGCTAATATCTCGGTTAATATTTACGATAGAGAAAAAGTGCATATAACAACAATTGTAGAGCATCAATAGTTCAACAAGATTGGTTCTATAACATTTTACTCTCCGGCTCATAATAACGGAGATATTTAGAATTTTTGTTACGAATACCTAAAATAGATTAGTTCTGAGATACTAACCTTGTGCACTTTATTAAAGAAAAACGCTAATATCTCGGTTAATATTTACGATAGAGAAAAAGTGCATATAACAACAATTGTAGAGCATTAATAGTTCAACAAGATTGGTTCCATAACATTTTACTCTCAAGCTCATAATAACGGAGATATTTGGAATTGTAGCTAAAATAAATAGATTAGGTCTGAGATACTTTGTGCAACACTATATTAAAGAAAAACGCTAATAGTTTCATTTATGGTTATATTCATGTTTACTAGAAACCTTGGTTATATTTAAATAAACAATTGTTAACAAAAAATCTTCACTGTTATTGATATAATAATGAGTTAAATCACTGGCATGTGTTAAGTAAAAAAGACCCAAAAATAGACTTATGTTATTAAATAACAGTATGATAAATCTATATGTATATATGTATATATATATATATATATATATATATATATATATATATATAAAATTGTAACCTCTGTCTGTACATTGATTTTTTTCACAAAATTTCACGATAACTTTTCGTTTCACATGTCATGGACACCATAACTGCATTTTGTTCCTTTGGTGTCTGTTTGTTTGTTACCTTTTCATGCATAAACGGCTGAACCAAATTTTATGAAACTTGGTATGTATATTACTATTAACCCAACTTAGACTTTAGGCTATGTTAATTTTATCTGAGACAAATATGAGAGGGGGTTATAAGGGAGGGCTGAAATTAAATATAGTGAGTGATATTTCGTTTCCTATTGGGGTTTCCACAAATATGCACATAACAAAAGTTGTTTATTTTGTTATTTAGAGAAATTTGTTCAACAATTCTTTTCAATATGAACTATCAGGTACCTCACCTGGAAAAATTAATTCAAATGTATGTTAATATTTTGTCCTTAATAATTCAAATATATGCATAATACACAGGAAACGGGAAATATGACAATTTGGAGGACAGAGAAGTCTTACATAAAAAAATAATTTTATTATTAACAAAAATCCACAGAAAAGACGGGTATTTACCCTAAACACTGGGAAGGGTAAATTTCAAAATATTGTGCAAAGTAAAGCCTTGCCAAAAAAATACCATCACCATCCAGCCTCAAATGAATTCCCGGGCGAAGCCGGGCATCTGAGTTAGTATTTATATAAAATTGTAACCTCTGTCTGTACATTGCGTTTTTTCTCGAAATTTCATGATAACTTTTCGTTTCATATGTAGGGACCTTGCGATACTGGATTCGATCCGATATCTGGTATCGATACTCCGCTAATATCGCATTAAAAGTATCGATAC
Organism: Riptortus pedestris; assembly: GCA_019009955.1. Lineage (NCBI taxonomy): Eukaryota > Metazoa > Arthropoda > Insecta > Hemiptera > Alydidae > Riptortus > Riptortus pedestris. The sequence goes on along the minus strand of CM032232.1, from coordinate 39,470,476 downwards.
CAAAGGTATCGGTATCGAAACGCCTCATTATTAATTCAGGTTTTTTAGAAAAAAAATTGTGATTTATTACTGTCATAAAACGTCAGTTTTATCTCTTTAAAAACGTTTTCTTGTTTCTTAAAATAAAATAAAAAATATTTTTTTTTATTTCATTATGGAGAATATCCAACTCACAGCTCATTTAGTATTTTGTAATTAAACAAATACAATCCATCAATTCTAATTTAATGTCAGTAAAAATCATTCAATAGTATTATTAGGAAATCATTTTTCATTCAAACCATTCTTTATCAGAGACACTTCCCAAAAAGACAAGTTTGTCTAAAAATTTAGAAGAAAGTCGATTTCTTTGTTGAGTGATTGTTGCCCCTGCCTTGGAGAAGAGACGTTCGCAAGGAACCCAAGTTTTGCCATATTCAACAAATAAAACCTGGCTTGTTTATACAGACCTGGAAACATTGTCTTCATCTCCTCCCATTGTTGGAGCGGATTGCATTTAAGAGGGTTCACTGGGTTTGATAAATGCACAGCCAGCTCTGAAGAATCATCTTGCTTTCTTTTTGTTTTGTTCCAGCCATGTGCCAGTTCTTTATGGGGTTTCCAAAAATCAAAATTTGAACCAGGTTCTTCCTCCGAGTCCTCTGATCCTGATGAATTTTCGTTTGTTTTTATTAATATTTTTAACTTGTTAATGGCATTGGCACAAGAAATTGGATTTTTAAAACGGATATTTTTAAATCTCGGATCTAGCAGAGTTGAGATTGAGATCCGTGAATTTTGTTCCACTAGTCCGAATCTTCTTTCCATTTCTTGGGGAAGCACTCACTTCACTTATTTTCGAATGAGATGGTTGAAAACGGTTTAGTTGAGTGAGTAAACAGTTTACCATAGGAATTATTTTAGATATTGTTACATATTTCTCCCCAGAGATTTCCTTTGTTGTGAATTCAAATGGTTTTAACATTAAACAAAGCTGTTTCAATCCTTCTATTTCTTCACCTGTTGGCATATCAGGACTGTTGCTTTCATCAATCATAATTTGAATAACAATTCTGATCATATCGAGGAATCTGTCCACCATATAATAAGTGGAATTCCACCTCGTTTTCACGTCGAGAATCATTTTTTAAAGTGATCCTTCAGGGATATTATTTTCAAGTTGAATTTTCCTCAACTTGTCAGATAAATTAACACTATTTTGTATAAATTTTACAATTTCTCTCCCCTTTGAGATTGATTCCTCAATTGAAGGATGTTTCACATCAGCAGTTGTCACCAAATTTAAAGTGTGTGCGAAGCAATGAATGTGCTTGTGTGCACATGTTCTTTCCACAGCTGCCACTGTTAGCACCATTGTCTGTCACAACACTGATGACTTTGTCTACACTTATATCCCATTCTCTTAACATTGTTAAAATTTCATTTCGGAATGAATCTGCTATGTGTTTAGAATGTAATTGCCTTATTGATAGGTCAATTGAAATAATAACAGCTCCTTCTAAAAAGTGGGCAGTGATGCCTAAGAACGATTTTTCTGCCATCTTCTCGGTCCATTCATCCATTGACAAACATACATGGGGAGCATGTATCACAGCACAGATCCAGAGTACATGGGGAGAGTTCTGTATCCTAGATTTTACCCTAGCAGATATTGCTTCATATTTCAAGCAAAGCTGTTTTTTGATAAAATCCACGGATGGAATTTTGAAAGATGGAGTCAATTCGTGCATTAAATGTTTAAAGCCATCTCCTTCAATAACAGCGAAAGGCCGATTATCCTTACAAATAAAATAAAGAAGCGCAAGGACAATTTTCGAAAAACGATTTCCTCCCATTGAAAAAGCTGCAGATTTAGAAAATGCTTCTATAATTGGAGATGAAAGTAAACCTTCAGAAGTTTTTTCAGTTGTACCTGTACTTTCTGGGTTTAATGGTGATGGTGATGGTAATCTAGTTGTAGATATAGACGGCTCTGGATTCGGAGATTTGGTTTTGGTCACAACAGGTTTTAACACTTTCGGATGGTTAACTTTTAAATGTTTATTTAAATTAGTCGTATTTCCAGAGTACTTAACTTCTTTCAAACACTGTTTACAAGTAGCAACTTGGCCATTCTTCTTCTGGAAATGATTCCACACTTTGCTAACTGGAGGAGCCATTTTCAAAGTAATGCAAGTACACACGACACGAGAAACAGCTTTTAAGAAACGAAGCTAGATGTAAATAAAGTCAAATGAACAAAGCAAAAGCTTATTGTTTATGTTTCACTGCTTTGTCTTGAAAACAAACACAGACTAAATAAAATCAACACAGTGAACGTTGAGAGATAAGCGTAAACTCGAATAGTCGACTACTCGAAAAGAAATAAATGGAAATTGATGAAGAATGTAGGTAATCCTCAATTGGCGGTTATCCTTTATCCTCTGCCTTTGAAATATCGTACTACGACATAATTTGATTTATTACTCATTATCATGTATTTTATTTACTTTAAATTCGAAATTTTTATTAATTTACTTTTAATGTAATTAGTTGATATTAAACTATCAAACGTTCGATACCGATACTCATCTTTTTTGCGATACCGTTGAAATATCGGAAGCAAAGTATCGATACCAATACTCCTTTTATCGAAACAAAAGTATCGATACCTACCCATATCGGTAGTATCGCAACGTCCCTATTCATATGTCATAGACACCATAACTACATTTTGTTTCTTTGTTTGTTACCTTTTCACGCATAAATGGCTGAACTGAATTTGATGATACTTGGTATCTATATTACTACTAACCCAACTTAAACTTTAGGCTCTATTAATATTCTCTGAGGCGAACAGGAGTGGGGGTTATGAGGGAGTCCTGAAATTAAAAATAGCGATATTTCGTTTGGTATTGCTCTTCTGACAAATATGAACATAACAAAAGTTGTTTATTTTGTCATTTAGAGTAACTGTTGTTATATACATTTTTGTCGTATACCTAAGTATAGATGAGCTATACGTTAAAAACTATAGCGGGAGTCAACAATTTTATTTGGCATGAAAGACTGAACCGAACTAAACGAAACTCGGTATATGAATTAGCACTAACTTCTGGCCTCTAACGATTGAACCGAACTTATCAATGAGAATTAGCATTAATTCTTCCATGATTATAAGCTGTGCCAACATTGCTATACATGAGCTGGAGTGGGGGTTATAAGGGAAGGCCGAAATGAAAAACCGGGATATTTTGGATCCTATTGGTTTTTCGACAATAATACTCATAAGAAACGTTGTTTATTTTGTATTTTAATGTAACTTTTGTTATATACACTTTGGTCGTATACCGGAGATTAAATGAGATATAAGCTAAAAATAATAGCGGGAGTCAACATATATATTGGGCACAAGAGACTGAACCGAACTAAACCAAATTCGGTATGTAAATTAGTAATAACACCCCCGTGACTATAAGCTGTACCAACATTGCTAGAGCGAGCGTGGGTGAAGGAAACCCGAAATGAAAAACTTGGATATTTCATTTGCCATTGGGGTTTTCATATATGATACACATAACAAACGTTATTTATTTTGTTATTCAAAGTAACTTTTGTTATTTACACTTTGGTCGTTTACCGAAGATTAAATGAGATATACGTTTAAATCTAAAGCGGGAGTAAACAATTTTATTATTACTCATTAAAGTGTTTGTAATATAGGCATATTATGTTTTTAGATTTATAAGATAGTTCTAACTTTGATTTGGATTAGGGAGATAACAAATCTCCGCCCCCTCCGCATCTCAATTGTTATTTATTTTAAATAGAAAATTAAAAAAATAAATAATTATTCGTAATTTATTTCCGATATAAATTTAAACGTTAAGTGGATTTCGATTCTTTAATTTGTATAATGTATTATTTAAAGAAAATCATGCTGAATTCACACAATGCGTGATAGCCGAAAATTTGCGGAATCAAACTCTTGCAGTGTTTTCAATAAGCCCTTAAATACAATATGATTTTAGTTTGCTGTGAGGGCTACAATGTCTTCCTTCACCTTGATTTTAGAATAAAAATTAAATTATTTTTATGGTATCACTGTTATTCGTTTACACCAGAAATATAAACCACTAGAAAATATGTTTTTTTAATTTTATAAATAATAATTTAAGTAAAGCAATGTTGATGAAGTGGGGGGCTGAAGTTGTCGGGAGGGTAACACAGTTAACTGTGTTAACTTATTTCCTGTGAAATATTGGAATTGCATTCTATCCAAATTTACTATTATTTATGTAACTAGGCTCACATTCACGGATTGATTTCTGAGAGGAAATATGTACATTATAGATAATATTTAATTATAATAAATGCTATCCATGATTATGATTTGAATTATTCCCTGTGTGTCAAACAGTCGAGAGGGATTGACTAGGAACTTATTTTCATTTACTCTTCAAAACTAAAATTTCTAATCTAGAAGTCTCCTTCATGATCCTTACGGGAAAACAAACGGGAAGTGTAGTTGTCCACATTGAAGCCTTGCCAAGAAAAAAAAATATACAATCATCATTCAGCCTCTAATGATTTCCCGTGCGAAGCCGGGTACCTTAGCTAGTCACTACGAATATCAAAAAGTAACTGGCGTGGCTAAAGTAAAAGACCTGAAAATAAACAAAGCAGTCAGGGGAATGATATCACATATGACACTCCTGACAAGTATTATTCTCAAAACGTTTCAGGATTAGGGGCATTCTGTGTTTATTGGGGCGCTTTTATTAATTTTTTTTTGAAGCATTTAAATGTTTATTATCATTATTATTATTATTTATTAATGTCCACTTTTTGCAATTCAGGCTAATTGGGACGGGTTATCTACAGGTTACCATCCTTTTCTAGCCAGGGTGGGATTTAGGATGTTATTTAATGAATTCCGTCGCTAAATAATTACCTTTGCCAGGCAAGAATCGAACTCGGCACTCTAGGTTTTATCATGTGAGTAAGGTCAACGCTTTAACTCACTTTTACAACTTTTACTTTTAGGAGATTTTTTAGACAAATACGCGACGCACGTGGGAAATCTGTTTAGTTAGCGCAGACTCTTCGAGTCGGACTTTTCTATTACACTATGCCTCTGGAAGAGATCTACGCAATCAGCGGACGTAGCTCTTGCCTACAGGTAGTGTGGTCAGACACGAACTGTAGGTGGGTGTTGAGGGTTGGTGGCCGGATCAGCTTTGCGGCTGTCGGTCGCAGGCACCGGCACGGGGCCGGCCCTCCCCAGTGCCAGCCCCCGCTGTGTAGCTGCTGGGTAGGGGAACCGTAGGAACAGTAGGTCCTTAGTCGGCTTTGCTGTTCCGGGCAGGGGATCACTCCTGCCTTAATGGGGTAAGTTCTAGCGGCTTACTCAATGTGAACTACGGGCTGGGTGGAGTCCGGAGTGGAGGCTTGCCTTCACTGCCGGTCATAGACGTAGTGGTCGTGTGTTCAAAGCACGGGGACATACAGGGCAGGTAAACTGGTACATGTGTTCTTCGTGTGGGAGCTGGGTAATAGGAGACTGTCCCTTCCATAGGATCGCTAAACCATCGTAGCGAATCCTCAGTCACCATGAAGCGTTGGATAGGTGTAGGCTGGATTAAGGCCTCACGGCTAGGTGCCTCCTACATTGCTGCCACACTTCGAAATGGGTACTCAATGTCGGTCGCAGGCACGGTGTTCGTCGTTACAGTTTTGGAGTGAATGTATCAGAAATGATTTTGAGGGGTGTTAGGAAACATTTTGAGAGATGCTTCGTTACACCCTCGGTCACATACGGGTATGTTGATTCTATCTCATCCTTGGATGGGATGGTTGTCTCAGATTCTGGGAGGAGGTAGCAGTTATTTCCTCCCTTATGTTACATCATTTACAAATGCCAGTAGGAGTCCTAGATATATTCTATATATCTATTCTAGATATGTTCTTACTTTTTTTGTTATTAGTTTTAGCAGATTTGCTTTACCGGTCTGGTAGGGGGTTGATTTAGATTGAATAATATGAAATACATAAAAGAACTTGAGGGGCTTAGGTTACCTTTGCGAGTTAAAGCGTTGGCCTTAATCACACATGGTTAACCTAGATCGGCGAGTTCGATTTCCGCCTGAGCAATAGGAATTTTTTAGTGATGAACTCCCTGGCTAGAAAGGGGTGGTAACCTGAAGATAACCCGTTCCAATTGGCTATAGAAGCAAAATGTGAACGTTAAAAAATAATAAAAATAAAGGAACTTGAACCTGCTTTTAGCTTGACACGGGTTGTTGCATTTTCATTTTTAACTTATTAATCAGTGCCTCTAAAACGTTTAATGAAATTTGTCTTATTTTCCTTCTTCCTCATATAAATAGAAATTTTTACTTTTATCAAAATCTCATATCTATTGTCTATTTACACAAATCGGTATAAGACAGTATCCAGTGAATTCGAAAGCCAAGATAATGGAACGACAAATATATTTTCTTTTGATGTGTTATGTGAATTCTCTAAACTTACTAGCATGCAAGTGAATTGTCTACACTTTTATGATTCAAAAACTTTGTAAATATGAGCTATTGACTTGGCACTGCCAAGGCGTAATAGCAAAAACATCTTGTTAACCTTAAATTTAAAATCCATCTGCTTAGTTATCGCCTCACACGATCACACCCTATCGCTTTTCACAAACTATGCAGTTATGAAAATTTGGCGCTGCAACAATTCTTACAAAATTTGGCCTTGTGCCATACATTTAAATATGTTTTTATTTTTAAAGTTTTATCTATTTTTACATATTTTAGCAATTTAGCACGAATCACTGCTTGTGTGGAACGTTTTACCATCCCACACCCATGTTATGAGAACAATTCGTTATTTCCACTCCTAGCGATTAATAAAAACCCATGTTTTCTTTTCTGTTTTTCTTTTTTTTTACATATACAGAAGACTGTAAGACCTGCTCAGACAACTCCATAACAACCCAGTCAAAGCAAAATGTCTGGATGAATATCTCACTAGAAGAGATCATCATATATATGGTGTTCATAACTTAAGATCCTTTATCTACTCACTGCCACACAATTCTGACAAACTTCTTCTGATTGAGAGAGCACATCTTAACTTGCCGAATCACTTACACAAGTAATTGATCCAAGATAATCCACACATTAAGTTTGTTTTAAATGGCTTTGAGGAAATTGATATTTCCAAAAAAATACACCGCTTGTTCCGCACTCAGGCACACGTACAAGTGTATAAATTTCAGCCGTCCACATTTTCTCCATTTACCACGTAGGGTAAGTGCATATTTAAAGAAAATTTTCAAAACTTCAATAGCTATTTTCCATCAGAGAAATCTTCTAAAGGAATTATTTAAGCTAAACAATTTCAGAAAATTTCATTTTTAATGATTGGAACATCATTTTCAAAGAGTTTCGTCTACAGAATAAGGTAATAATATATATCAGCCACTTTTCAGGGAAACTATGGGTCTTCTTTTTGAAGTCGAGGGGAAAAGGTGGAAAATACTGTTGTACTCTATTTAGGTGCCGATTCGAATTTACCAAAATTACTGTAAGTTAGGCTAGCCAACTGGGTCGATTTCATAATGGTTCGAAGGCTATTCGCGGATCTGATTACTAAATAAAATCTTCAGTTTTATCCTAGATAGAAAATGGTAGTAAACTGTAGATAACCCATCCTAATTAGCTTTCGTTGCAAGGCGTGAATTTACAAACAACATCTTGAGTTTGATTTGAAAAATTTGAAATTGACAAGGGAAATTATGTATATGATATCGGAATTTCTTAATATAACATAGTGTGTGTAGTCGTAACTCTAAGATTGTTGCTCTATACCTTTCCCTCCTTGACCTTCTAGTTTTGCTCTCTGCCGTGATGTGAATGTCAACTAGGTGTGTATTTTACAATGTATATATCACACGCCCGGGTGCGATATTAGAATTCCGCAACAAGACTCGATAGTTTTACGGCTGGGGAGAGAAAAAATAATAAATAATTTTCTTGGTTAATAAAGCCATATACCGTTCCTCTCATGAAGTAACTTTTTTTATGATTTTTAAAGTAGAAATTTAATTGTAGAGATAAGAAGGTTAAAACAGAAATAGTTTTGTTTATTTGCATTTGATTTTTAAAAGGAAAAAGTGGATTAGGAAGAGAGATAAGGACACGGGCCTGCTGGCTGATAAGTAAGTTTTTATTTGCCCCCTCCCATCGCTCTTGTATAATGGGTTATGTGTTCATTAACCCTTTGAGTGTCTTAATTATCCTTTATCGCAAGGATCAATCAACGTATGATGAGGGTGATCCATATGCGAGGCCTTGAAAATATCCTCTGGTCATGGAACTCTAGTATTAGAAAAAATGTCCGATTATTTGTATACGATGCATTATTTTTTTTTATTTTTAATAAGGTCTTTTATATTTTATGTGCTTATCTTTTACTTTCTAAACTATTAAGGTGGTACTGATGACGTGACTTTCGAACAATTTCTTCAAATTTCCATCGATCAGTGGAGATGAACTACATGTACGCACATACACCTACACGCACGCGCACACAATTCCCTTTATCATGTGCTCTAGCAACTCATGCTCCTGTATGCGGCTTGAGATTGCCTCTTGCAGCATGGAACAGGTGTTTCGTTTTGGATCAACATTCTTCTCTTACTCCAACCCATGCCTTGCTTCTCGAACATCTCGCGGACTGCCTTCCTCGCGTCTTCCTTCCTTCTATATGGGAATGGAAGGCCTTCACGGACACCTGTCCGATGAACCAGAAAAGAACTGCTAGGATCACATATCTATGTAGACATATAAAATTGTAACGTCTGTCCTGTCTTTACATTTTTTTTTTTTTTTTTTTTTTTAAACCTTTCACGATACTTTTTCTTTTCACATGGAATTGAAACGATACCAACAAATTTAGGCTTTGGTGCCTTTTTGTTTATTACCTTTTCACGTCCAAACTACAGAACCGAATTTTATGAAACTTGGTATGTATATTACTAGTAGTCCAACTTAGACCATAGGCTATACTAATATTCTCAGAAACGAGAAGGAGTGGGTGTCATAAAGGAGGTCTAAAATAAATAAATAATTGTGATATTTTGTTTCCTATTTGTTTTTCAACAAAGATGCAGATAGGAAACGTTGTTTGTTTAGTTATTTAAAGTAACTTTTATCATATACACTTTTGTTGTATAACGAAATAGAAACAAGATATAAGCTAAAAACTATTGCATTACTCCAGATGACTCGAAACATTTAGAGAAAAATAAATCAGCGGAGATAGTTCACTTGTTTTTCGTCTATTGTCCTTCGCCCATTTCTCCTTCAACTATGCATGAGTACGTAGAAGATAAATAAATCTGAACATCCAGGATACTGAGGTTGCCTAAATGTGTCTGTACTTTAGAACTACAATACTTGAAGAGATAACCACGATACTGAGGTTGCCCAAATGTGTCTGTACTTTAGAGCTACATTAATGGACTACATATCCACGATACTGAGGTTGCCCAAATGTGTCTGTGCTTTAGAGCTACATTAATGGACTACATATCCACGATACTGAGGTTGCATAAATGTGCCTGTACTTTAGACCTACAGTACTGGACTAGATATCCAGGATACTGAGGTTGCCTAAATGTGTCCGTAATTAAGAGCTACAATACTTGAAGAGATAACCACGATACTGAGGTTGCCCAAATGTGTCTGTACTTTAGAGCTACATTACTGGACTAGATATGCAGGATACTGAGGTTGCCCAAATGTGTCTGTACTTTAGAGCTACATTACTGGACTACATATCCACGATACTGAGGTTGCCTAAATGTGTCTGTACTTTAGAGCTACATTACTGGACTAGATATGCAAGATACTGAGGTTCCCCAAATGTTTCTGTACCTTTGAGCTACATTACTGGACTAGATATGCAGGAAAGCTGTGCACAGTAGCCGTGCCTGTAGCTAAGTAGAAGGGTACTGGATTAGATATCCAAGGTGCTTCAGTTTAGTCGCCGTGACCTATGGCTCAGTGGTAGAGTAATGGGCTAGATACCTAGGGGCATGGGGTTGATAACTAAATAGTAGACAACTAGATGGCAAGGCTACTGCGTACGCACACGCGCGAACGGTTCTTGTGAAGCTTAAGACCAAGTTCATTTTAACTGGAACCGGATCAGGGGAGATATAGTTTAGTGTAGTTGGCAATCTTGTTTCAGATGTAGTATTCTAAAATCGTTGCTCTTTACGTTATTTAGCAGATTTCCCTTAAGGGAAATCAGCTATTGATGTCGTACTCATGACACGATTTTCGAAATTTTTCTTCAAATGTCCATCGATCCTACCCATGAGATGACGAAAATGAGGTCCGTTCAAAACTGTATATGTATATATATATATATATATATATATATATATATATATATATATATATATGTCTGTTACCGCTCTAGATCGCGATTGCCAGAAATCAAACATGGAATAGTGTGGGTATTCGAAAATTTAAAATATTTCCGTTATTATAAGTGAGATCGGAAAATGTTAATATAAAAAAGTCCGTCACGCAGGGGCTTCGTAAACTAAGCAGATTTCCCACGTGAAGTTTTACAATAGAGACATTTCACGAGAGCCGAGCCAATCAAAGAAACAGCCGAACTAGCTTTTGGCGGGAAAGTAACTCTCGTCCGTTAGGCTCCGAGATTAAATTAAAAACAATTCAATCTCAAAAAACAACAAGAACACAAAAGATGGACTTACTGTTAATGATAGCAGCGCTCTGAACACTTATTACACCAACACTAAATAGTACCACAGAATATCCATTATTTGTAAGACTTAATACTGCTGTGAATATTAAGTAAACAAATAAAGGGCAAGTCAAATGGTAAGAATTTTCCTGATAGCAAACAGTCTGAGTTGTAAACAATCAGGTTAGCCAGCTTTTACCGGAAATAAAAGCAAATACGGAAATATATTTGAATATAAGTTATAAATTTTATTCATATAACTATTTATTATATCTAGTACTGTAATTAATAATAGACCAGAATAATTTTAATCACAACCATTCCAATTTTAGGAATCCGGGAAGAAAATAGAAAGGGGGGGGGGCAAAATACGATTCAGACGGTTATGAGATTCTCACATGATTAAGGAACTAGCAGGTTAGCCAGCGAAGGTTTACAATAGATAAATATACATACAGGTAACACTTCCGTGAATATTAGTGAGAATATTAGTGAATAATTACAAACGGCAATGAGAAATCTTTCAGTGAATTTACAATATAAGTTAATAGTCCCTACAACGTAATACTGCTGGATTGTAAACAAACAGGTTAGCCAACCTTGTAGTGCAGTATCGATAGATAGACCGGAAAAACAAACAATTAAAGATATATATCTGAATATAAAATATTAATTTTATTGGAAACTATTTATTATAGTTAGTGGAGTAATTTGAAATGAATCAAAATAATTTCTATCTCAATCACTCAGATTTTTGTAGTCCAAGAAAAAAAAGGGGGGGGGGGTTCATCAGAACGTATTTGTTTGTACCTCGTAAAATAAAGCTTTGTTGAAAAACAATATTTTGTATTTAACCTAATAATGAGGTGGTTCATTAGATATCGGCTTATTATTAATATGTCCCTAGTAGGAGTAGGGATTTACTGAAAGCGGAACTCATTACTAAAAATTCAAATATCTCGGTTAATACTCATTATACAGAAAATATGTATAGGACAATATTTATAGTAAATGTAATTTGCAATAAGATTGATTTTATACATTTTTTCGATCCGACGTATAGTAACGGAGATATTTCGAATTTTCGAAAATCCTCCCCTCTAAACCCCCTCTCCCACTAGTCCGATTTCAGCCGTTAACGAACTTGATCTTTCTTTTTACATAAAACGACTAAATATCGAGTTTTGTAACGATCAAACCAAAATTGCGACCGCTAGAGCGGTAACAGACAAATATATATATATATATATATACAGTTTTGAACGGACCTCATTTTCGTCATCTACTAAGTAGGATCGATGGACATTTGAAGAAAAATGTCGAAAATTCCGTCATGAGTACAACCTCAATAGCTGATTTCCCTGAAGGGAAATCTGCTAAATGTCCAATCTTGTTAACTATTGATGATCTACAATTGTTGTTCTGTGCACTTTTTATTTGTCTGGTACCGCTCTAGAGGTCGTAATTTTTGTTTGATCGTTACCAAAATCGATATTTATTTATGTAAAAAGAAAGACCAAGTTCGTTAGCGGCTGAAATCGGACCAGTGGGAGGGGGTTCGAAAATTCGAATTATCTCCGTTACTATAAGTCGGATCGAAAATTGTACAGATTCAATCTGATTGCAAATTAAATTTACTATAAATATTGTTATATACATTTATTCCCTATCTTGATTATTAACCGAGATATTTGCATTTTTATGAACTTCACGTGGGAAATCTGCTTAGTTTACGCAGCCCCTGCGTGACGGACTTTTTTTCGTCAACTCAAGAATTAAGCGAGTTATTAATGCTTTCTTGTTTTCTGAAACCCCCCCTCGTGCACGTTGGAAATCTGCTTATTTTACTACTTTCTGGTAACCCTAATTATTTAATTTACTTGTATCATTTGTTTTCAGTCTTCGGTACATCTTTTCCAATCCTTATCGAATGTCATAACCAATACGTTAATGAATAGTGACACTTGTTACTTCAATCGTAAAATCGGCGAATGTTTTCATCTCCCCTTTACTGTGTGAGATGCATTGACAAATTTGAGATGTGACGTCATAAATTCAAAATTTTATAATCTAGGGGCCTCAATTTTATTAATATTTAATAAATAAAAAAAATGTTTTTTATTACCTTTCGAAAATGTAATATTCTACAATTTTTGTTCTATATTTTTTTCTCTAACTGCAATATTAATAGCTTTGTATGTATTGTTTGGTTTTCTGCCTCCAGTTAACACCCACTCCTTGGCATCCGCTTTTCACTTAAGGTAATTTTTATAACTAATCGTCTCATATCCAGCTTAAATTTCTAGTTCAACTAATATAGACTTTTTATTCCGGTATAAAAAAAGAATTAAATGTGTCATGATGCCATTAAGGTGTGATACTAGCATGTTGGAAATCTGCTTAATTTACGCAGCACGTCCGTGGCAGACTGTTTTGTATTGATGTCTGGTGGTGCTACTTACTTCAAATGACGTAGGCCCTCGTGCTGTCTTATTGACAAATACTTTTACTTGGGTGTTGTGATGTTTGTTATCAAGGGATAGTAATGACTGATTGATAATAATTGTTTGTTTACCCATGATAAGCGTCGCGTGCTGTGTGCCTGTCACACTGTTTGCTGATGAGACCTAGCTCTCGAAGGGACATCTAAATTTGGAGCGGGCGGGATATCTCTAGGAACCCACGTGACGGGCTGAATATGTCACAGCTCGCAGCAAACAGCATGAGGTCAGTGCGTGCCTAAAGGTCCTTCCTCTCCTAGCCCCTGTTCAATTAATTACGCAATTTAGGTTCCTTGTGAATGGATATCTTATATTATTTTCCTCTTGTGTTTATTATTGCAAATGGATTCAAATGAGGCGTTGCAGCGGTGCCTTTTATGTTGGCATCTGTCGACTTCAATTGCCGCACTTATTTCTCAAGTGCTCTCGCACGCGTCGAGCTATTCTAGAAAAATATGAAGAAACAACATTTTACATCCCTTCCACCATTACATTATTATTATTTTCTACATGTCGTTATCCCTACAAATGTAAAAAAAAAAGTCCCTCAACAGGTGCTGTGAGTAGAATTTCTACCTATTGGAATACCACACTGATCGGATCATTTCACATCCTTTTCTTTAATTCTCCCACAATATGAACCCTATGTAAACAGGATATGCAATTTAAACTGAACTTGGGATGATTATTGATACCGATTCTTTAATTCAAAATCATATGAGTAGATGTGCTGGTTGAATCAAGCCAGAAAACTACATTTCCCGCTTGCTGGAATGGTACGTTGGTATTGTTACCTCATCTCGATTTATATTTCTCCACTAATAAGACGCCTCAGCCACTGCAATTTCAGCGTTTTAAAATTCAACCCCCCCCCCTCATAATCCAATAACGACCATTAAAAAATGTTACTTTAGGGTTAGGATCCACCCCCTAATGGGTTCGTCATTGTTCCCAGATATGTTGGCAGAAAAGCACTGTGTACCGGGGAAAAAGTTAAAAATATACAGAAGGCTTATAATGCATGAATATCATACACATCAGTAGTATTAAGGCTATAAATATTGACCCATCCAATGCCGCCTTCAGGTGATAATTTATTAAGTATGATAAATTATTGCTTATGTGCGTAAAAACTCATTGGCAATATTTCCATTTGTGAAGATATTTTAAACGCAAGAACTTGGAATTAAATCAGAATTCTGCGTAGATTAAAACGAATTCCCGTATGCTAGAATATAATCTTATGTTCTATTCCTTCTTACCCAGTAATAAGAAACTTTTATAAACATCTCGATATAAACGTAATACAACATTGCGCCGTATTAGAAGGTTTCTATCAAGGGAAGTCGTCTATTGAGGCTGTGCTCATGACGCGATTTTGAAAGATTTCTTACTTTTTACTAACTTAGCTTGAACATATGACGTGTGTGCTTTAGGTTAATGGAAACATATTTTCTTAGTGCGAATGAAAGGTGCTAATACCACTGCTCTTGAACTTGGGCTGGCTATTTAGCAGATTTCCATTAAGGCGACATTTATCTGTTAACCTTGTAGCGGTCGCAATTTTCGGAAATCGGGAAAGATGTGGTGGGGGAGGGGAATAGAAAATTCGAAATATCTCCATTATTATGAGTCTGATGGAAAAATGTTGAACAACCAATCTTATTTATCAGATTTATTTTCCTACAATTGTTTCCCATGCTTTTTTTTTCTAACTTATATTAGATGAGATATTTGCAATTCTTAGCTTTCAGGGCTCAGTATTCCACCCCATTTTATGTTTTATTTCTAAAAGAGTTTGTGAAAACTTGTCTTATTTCAAGCATACATAGATCGTAAGCTGACAAGGAGGAGATGCTTTTAGAGATGGACGAAAATCGAAAATTCGAAATATCTCGTTTACAATAACTCGGATCGAAAAATGTTATCTAATCAACATTGTTGGAAATATAATATGCTTCAATGATGCTTTAAACATTTCTTCTCTTATAAAGTTGTTAATAAGATTTTACTTAGACATCACTGAAGTGCAGTGAAGTTTTTAGTGGACATAAGTGCAGTGCAATTGTTAGTGAACATCAGTTGAACAACTTTCATATATCACAGGAGCAATGTTTATAATAAATTGGAGAAATAATTAAGTACCTTTCCAATTTCTTTCACTCTTTACGGAGGTTCTACAAGTCTACTTTACGGTTATTTCAATTTAATAAGTCGATCAGGCTAGACATCTGAGTTTGTGTATGAGTCTTAATACAATTGGGAGTCATGTGCTCGATCACCGTCTGGGCTATTGGAATTATTTAGTCACTGACTCACTAAATAATATATTTAGTCCCATAATTGTTAGAAAAACGCGGTAAGCAGTACCAAGTAGCCGCAGTAGCTAAAATAAGTGTAATTCAATAAAAATTAATCTAAAGATATAATTTATTTTCGCGTTTTATGATACAAGTTCAATTCGAGTAAGATCAAGTTTCAAATAAGTATTCATATAAAATTTTTTTAATAATAAATCATCATACGTTTTATGAAAATGCTTATATATATATATATATATATATATATATATATATATATATATATACATACACACAGACACAGACAGCTATAAAACGATGACCGAGAATAAACCAGATTTAATACTTATATTATTATATAAGTATTGGAAAGTTACGTAAGTATTTGTGTCGAGTGTTTATGGAGACACTTATCTATCTTTATCATTAGAGACTTTGAAGTGTATTTATAATTTTTTAATTCCTTATCACAGCTATTGATTAATTTCTCCATAAACTCGGTTCATATATGCTTGATTACTGTGAGGCATGCTATTCATTACGGATTTATCAGATCAACTAATGGTGTTTTCCTTATTATACAATCATTGAAATATTCTCCAAATGTCCATCGATCCTACCTTGCAGTTGACAGAAATGAAGTCTAGTCGAATTTATACTTTCCGCTATATTTGCACTCGACAGAAACGACAAAGTTTGAACGATGCAGATTTATAGGAAGGGGATTCTCACTTCCGTTTGGCATGTTAATATACTGTATATATTTTACAATCGTCAAAACGTAAAAATGGGTTATAGATCTTCTTAAAGTTAAGGAGATTTGAAAAAAATGATTATGTTAATCTAGCTTTCTAGATTAATGAAAACATGGCACTGACACCCCTGCCTGAATTAAATGGAACAGAACACTTCGCAGTACTCAGTGGATCTGACATGGAAGTGTACGATAGAATTTGGGTTTAAACATTAGATCTTGTATGTCTTTCATATGAAATGTGTTGTATTAATGTTCTGGGGAGGATGATTTACTGGAGTACCTAAATGCAGTAATGAGTTATGGCTACTCTTCACCTGAATAATGCCCTACATGTTTCATGGCCTATATACCATTTCTTCAGGGACTATTCCTTTAGTTAAAGAGTTTAGTTATGAACTTCTCAGCCCTTCTCATACTCGTTGAAACGAACCTTTCGCCCTTGGGAGGCTCAATTCTATTCAACGAATTTAAGAAGCGACGACCACTTAATAACTAAAAGAAATGCCCATTAATTGGAGGTACATATGCAACGAAACATTTAGGGTATTTTTCAATAAATTCTATGTAAATAAAGAAATTTTTGTTGGTGACCCATGCCATTCAAATATTGAGAGTATTTTTATATTGTGTTCAGGAAAGCTATATTATAAATTATGGTTATGATCATGAAATGTACCACGGAAACGGGTAGTTGGTGAGGGCTAAATAAGCTAAATTATATTAAATATCCTTTTAGTATTACATTTGCAGATTTAAAATTAATACTTTCGTCTTGCCACTCTAATTTCTGCAATAATCAATTTGGCAGATTCAGACAATGTTGGCCACTATTTGTTTCTTTCTTAATTTTCGAAAATCCTGTTTGTTTTTATCAATATCGATCAAGGAAAGGTAATCAATAAGACAGGCAGCTAGATCATCTTTAATCAAAGCCATTAGGATTATACTTAACCGAACCAAGAAGCTTCTTTTTAGGAACACTTTAGGAAAATTCCTATCGTTATCAGTAGGAAAAGACTTCATTTGGAGTATTTCGTTAAATTGGTTTGAGGGATCTGTTCTCTTTTTAAAGTAGCTTACTACGAGCTTTTCCATAAACTTCTTAGTAATTTGTCCATTTCATATATATTGATACAGTGATTTGAGGCCTAGATACATGCTTAGTTGGATAGACCAAAAATCTGTTGTTTACCCTGTCACGGGGCGACGTACTTCTTAATTTACCGCCATAACCGCTTTCTATTTCGAGCTGAGCTTCCATTCTTTGCAATTTTCGTCTTATTGTTACGAAACTCGGTATACAAGCGTTTTATGTAAAACTAAAGGTCAAATTCAGTTATTAACGGCTGTTATTGGACCGGGGGGGGGAGATTAAAGGGATGAAATTCGAAATATCTCCGTTATTATACGGAGAAAAGTTTACAGAACCAATCTTATTACAAATTTAAATGTTATGGATGTATTTTCTCTGTCAAGGATATTAACCAAGATATTTGCATTTTTAAATTTTCTGCTGACATTAAACCCCCATTCCTACTCTTGACATTAGTAATCAGCTGTTATAATCAATTGTTATAGCGAACCACCCTTAGGTCTCAGGAGGAAGAAACTATAATCTACAATTTCTACACACTACTCTTCACTTCTTTCCTATATTAGCAGGGCGTATACTCTTTAATTTTATTTATTATTTTTTGGGGGGGGGTTTATTTTCCTTTTTTTTCTTTCTTTTTTTTTATTTATTCATTTTCTTTTTTCCTTATTTTTTTTATTTATTTATTCATTTTTTTGGTTTTCTCTTTTTCTTATTTTTTTGCTCTCTTTCTTTTCCCAACTCCCTTCTATACTTAGATTTTCATTTATATTATTTTCACCACCCTGATGTTTCCATATACATTATTGTTTGTTTCATATAAAACTGGTGAACCGTATCAAAAACCATCGTATGCCATAGTTCACTCCTTTTCCGTTTTTTTTTTTGCTATTCGTTTTTTTGTGCACAATTGAAGAATGAGTAAATCGCCAGCGTTGTGGAACTCATTTAAATAAATAATGAACTACTTTATTGGAAGCTTAAATACCAAATATTGTTTTTAAATTTTACTGTATGAGGTGAGGTGCATGCTGATTCTTTGTGTGATAACGTCATCATTTAAGAGTTCTTAACTTGAAAATTTGGTCTATACCATACTCAATATATAACTGTTTTATTCAACTCTAAAGATTATATTAGTTAATGACAGACGAGGAATAGAGGGGCGGGGGATTCGAAAATTCATTATTTCTCTGTTATTATGTATGAGTCCTATCGAAAAATATGATAGAACTAATCCTGTTAATCTATTGATATTCTAAAACTCTTGTTCACTAACTCAAATATTAAGCGAGTTATTCGTACTTTCTTGTAAATACCTATTTCTAGTCATTGGATGTTTACTCAAAACAAAAAATATATGTTGAGATGAAATCAATAGTGTATCATACTTGCAGGTGGGAAATCTGCTTAATTTACACAGCCACAGCGCGATGGAAGTTATATATATATATATATATATATATATATATATATATATATATATATTTACATTTCTCTAAAATCGCTCTAGAGATGGTTTTATCTTTACCAATCTTGATATTTAATCGTTTTATGTATGGAAGATCAAGTTACTTAGCGAGTGAAATCAAATCAAGGGGAAGGGGGATCGAAAACATCTCAGTTATTATTAGTCGAATCGATAAATCGTATAGAACAAATCTTTTCTTTCCTTCTTAGAAATATTTTTCTATAAGTGTTATTCTACAGTTCTCACTTTATTTGGAGTATTAACCTATATATTTGAATTTATTTTTGATATTAATTCAAAATTCCTAACGTAATCTCCGACTCCTAGTCTTCTCATATTAAAAATAAGTTATTATGAAATGACACGTTTTATTCCTAGCTCAAATATCAAATATTGTTTTCAACAAACATTTACTCCGTGAAACACATTCATATATGTGCAATGTTAAGTGATAGTGATTATTATCTTAAGACCTCAATATTTGCTAGATCGATACAATTCTCAATATTTATACTATTCATCTACCTAAAGACCTAAACCTAGAAATAACAATTTTTAAAAGTCGTAATCGAATCAAGACGAGGAGGAGGGGATTTAAAATCGAAATATTTCTGATATTTTGAGTCGGATAGAAAAATGTTAAATAATAAATTTTGTTGATTATTTAATGCCTTTCTCTACGAGCTGCTTAGCGAGTTAATTATATTCTTATTGTTTCTCATGGGATTTTCACTTATCAGCAATTGTATAACTAATGATCTGCTGTCCTACTTATATTTGAAGTTTCAGTTATATAGGCTTCTAATTAATGGAGAAATAGAAAATTGAATTCTATATGGCATCATCTACTTGGAAAATCTGCTATGTTACACCGCAACTGAATTTTATAATTTTTGATTTACTTAGATCAAGTTTTTAATCTATATAAATTTACATTAGTGAACTATGTGGATTTTTGATCCATCGTATACGAAGGTTCTTATGTAAGTTCATTTATCAGTGTTTATGGCCTCTGATAGTAATGAATGCAATATTATCTTTTATAAATTGCTATCACTAGGTGGTCTTTATGTTGAGTCTCGGTAGTTTTCCGCATGTAAGTCAATATATTTCGTATTGTACTTAGACGCATCGGATCAAATTTCAAATTTAGCACAGAAGTTAATCATTCTGACTATTAAAATTTCAAAAGTTATTATAAGTCATACTTGAAATTTTTCGAATCTCATCTTCGAAAAAAGTAGTTTTTTCACATGTTGTTCTATCACGATTGAATAGGGATTGTTCAAAAGATAAACAGAATATGAGGTAAACAGTTCAGAAACAAAAAAAAAAATTAATTAGATAAGGATAATTTAAGATGAGGAGAGAGTTGGGAACTCTCAAAGAATACAATTAAAAAGGAGATAACGAGTCAAAGATTTTTCATAATTACACTTAAATACGTCTAGTCGCCACACCGAGATATACCCCAAGGCTAGGATCTGTTCCTGCTCTGATATAACGGCCTCCTTATTATATAATAGAGTGGGCACGCATTCTAGGAGTGCTGGTGGCATGTCAACTCTAAAATCGTCAACGTTATGATGGTATGTCAACACCGATTGTACGTACTATACGTGCTGGCGGCATGTCAACTCCTAAAATTCGTCGTAAAGGCGCGTTAAACACAATACTCCATAATGTGCTTTCTGATAGCGTTAACTGCTCAATAATCAAAGATCTTATTAGTTTGTCTACTACAGTACTTCACGGTATGCTTGCTGACTGTGTGCCAAAAACAATATTTCATGACCTGCGTGATGATGATGAGTCAAAACAAACACTTGATCTCACGCGTGATTGGAGACTGTTAGATTTAAAATTTCCCAGCCAACATGATGGGCCCAATATCCTATTTGTCTGTACTCATTGCATGTTAACTCCAATATGACATGGACATTTTCCTTTGGTTTATGATCTCCAATATTTCTTGCTAATGTCATTGAAGATGTAATGATTCACATAAATTTAGCATTTCTAGTAAACTGCAAATATGCACATGACACAAGTTGTTTGTTGTTATTTAAAGTAACTTTTGTTTTATTTACTTTTGTCGTATAACAAAGTATAAACGAGATATACACTAAAAACTAAAGGGGGAACCAACTATTTTATTGGGCACCAACGGTTGAACCGACCTTATCAAAACTTTGTATGTGAATTAGCATTAATTCTTCCATGATTATAAGCTATATTAAAATTTTTAGGTTCAAACGGGAGTGGGGGTTATAAGGGAGACCTGAAATAAAAATTCGCCATATTTCGTTTCCTATTGGTTTTTCGGCAAATGTGCACTTAACAAAAGTTGTTTATTTTGTTACTTAGAGTTGCGTTTGTAATATTCATTTTTGTTGTCGTATAACAAAGTAGTTCAAAACAAGCTCACTGTCGTCCTCGTAAGCTGATAAATTCACAGAACCTTGATGATTTAAATAAGCCAAGTACTATAGTGGCTAGGATTGATTTTTATAAAAACAGTCAGTTTCTATTAAAAATTTTAATTTGATCTAACATAACGTCCGTTTGATTGATTTAAATTATAACACTATTGTCTCGTGTGCTTGGAGTAGGCAACTTCTACAATACTTCGGGCTACTTTCTATTGCCTGCAATTCTTATCCTTTTAGTCGCTGACGGTATGTCAACTCTGTTTTAGCCTTCATTACCCCAAGGGCCTCTCGCTGATGACACGTTTACTTAAATACTGGATGCCTTCTAGCTGAGTGTCTTCCCAAAACTACATAGTCAACGTACTGATAGCCATCATGTCTTCAAACTACAGCTGGGATGTCGGCTTTGGGTGATAATGTTGACTCAATTCTATAGCAGTCACAAGAAGTCTTGCCTGTTCCAATAGACTCTTCTGTTCCTACAAAAACCTCAACTCATCTTACACAAACAGTGACTATTTGTAGAGTGTTATCCACTTCCTTCGTTGAAATGCCAAATGCCGGTGCTAAGTCTAGTTCTATTCTTCAACTTTTAGGTGTTAAAGGCATGTCTTGTCAATTAGTATCCAACAGTTCCATGGCTATAATAGGCTTCTGCTGGCATCTATAAACCAATAGTCCTTCGGCTACATACTGATAACAGATAGCGGCTAATAGTAAACAAAATCCATTGCAACTAAGAAAACAACTGGTGAAGATTGATAAATAATGAAAAAAATAAAAATCATATCATAAATACTTAAGATAAAACTTGAAACTCCACTAAATATAGTATAATTGAGATCCATAATCACAGTAGTTGAAAGTGCATTATTGATAGGCTTGATTAAATACTCTTGCATAAACATAGAAAGAAATCATTAACTGCATTCAAAATAACATCATCTTTCTAATCTCATTCTGAGGTATGTTTATTACCGGGGCATGCACTCTTGTTATTCTCTTAGCGTTTGCAATACCTATCAAACGTGAAAATCAGTTATTAAAAGAATCTCAGGCCATCATTTGTGAGAATAAGAGGTTATTGCAGGTTAGGTAACATTAAATTCTGGTTTTATTTAGCTTGCTCTGTTTGTTTATTTTAGTCAAATTTTGTAGATGAAATTTGATCCCTTTCCTGTTGACCGATTGATCTTGTATTTAGTACACACTTTTAGTTCTGATGGCAGTACAATATAATATATTCAGTATCTTTGTAAATCCGAGATGGCCGCCGTTACAAAATGACAGATATACTTTTTTATTTACTACTCCTTCAATATGGTTAAGAAATCAAACGGCTTGACTAGTAGAATAGAGCACTCTATGAAAAAAATTCCAAATTCAATGGCGTATTACATATTTTAAAGTGCGTTTGTTCCAGCAAAACAAGCTCAAAAAAAAAAAAAGTCCGTCACGCAGGGGCTGCGTAAACTAAGCAGATTTCCCACGTGAAGTTATAAAATAGAGAAATCTCCATACGAGAGACGAACAGTTACGGCAAAGGGCCGAACTAGCTTTTGGCGGGAAATTCAAAATCCAAATTTAAAAAAAATGCAAATATCTCGGTTAATATTCAAGATAGGGAATAAATGTATATAACAGTATTTATAGTAAATTTAATTTGCAATAAGATTGATTCTTTACAATTTTTCGATCCGACTTATAGTAACGGAAATATTTCAAATTTTCAAAAATCCTCCCCTCTAAAACCCCACTGGTCCGATTTCAGCAGTTATCGAACTTGATCTTTCTTTTTACATAAAACGACTAACGATATCGAGTTTGGTAACGATCAAACAAAAATTGCGACCACAATAGCGGTAATAGACAAATATATATATATATATATATATATATATATATATATATATATATATATGTGTGTGTGTATATATATATATATATATATATAGTTTTGTACGGACCTCATTTTCGTTATCTACTAGGTAGGATCGATGGACATTTGAAGAAAAATTTCGAAAATTCCGTCATGAGTACAACCTCAATAGCTGATTTCCCTGAAGGGAAATCTGCTAATAACTGATTGAAGGCGACAAAGAAGAGATAAAGTGAATTGGTTTTCTTGAAGGAAACTCTTCCATTTCATGAAATGTACATTAACTGCTTAGTGTATGGGGAGTTATATCGATTAAAAGTCGATCTTGCGACCGACAGTAAGCGGTATCGAACTATAGACAAGTCGCTTGTCACATTCATCTGTAGGGTTCGCTGAAATTATCTCTGTAGTTAAGATATACCCATTTTATTTATAAACTTATGTCTCCAGGAAGAGTTTAGACTTAATAATTATACCTTTTTTCATCACCAAGTGCATATTTTAAATTCATTACAAAATTGTCAATTAATTATGTTCATATTTATCTAGTGTAAAAAAAAAACCTTCACGTTGAGGACTCAAAGTTTGACTCAGAATTTAATCCGAATTTCTCTGTACGCTTCGTCAAATATTTATAAACGCACTTATAAAACTAGGGGATGTGTACTGGCATCAGGACATTTCAGCGTGGGCACGGGCTGGTTTCACGCCGATCACACGAGGAAGGGAAACACATGTTCTTAAAGCAGACATAAATAGTCTCCACATGTAATGTTTGATGACTGATAACTTCATTGCTGTTGGTAGAAAACAATTATGAAATATATATTTGCATAATACACGGTGAGTTCTAAAACCACTACCTAGAGATTCAAGACGGAATCATCTTTTATTTAACCTCCATTTTATGGGGACGGTTGATAAAATTTAATGGTGTGTTCATGTTCAGGCGTAATGAGCTACTCTTAAGATCAAAATTGTCCCTTTTTTTCATATACTAAGGAATGTTTACCACTCGTACGTTTCTTTATTAATCAGCATTTTGTAAAATAGTATATTATTTTAATAATATACTAAGAAAAACTGAGAAGGAACTACAGCAACCCACTTTATTAAGGGGTATGTTTTTTAAATCTCAGCGATACTTTTCACATGGAATGATTTTATAGATGATGTTTTAAAGTAATTAAGAAATAATGGATTATTTGATGAAATATTAAAGCTATTAAATTGAAGCGTTGACCTTAATCTCACATGGTAAACCTCTCTAGGTTCCTGGCGAGTTCCATTCTTGCCTGAGCAAAGGAAATTATTTAGTGACGAAATTCATTAAATAACATCCTAAGTCCTACCCTGGCTAGAAAAGGGTAGTGCCCTGTAGATAACCCGTCCCAATTAGCAAAAGTGGATGTTAATAAATAAATAAATATTAAATTGATCTATAATAGGGCCGTGTGTGTGTTTTATGTTTTTATGTATGTGTGTGTGAGCGGTTAAAAATACTGTTCTTCGGGCAAGTCTGGTTGACTACATAGTTTATCGATGTATTTGTAGTTTACCTGATGTGAACTACATCTATTTATAAGTTACCATTATGTAAAATTATATATAGGAAGCACTGTATTTGTAAACCATAATATTATAAATTTAGTTCATTTCAGGACTTACTTTCTTCTAGTTTACCTCTTTATAGTTTCTTTCTGATGTAAATTTACTAATTTTTATATTTGATTTTGTGGATTGTAATATCTATTTTGCTCATCTGTAATATTTGATTTTGTAGATTTTTAATATTTATTTAACTTTGTACATTTATATTCTCTTTTTTTAGATAAATCACCATCTCAAATAAATAAACGCTTTAACATGGAATGGAATGTAGATATTCAGTTTTGGATAGTTAAGATACATTTGTCAACATGTCTATGTCTGTCACCATTGGTTCTGAAGATGTTACGGAAAAAATGTGACCTGTTTAGATATTCATATTTACTAATATGTTTCCGGTATCCGTATTCATTTCCGGTATCGAAAACTATACTACAACGAACCAGGGAACACTCAACATGAATACATAGTTATATAAAAACGGTTTTGCTGTCAGTAGTTAGACTCATTTTGGCTATATATACATTTACCGACTCTTAAGGTTTTTGGAATTACTGTTCTTTCTTTCTTTTTATTCTGCCAATAGTTGGCATTACAATTTGATACTCGAGAATAGTCTCCTGGTCGTTTAAGTCCTAAGTGCTCATTAGTCAATTTTGCAATATGTCATTTTCTCATATCGGCACCTTAACTAGTCTAGTAGTTTACTTTGTCTTGAGTCTCATTGCGTAACTAATAACTGAAGTCTATAAATCTAGTATATGGTCTCCTTTCGTTATTTAAGTTACCCGAAGAACTTATATGCGAATCTTTCTGTTTGTGAGGAGTCCTTATTTGCGTTCTGAGCAGTTTTTGCGCGCTGTGGTTTGTACTTAGCAACTTTCAGCTTCAGCTCAAGGTTAGCTGCTAATTGCGGTTATTTGGAGAGTGCTTTACACTGCATTAAGCTTTCGTCGAAAACTATAGGGATTTTCTTTGGGCTTTGGGATACCGTGTACGGGGTCTTCTAGTTTCTGATCAGATTGTTTTCACTACTAGCAGCAGCGAATATTACTGTATGCACGTATAAGACCTCATAAAGCATAGTTCTTCATCGATAATTACGGCCCCAAGTTGTACTGGGCATAGTATACGGGGTTTGGCTATTAAATAACGAGACTGACGCTGCTACAGAAGAAGTGCGCATGCGTCAAACGGCAGCAACTAACAGCTGTTAACGTGAAGCTTCATCTTTCGAATATAGTGCTTCTCGCTTCTGTAAACAAATCAGTACAGCCGTAGCCTTCGTCGCATTAGAGTTGTTTTTTTGTTTCGCCGGAAAAATGTTAAGTGTAACAGTAGAGCAACGAATTGTTGTGAAATTTCATGTGAAACTTGGCAAAACCGCTACTGAAACTTATAATTTATTGAAAAAAGTGTATGGCAATGAATGTTTTTCGCGTGCACGTGTTTGTGAGTGGTTTAAGCGTTTTCAAGATAGCCGAGAAGACGTTCAAGATGATTCACGCCCGGGTCGCCCTACACTTCGAAAACGGATGACAATATCGAAAAAATCGGTAATCTGATTCGATCTGACCGTTGGTTAAGTATTCGTGCGATTGCTGAAACTGTACGAATTGATAAAGAATCCGTGCGGCAAATATTACATAACAATTTTAACATGCAAAAAGTGTGTGCCAAAATGGTGCCTAAAATTCTCACATTTGAACAACTGGAAGCTCGCTAAAATGTTTGTACTGACACTTTGAATGCCATTGAAAATGACCCAAACTTACTGGAAAGGATAATAACATGTGACGAATCATGGTTTTTTATCTATGATCCTGAAACAAAGCGCCAATCCATGCACTGGAAGAGCCCATCTTCACCGAGAGCCAAAAAAGCTCGTATGAGCAAATCAAAATTCAATGCAATGTTGATTGTTTCTTTCGATGTTCATGGGATTGTGAACCTTCACTGGGTTCTTGAAGGTCAAACGATTAATCAGCATTACTACCTTCACGTTCTTGCTGAACTCCGCGAAAGAATAAGGAAAAAACGACCTGAATTGTGGAAGGACAAGTCATGGGTTCTCCACCAAGACAATGCGCCGGCTCATTCCGCATTGTCTGTTAAGAGGTTTCTAGCCAAATTCAGCATCCCAGTGTTAGACCATCCGCCTTATTCGCCGGATCTTGCGCCGTGCGACTTCTATCTGTTTCCTAAGGTGAAATCTGCATTAAAAGGAACAAGATTTGAGTCTGTTGAAGCTGTGAAAGAGAAAGCGGCACGCGTCCTGAAGGAGCTGACAGAAAAAGACTTCCAGCACTGTTTCGAACAATGGAAGGTTCGCATGGAGCGTTGTAGAGATAGAGGAGGGGTGTATATTGAAGGTGATAATAAGTAAAAATGTATGAAATAAAAATAAAATGTTTTACAGCGTCAGTCTCGTTATTTAATAGCCACACCCCATATATGTGAGGCCATTTGGGATCTGTTTTATGTGCTGGATACAATTAAGGCGTTCACCTATGGGCACATTTGGTTGAACTACGCAACGTGCAGTAATTGCTTTCGGAAAAGGAAATTCTCTAAAAAAATGTGTTTCCCGAAAACATGATGTCATCATTTGGCAGGATATCAGAAAAGTGATAAGCTATCTCTATGAGTATTTGTGGAATGTGAGTGAATGGTTGAGGTAGAGAAGGGCCTGGAAGTACCTAGGGCGTGCTGCCCTGCCCACATCTTGGCTTAGCCAGGTCAATGTGTCCCTATCCCCTCTCCTTCTTGTTATTCACACCTACATCCCTTGGGGCTTACCATATGTCCCTGCATTCCTGAGGACCATTTAGCCTTTCAGCTCATGCCAAGGGTTAGACATTTTCTCACATTTATCTACTAACTAGCTTAGGTACCAGGAAGAGAACCAATTGTGCCTACCGGTATATCTTATACCGTAATCTAAAATGTATATTTTTGTTAGCACAACTGCTGTTGATGATGTATAACTTAATAGTTGTCCATAAATATACCTAAATTCAAATTGTAAGTATGTATATTATACTAAAGGTCCTCAAAGACCGCAAAACGTTGACCATTTAGTCTGTCTCCTGGACAGACATACCTGCAGACAGTACAGACACAGCTTGTAGGCTGCATAGACACCGTCTTGTAGGATGTACATATAATCTTTTAGGATGTGCAAACACAATCTTCTAGGATGTATAGGCACAGCTTGTAGGCTGTACATACACAGGCCGTAGACTGTGCAAACAGTCGTCTAGGGTGTACCGACGCAGTCTTGTAGGCTGTAGAGACAGCCAGTGACTGTACACACACAGGCCGTAGGCTGTGCAAACACAGTCTTATAGGCTGCACAGACCCAGCTTGTAGGCTGTACAGACACAGGCCGTAGGATGTACAGACACAGCTTGTAGGCTGTACAGACACAGGCCGTAGGCTGTACAGACCCAGCTTGTAGGCTGTACAGACACAGCTTGTAGGCTGTACAGACACAGCTTGTAGGCTGCACAGACACAGCTTGTAGGCTGTACAGACCCAGCTTGTAGGCTGTACAGACACAGCTTGTAGGCTGCACAGACACAGCTTGTAGGCTGTACAGACACAGCTTGTAGGCTGCACAGACACAGCTTGTAGGCTGTACAGACACAGCTTGTAGGCTGTACAGACCCAGCTTGTAGGCTGCACAGACACAGGCCGTAGGCTGTACGGACCCAGCTTGTAGGCTTTACAGACACAGCTTGTAGGCTGCACAGACGCAGCTTGTAGGCTGTACAGACACAGCTTGTAGGCTGCACAGACCCAGCTTGTAGGCTGTACAGACACAGCTTGTAGGCTGCACAGACACAATCTTGTAGACTGTACAGACACAGCTTGTAGGCTGTACACACTGAGGCCATAGGCAGGAATAACATCTTTCTTCTCCCATTATGATCTTTTATATTGTTGCCCTATATATTTGCACGGACAGTAACCCTTCTCCCTCCTCCGCAGGCATCCATTCATCCATATGCTGCAATTCACATTCCAAACCTCGTCCATGCCAATGGTGCCTCCTGTAATAATGTGTTTCGTCAAGCAGAGGGTTTTTTTTAGTGACAAAATTATTTCGTTAATATCGACTTCATCTGATTGCACTACTTCCTAATCATCACTATTTTAACAGTATCCGATCCGATTGGGTGCCATTTGATTATCACAGCATCATCATTGCCTGGTGCTGTGGAAGAGTTCACTGCCCAAAATCTGCAGATTCATATGAGTATTTTGAAACATGCGAGTAACCTCTAGACTCACTGGGGAGATTGGAGATTCTTTTTGGGGCATTTTACATTTTCTTGTTGTAACACATTCAAGCATGTTTGCACTCCAACAATGGACAGTACCTTAGAATCAGAATTAAATACAATGTTGGTTACTACATGCATACCGATCACTGAGTACACTTAGTAAGTACAGTGAGAAGACCATCATTAGGCCACGTACCTTATCAACATATCACCTGATACAATTATGATTTCATAAAGGTATAAATTAATAACCCCATACTTCATTCTGAAGTAATGATTTATTAGAGGAAAAAAATCTGTTTGGAATTCCCTTTTGGGAAATCCTGTAACTCCTCTCTTCCGATCACCTAGACTTTTTTTTTATTTCTTATCATGTGGGAATTACTGTCGATGATGATGACCTCTTATCAGAGAGTTGTTGATCTAATACTGTGATTAATCATGGTTTTGATAACATATGTGAATGATTTGCTTAGTTTTGCCAATTATCCTTATTATTTGAAAATTAGTTTGTCATGTTTTGTTAAAAATAATTTGAAACACTTTTATTTTTTAAAAAAAGGAAGCAGTATTTTGGTTATTTCAAGGATTGGACATTAATTCTAATGTGGCCCTATTGAATTATTCAGGGGCATTGTACCCAAGCTGCTGTTCCATTTTTAGCTTTACTGGAGTGAACGCTCGAGTATGTTACTTATTTAGAGCCAACCTTTGCTCTTTAAAGCTGTCATTAACTCCACTTTATTTTATTTTTATTGCAACAGAGAGTAAATGAATGGGTTGGAAATAGAAAAGATGGTGTAATGCTGTTACGCATTATTATATCTCGTATTATCCTTATTCCTTATCGAAAATATTTAATAAAGTAATCATCTACGGAATTATGTCCCCATTAACCTATCAGAAAATAGGCAATCAACCCCGAGCCCCATATGAAAATTTCAGTAGTTATTCCTGAAAGGGTAGTAGGGGGTGGGTTACAGATGAGATGAAACGTAAATGGTAAAAAATGTTATAGTAAAATATTAATGGAGTTATTTGTATTTTCTTTGCAATTCCTGACAACCCCCACTCACACTCATGGCTTTCATTATAATCTAATATATATGGATTATGTTATGCTTGGCTTAAATAACAGGAATAGATGTACCCCCTTTTCGAAGGGAGAAACTCGGAATAGAAGGTGGTTTGTGATGAAACTTCGTATGTATGTAGGATCAAAAATCTACGTATGTTTCACATTGCTTGATAGAGTTTCGACTTGGCCAACCTTAATGTAAAATGGATGTTTATTTTTGAATCGTTTAAGAAATTTGTGCAATCCTAATAAATATGTCACCATCAGGATTACGTTTTATTTCTCGGGGGTGAAACAGCACCGGCTACAACCAGTCTTGTTACCTTAGACTCATAGTAACCTCAAAGTTATCTGAGACACTCTCATTTATGACAGTGAAATGTTGACTCACACAAAACAAAACAGGTGGATTGGGGAAGAAGAACCCTACGAAAAATATTAGTAGCTATTAAGGAGCTAGACAGAAGAGATCCTGACCAACTGAGCTATCAAAATAGTCAGACATGCTGAAAGATTGGAATGCGTCAGACTGCCCAAGATGATATATTGTACACCAGATGGAAGTAGGTAAATAAGGTAGACCTTGGCAAAGCTGAATTCATGAACTGGAGTTGGTAGTGCGGATGTCGGGCATCGGTGATTGCAGAAACTTCACAGGAAACCCCAGGAATGGTAATAAAAAAGACAAGTCAGAGGGCCGGGTTCTGAAGGGATTGTAATATGGAATTCGATTACTTGACGCTCTTGTCGGTTTTCCGCATTTCAAGACTAATTAATTCGTTAACTAATTATAAAAATTACATTCCTCTTCTAGTTTCTCGTATTACATTCCCCTCATTTGGTATAAAACCTTTAAAACTGATTTAGGCCTAGAACCAGGGGAATGGGAGACCTCTGCTATCACGGGCACGCCTAGAACCAGGTAGACGAGTCCCTGCACCTTAAGGCTGTAACTTAGTTTGTGAACTTTTAATTCCGAAGATGAGATTCTAATTATTACGTGAAAATAATAGAGGAATGAACTGGATTTAATTAGTGAAGTGTGGTATTTATTGATCTTCTGTCAGACAAGGAATTGTTGTGTAACCGGATAAGGTCACGTTTTTGACAGCAGGAATAAATAATGTCCAATTAAACGGTCAGTTATGGCAATCATTACATTCTTTTACGAAGTAAAGGAAGATTTGTAATCCCTGCAATTTGGCTTTTCAGATTTCAACGGAATTTTCCCAGAATCTTAATTGACTGCTTTCTGAGAGTCATTTGTACGTAACTCATAAATGTATATGGCAACAGTTTGTAAAGCATCTACAACTAGTAAGACTGGTTCTATCAAAGATATTTTGAATTTTCAAATTCAACCCTTCTATAACC
Organism: Riptortus pedestris; assembly: GCA_019009955.1. Taxonomy (NCBI): domain Eukaryota; kingdom Metazoa; phylum Arthropoda; class Insecta; order Hemiptera; family Alydidae; genus Riptortus; species Riptortus pedestris. Next base: position 39,438,927 of record CM032232.1, on the reverse strand, counting down.
CCCCATTTCGTATGTATTTGAGTCATTTGATCTTTAGTTTGAATGAAACAGTTAATTATCAGTTATGTGTTAGAACAAATAAATATTTTCGAGTTAAGATAAAATCTTAAATGATGATGTCATCAGACAACGAAATAGCATGTACCTCGCACATTAAAAGTTCAATGAAAACAATATTTTGTAATCAAACTTCCAATAAATTGGTTCATGATAGAACAGCTTATTCTATAATTATGTTAATAATAATGCTTGAGTAGGAGTGGGGGTTTTCTGAAGGACGAAAACTAAAATATGGAAATATTTTATATTTATTATATTTTTTCTCGCTTAATATTCAAGACAGAGAAACAGGTGTAGGATACAATTTATAGAACATAACATTTGTAATAAGAATGGTTCTATACAATTTTTCGATACGACGCATAATAACGGTGATTTTTGGAATTGTCGAAATTGTCCTCCTCTACTCTCCCCCGCCCTCCTCCTGATCGGATTTCAGCCATTAAAGAACTTAATCTTTAGTTTTACATAGTGTTTAAATAATATATATATATATATATATATGTGTGTGTGTGTGTGTGTGTGCGTGCGTGTGTATGTATGTATATATACTCTATATATTTTTTCAATGACCTCATTTTCTGGGTAGGATTGCGTCGTGAGGGCTACCTCAATACCTGATTTCCCTTCAGGAAAATCTGCTAAAACTGAAATATTGTATGACATTTTGAAATAAAACCATTTTACATGGAGTGTTGCAAAACATTTTGGATTCTTATTTTTGGATTGTTTTATTAACTAAAATTACCCGAAAGAGAACTGCTCAAGACTGAGAAACAGATAATAATCCAGTCATCAGCTTTATACGAACACGTCATCAGATATCAAATATAGGACTGTAATTACAAGAGTCACTTACATCGCCATTAGGTTAAAAAATAATTAATATGACTGATTAAAAACTGCTGTTTCTGTGTAATTAGAATCTTTGTTTTCACAATAAGTAGTACACTATTAAGAAATATATTATGGCCTATCATTTACGAATTATTTAGGTTCTAAGGGAGAAACCTAGATCGAAAGTAGAGCACCATTTTGATTTTTTCATGGACCAGATGTCTTAAACATGTAACTAGTAGAAATACACGAGGGAAATCTACTTAGCTTAAGCAACTGATAGCACACTATACCTGATGCATTCATCTTGAAATGTAATCCATTTAACAATATCGAATACATGAAATTTCACGTTATTACTTAATATTACGTTACGTACTCAGACAGAGGATACCCTCGAGGGTATTCAAGTATTGAATAAATATAGTGACATTCACCACCCCAGAACTCATCAAATACCATTCACTGAGTTCATCAAATCCCATTCACAGAATAGTCATCAATCACATATCGTTAATCCTTTGAGGTCTCCTACAATATAATCCACTCTGATTTTTTTTTTAAATTTATTAACACATTATGTTGCTATGGCGAATGAGGGAGTTATTTTACATTATCAGAATTCTGTGTTAGCTCTTAAATAATTTTTTGTTACATCATATTTTTTTTTTGCATATTATCTTTCACATTATTTCTTGAGATGACCAAAATTTGTCAGACATCAGCGTACTTCGCACGTGAAAAATGTACCTACTTTGTTTGCGTAATCCTTGTTAGGACGACTTCAGCAGTTTTCTCCTTGCTGTGTAATCAGTTTTTGAGGTCGTACTTATTACTTGATTTTCGAAATTTTTGTTTCAAATATCTATCGATTCTACCCAGGAGATGACGAAGGTGAAGTCTCTTCAAACTATTGTTTGTGTGTTTGTCTGCCTCTCTCATTCTCTCTCTCTCTCAATATAATATGTATATTATATACATTTTGTGGTTAGCATTGATTACCTTTAAGATCCTTAGCACTGCCCGAGCGGGAATTGAGGGGTTCATATCATATTCCTGCACGTGAATTTAGATTAGTTTCTGAAGTGACGGCCTTTTTGAACTCAACCTTTAGTTATCCCCATCTTAACTTCAGGATTTTCATTATTTCTCATTTTTATTTGTTATGTTTGTTTCGTATTGTTATATATTATGTATGTATTTGATACCTGCTCTAACAGTCGCAATTTTGGTCTTATTGTTACCGAATTCGGTTTGTAATCGTTTTATGTAAAATTATAGATCGACTTTGTTAACGGGTGAAATCTGACCGGGGGTTTAGAGGGGTCAATTTTGAAAATTCGAAACATTTCCCGTTATTATACGTCGGATAGAAGAATCTATCTTATTGCAAAAAATAAAAAAAAAAATTAATTTACTATCAATATTGTTGTATACGTCTATTGCATATATAATTATTATTAACCGAGATAATTGCATTTTTTAGTTTTCAGTCTTGAGTAAGCCCCCACTGTTACTCATGTCATATAAACAATAATCTGTTGTCTCGTGAACTACTTTATTGGAAGCTTAAATACTAAATATTGTTTTCATTGACCTGTTACTGTGTGAGGTACATGTAAATACGTTTTCTTTTGAGATCATTTTAGATTTGATGTTCTTAAGTTGAAAATAGTTATTTGATCAACGTCACACTCGATATTAAACTGATCATTCAAATATAAAGATCATATTAGATATAGCTGAAGTCGGGCCCTGAATAGGGGGGGTGGTTATTGGATGGGAATTCGAAAATTCGATATTAAACTTCGTAATTAAGATTTTAATCCAAAAAAAAAAATTGAGTTCGTCAATGGTTAGAATGTGCCTTCACGGAAGTAGCTTCGAACTGGCATAAATTTTAAACCGCATTAGTACGCCGGTTAGTAGTAGAGGGGGGGGTTACTGCAGGCTGAATGAAAAATATTTTGTGTTTAAGAAACTTTTACTAGTGGGTGTAAACCAATTTTAATTCATTACTTTTGTTATCTAGAATGGCTATAAATATCTTCAGACACTTATGGCCAATTAATTAAATTTACGGCACGACATATTAACTTCAAATAAGTAAATCTGCCGTTTAAAACGTCCATACAATTATACATACATAGGCAATAGACAGTGTTATTTTTGTAATTTTGAGAATATATAATGCAGTCGAACAGCTATTATTTGAAATTAAAATAAGTCCTATACCTTCAGAAATTCGCTAATTGCTCAGGGCAATTTTTATTTTCAATTGTGTAAAAGAAATTAAGAAAAATTATGGCATTATTCCGGGAAAATGCATGACTGTACTGTGAGTGGAGTACAAATTTGGGCAAACATTGTAAAATTTTAAAGGCAGAATATTTTTCCCAGAAGCTGCTGCGTTTTTGACTGTGATTTGCTTATCAAAATTTAAGAAGTGGAATTGTCGAACGATTGCTAGAACGTAATTTATTCAGTGGAAGAAGGAAAGATACGTGTACCACGCTGTAGACGTGCTTGCAGATGAATAGTAAACAAGACAGGGGGGCACATGGTAATCACGTGACTTAGCTTTCCCTGGCGACCGGTTTCTGTCAGGCCATCTCTGCCTCTGCTAGTAAAAAACTGCTTAGGGTACAGATTCCGAAGGGCGGTCTTAACTTCTACCTGGGTAGTCCATCAATCCTAGGATTACTATCCCAGGCAGTGGAGGCTGTATTTCATCCTGTCAAAAATGCTAGGCACTAATAGGAACATTAGGGCTGTCTTATTGCTTTTCTTCTTACCGGAAACCCGACTGTGTGGTTGGGGACTACTTATTTAGACCTTACATTAAAATGAGCTCTGAATTTACTACTTTATATTTAGAACAAGGTTAGATCCATGGGAGACCCCCATAGGTTTAACACAAATGACAAGCTGAAATTTAAAAACGGAAGACATGCTTACAACTACAGATGATCAGCATCGATTCTGCATGTAAATTTTACTACACACCCAAATTAATTTGTTACCTTACAGGACCAGAGCCCCCACCCAAGATTTTAATCATTTTTGCGCGGTACGCAGGGAGTGTCCTACAATTTTGGCCCCCAGGTTTCACAACTCCTCCTTCAGGGCATCCAGCACACATTTGTCTGGGTCTGTCCCTTCTCCTCATTCCAACTGGTGTAGTATTCAACATTTTCTTGGGTTTGCCGGGCTCCGACCTCTCGAGGAGCACTAATATCTTTCTCAAGAATCTTCTGTCCCAGACCAGTTCACAACCATATAACTGTTAGTATAATGGCCGTTTTGTACTTGCTATTTGTTTTTGTCTTCCTGGAGAATAACTTTTTGCTGGCAGACATCTAATTCCTGCCACCGATTTGTCCTTATACTGCTTCTACACTATTCCTCTTCGTCACTATCACCTCCGTACCGTAGAACAACTTTGAAACGTAAATTTTCTCAATTCGACTTGTCCGTCAAGAGGTTCTCACTCACATAGGTATTATCTAAACTTATTTTGAGATCTTCCGCTAATCGTACATGAGCACATGCCAATTTGCCATGTATCTAGTGCTTTTTAAAAATTAATGTAGTTTTATTTTTATTTTTTATGGTTCTTTTTTTCGTAGAGAACAGAGATGAGGGAGGGGGGGTTGCCTGTTCGCTTTTGACACCCACGAGTTTTCTGAATCTCTGAAAATTATTCTTACTCGTTTTCCTCTTCTACTTCTCCTATTCGCTCTCTTTCTATCTTTCTTGCCTTCTACCAATCTATGTCTGTCTATCTCATTTTTTTGCCGGTAACTTTTCTCTCGTGGAAATACTATGAATAGTAGTACATTGTGAATAGTACTTATGGTGTATTTCTGTTGAGGTATGGGGAGGGGGTGTTGTGGAATAGGTTATGTACCGCTGTTTTTTTTTTTTCTGCCGCGGCAGTGGAGTGATGTTCTATTAGTTTATGTTTCTATCTAGTACTTTTTATTAATAGGTGATTTATTTTCCTCTTTATGCAAGGATGACTAAGACCTGGTTATCATAGCGTGTCCTTGTAGCCAGAGTAAATTCAAAAGATTATATGTTTTTTATTCATCCAGAAGTTAATATCGACATCGAATAACCAACTTAAGGCATACGTATATCCGAGGTGAGTTGCCGTTTAAGCACAACTTGAAAAACATGGCGGACAAAGCAATCAATTAAAATATAATCATATTCATAAACACATATGTATGTGATTATTTTTCAGGGAGACCAGAGAATTTTCACATTTGCCGACACCTTCGCACACTTCCTGCTGAACGAAGATCGGAGGGTTGGCATGCATATCATCCGGCCTGAGACTATTCCTGAGATCGCTCGACAATTGGCCAAGGAGTAAGTAGCCTCTCAAGGAGTGAGTTGTATAATATAGATTATATAATGACTGAAATACTATCACCGTGGATCACTTCTTACTGTCATGGTTTAATGATAAATAGTCTTTTTATTGAACTATTAAATAATTAGTGAATCACTAACTACAATAAAATTGAAATAGGAAAAATCGGAATTAAAGATTATATCCTGATGTAATATTTAATATATATCCATTGATATATCTTATAGGATCAACTTCTTTTCTTAGAAATTGATAATACCTAGGAAAATATATTAACTTTAAGTCGTATGTATCATTCACACAACAAATTTTCATTTTGATGTCTCTAAAATAAAAAGTCCGTCACGCAGGGGCTACGTAAATTAAGCAGATTTTCCACTTGAAGATTTACAATAGGGAAATCGGCCTAATAACAACAATAATAGTAAGGAATCTCTAAACCTATTCATGAGGGACGAACAGTTACGGAAACGGCCGCCTTAAACTCTCGGCGGAAAGTCCCGAACATAGCCGACTCCTGCCGACCACGCTCACAATACAAATGCAAATATCTCGGTTAATATTCAAGATACAAAATAAATGTATAGAACGATATATATAGTAAATTTAATTTGCAATAAAATCAATTCTATACAATTTTTCGACCCGACGCATAATAACGGAGATATTTCGAATTTTCAAAAATCCCCCCTCTAAACCCCCCTTCCACTGGTCCGATTTAATCCATTAACGAACTTCATCTTCCTTTTTACATAAAACGATTAAATACCGAGTTTAGTAGGGATCAAACAAAACTTGCGACCGCTAGAGCGTTAACAGACAAATATATATATACATATATTTATATATATATATATATATATATATATATATATATATAAATATGTATATATATATATATATATATATATATATATATATATAAATATATATATATATATATATATATATATATATATATATATATATATATATATATATATATAATTTTGAATGGACCTCATTTTCGTCATCTCCTGGATAGGATCGATGGACATTTGAAGAAATGTTTCGAAAAACGCGTCATGAGTACGACCTCGGGAAATCTGCTAAAACCCCGTTCTCTCAAATTCCCATATATATATATATATATATATATATATATATATATATATATATATATACATATTTCATCCCAAATCTTGAGAAATTCCTAAACACCTGTACTGCTACTGATATTACTCGACACAAGTACTCACTCGACACGGAACTACTAAATCTTATTTACATAGGTTCAAAATACTTAATTCAAAAATTGCCCCTGTGACAGTACGAATGAAAAGACTATAGAACACCTTATCTACATTTGTACACTGACTATACAGTTAAGAAACACACTCCAACAAATGCTTCTCAAAAACAAAGACCAGTAGATCTAAAGAGTATGTTTAAAAAATATCCATTATTATTTAGACATTTTTCTAAAACCTTAATAGAAACAGCGGGTGTTTTAAACACTTTCATTCACTTTTCATCACTTTTATCGTTTGTTCATTGTTTTTTATTTCGTTTTTTTTTTTTTGTTTCCTACTATTTCTTTTCTTTTTATTTTATTATTTTTTTTAATTTAAAGAACAAATTTATGAACTACATTTCTTTTATACAAAATCATGATGTTTTATGAACATACATGTTGTGTATACTGTAGTAGTATGATAAATGTAGTAAATAAACGCCCTTTGTGCATGGGTAATGTGCAAAGAAAAATATTATATATATATATACACACACACACACACACACACACACACACACACACAAACACACATACACACACACACAAACACACACACACACACCAACCAACCCAATCTCAAGTCCATCTTAAAGTACGAACTCTGTTTTGCCTATGATTTTTATTAGGGGCCAATAGAGAAAGGAAATTCGGGTGACATCAGATTGGCAATGCAATAGGTGGGAAATATGCTTAGACCAAAATATTACTTGTTTGTCGACGTTTTTATTTTTTATTTTGTGGGAAGTAACAATTCAAAAAAGGTGATAGAGTTTGCTTTGAGTTGATTGTAAGCTTTACGTAGTGAGTAGATAGGTATTGTGCACATTTCTGCCAAGGTCGGGCATTTAGTTACGGGCATACAGTTGATAACAATATTTATTGACTAGGTTTTACAAAACTTTCAACGCTAAAGATCATTCCATACTTATTGATCATTCTTTCATTCTGTTTAATTATTCTTAATTTGATTCTTTGAACTGTGAAACCCAATTATACGACTATACTCATTAATTCTTGGCGACAGTGTCTAATAATAAAACTTCTTGGTTTATGGTACTCCTTTTAAAAAAAATATTCGTACTATATGCTTCGTTGCTCCAATTTCCATTTCATTAATGCCTTAAATTTGCAAAATAATCAAATAAAAGTTGAAAATTATACCAATCTAAACATTCAAAAAAAATAGTTTAAAATATCATAAATATTTTACAAAAATGTTGTAGGTATCTATTAATTTTTAATTATTTATTAACGTACACTTTTTGAACTAAGGCTAATTGCGACGTGTTATCTCCAGGTTACCACCCTTTCCCAAGGATTTAATGAATTTAATGAATTCCGTCACTAAATAAATTCCATTTCCTAGGCGGTAATCGAACTCGCCACTCTTGGATTACCATGTGAGATTAAAGGGACATGGGCCCTTGGTCTCTATTAGACATATAAAATTACTATATGAGATTACTTTTATGTAATATGTATCGTTATTATTATTATATGAATATATGAGTTTTTATTCAGAAGGTAAATGCTATAAAACAGATTTTATTTGATTTTTTTTTTAATTCAGAAATGCAAAACGTCTCGTCCTAAATTCCTATATATGTAAAACTAGTGAAGGTTCAACAGATGAAATATTTCGTACCAAGGGCCGAAAGTGGGAGTTTGCCGGCCCGAGATATTTTTTGACCGAGACGTAGTCGAGGTCATGAAAAGTTCGAGGGCTGGCAAAAGCACTTTGGCCCGAGGCACGAACGCTGTTTTTCACCATACTACAATAAATATTAATACAATATAACATTAATCAAAAACAAGATTTTCTTTTGGTTAAGTGTACCTCTTTGTTAGAAGGTTATCTTGTGGTTATGGGGACATGATGAATGTTTAATGTATGGATTGTTTTACGTTATGTTATTATGTAAGTTAATAAAGAGAGATGAACATATGTGTGTTTCATTTAATACAACTGATATATTTCAAAATGCTAAAAAATGTTAGTTCGTTTATTTTTGATTTATAGAAATGTTAAAAGTACAATTTTGGTTGTTTGAAACCATAATACCCTTTGAAGATTCTATTACTTGTTTTTTGTTTGACACATTCACACTTTTACTCGTAGTTGGATTGTTAATGATTAAAATCTCCTCTTGACAATCTTCAAATAAATCATCAATTGTAAAGAGAGACTGATTTTCATATTCAATAGTTCCAAAATCGATATTTGATGTCGAAGTCGATGACTCATTCACTTTACTAAACAGTCTGTTAGAAACTTCCAATTCTTTGTCACAGAGTCTTCAATGTAACCTTCGGCAGCTGTTGAAGACTTCCATCCACCATGGCGTTTCAATGTCAACAAGTCACCACCTCCCTCAACTAACATAGTCGCTGATGACCTTCTAAGTGCCTGTATAACTTTTAGGGTTCTCTAGACCCAAAATCTGGGCTACTTTCATTGGTGCTGCAGCAATTAAGTTTTTACCTACGTGTTGAGCAACACATTTCCCTTTTTTGTAGGCAACAAAAAACCTCTCAGATGTGAGATTTTGAGGACGCATGTTCAAGTACTTACGTACTAAACAGCATGGTTTAAATGTGCATCCTTCATCAGTGATTGTAAAACTTCGTCTTGAGTGTGTTTTACCATCGTTAAGGAAAACAGTAAAAAAGTGTCCATTATTTTTAACATCACTTACTTTCAAATTTGTTAGATCGTCTCTTCGGCATGCACCAAACACTCCGAAAACTAAAATTACTTTGTTTAGCAACCATTCATTATCAGGAGCATTTAACATAAATTGGGTTACTTCAGTGGCACTTAACACATTTGATTTTTTTGGCTGATAACCAACCGATTGTCGTTTCAAAAAAGCAATACTTTTTGGAAATTGGGTGAGTTGAATATTTTCTTTTACTTTTAAACAACTTTTTATCATGGAGTACTTACTCCATAAAGTACTGACTGGGTTTGTTTTGCTTTGATAGGACCGAGAGACAAACGAGTAAAACTTCATCATTCACATCTCCAGGTTTTACATTTTCATTTTTAACTAGTTCAAAAACTTTGTATACTCTTCTTCATACCTATCTTTTGATTTTGCTGGTAACAAATCTGCCATGATTTCTTTTGCTCTTCTATTTATAGATTCTGATATATTATTAGCCATAATTACTAAATAACTAAACAATAATACGAGAAAAACAAACTAATATAATGTATATAATGAAATGAATGAATTAAAATAATAAACAGCTGATTTTGCGGCCCTAGGGCGAAATATTCATTTTCGGCCCTAGGGCGGCGAAGTGTAGCTTTCGGACCGCAAATTAGGTGTGTAAAACAGTTGATTAAATCGTAGTATGGTGAAAATTAAATATCTTTTACTTAGTTATTTTTCACTCCACATGTTTACGTTATTTATGACATCTCTTCAGGAGATGTACAAATACTGTTAAATGATTTTGCCTTACTACAGAGTTGCCCACTTCAAGACTTAAAGAAAATAGATCAGCCAATCGAAATTAGCTGGTAACATCGATTCTGTAAAAATGATAAAAGAACGGAAAATGGATTACAGAAGAATCATAGTCGTGACTCGATGTAATGAACATATTTGTATTGTCTTTCTCTCGGTGCCTGTTAGTCTTGATGTGATCACCTCTGTGGTAAAGTCGAATCATTGTACAGTATTTTTACAACTTCTGAAAAAGTGTCACAAAGAACGTCAAACAGGTGGAGTAAAAAATAAATAAGTGAAAGATATGTATATTGTTTCATCATCTGTTGACCTCCAACCAGTTTCGTCCAATGATTTTTCGATATTGTGGAGTTATTTTAATTTGATTGATGCTATCTTCACACTTAACTTATTTAATTTCGTAACGAATCTAAGGGAGCAAGAACTACTTAATTTTACATTTCGTTACAATTACTTTTCCACCACCCCAATTCCTCCAACGGCTGAACCCTTTTTTCCCATTTCATTCAGGAATTGCGCCACACCATCCACATTAAAAAATCATAATCATGGGTATTCCCCATATTTTATTTACCTTACCTTTGCTCCTTCATACTTTATCGTGGAAAAGTCACAGAAATAACTCAGTCGTATCTACAATCTCGTAGCTATATAGGATGATAACATGATTGTAAATGTTGCTACATAAGGATGACTTGTAACTTAGCCACCTGCAATGTAGTGTTAAAAATCTTAACTCGGTTTGGACCATCTGTTGAACGACCAATTTTATATTTTTAGCATTATTAATTGAGGTAGGACATTCCTAATACAGAGATCTTGTCCAAATCATAGAGGGGATGGCTGGCGTTATGTATTGACTGCTAAATTGTAAACTGGATTTAAGTTATTGGTCTGACAAAAACAATATCATTTTGGTTAAAATATAATCTGGTTATATCAATTAAAGTGAGAATTATACATTCCAAGGATATTATCAAAAATACAACTCATATTTGCGTAATAGGCGGATTCTTTTTCATTTTCAGGAATTTAACCTATCCACGAATTCCAAAACACAAGGTGATGTCAAAAAACAAGGCAGCAATTATAATACAGAAAAACGTCCGTGGTTGGCTAGTAAGAAAGCAAAAAGAAATAGAACAAATGCGGGAGTTTTGGAAGGTAATTTATATGTCTCTTAGTATGGCTGACACTTTAATTCAGGTTACTATTATTGCTTAGTAAGTACCTCCAATCCGAGCTATGGTGGACAAAAATAGGATATCTTCATCGCGATCTAGGGAGTCTCCGAATTAAGGATGTAAAATATACATCTTATAATTAAAAAAGGAAAAACACAAAACAAATGGAACCAGTTATTTGAGGCTTTTCGAGACTATTTCATTCAAGGGGTTCGTTCTGAACACATTAATGAAAGAAAGTTTGAATCTGGCTGATCCCTGGTAATACTTTTCAGCATGATGATTGAACAGTGTAAAAATTTTGTTTTTGTGCATTCTAGGACTTGCAACACTCTATCCATTGCTATTTTGGACCTTGAACTTTTAAAAAGTCATGTGAAAATCTGATCTAATGAACCTATTTGCCCTTAATCTGTATAACTTCGGTTCCTTCTTTCTTTATCTTTATTGCTCATTCACTGAACTAATTGAACTGATAACATGACAGAGGAGACCCTTGTCTTGCGCCTTCTTTAATTCTTGCTTCCCTTTCACATTCATATATAACAATTTCTGTACACTATAGTTTTTAATTTTTCCTAATTATTTTTCTACCTTTCTGAGCTATTTCAGGTATGCAATGAAACATGTGTGGATGCCCTGCTGTATCTTAATCTACATAAGCTCCTTCCATCTTTGGCTCAATTTCTCATTTTTCCCTGCTTAACTCCAATTGCTAGAAGGACTTCTCTTGTTACTTTTCCGGATCTAAACACAAATTGGTCTTTATCGGCCAATCTTCATCATTCAATTTTATCTTTTGGGAATGAGACTGAAGGGAAATCATTCTGAAATTGATATAGTCCAACCTGTAAAGGTTGAAGCCCATCACGACGTGCAGTGACCACCGAAAAGGGATTATAAGTTTATATAAAGAATAATTTATTCAAACACTTCAACTTTTATATTTACTGCAACATGACTATGGGTACTGATTTGTAAGAAAGAAGAAATGTCAACGATGAATTTAAACAGTTCTAAGGCAACGAGTTAATCAATAATTTATTACAAATTCCTCTTTCAGAGCTCTAGCTCCATTGTGAGTTTCTGTAAGAGGGTTGCTATCACTGTCCATCATAGGGAATCAGCACTCTGAAAGGCACTGAAGATGGAGTTTCGGCCCTCAGGCTTCACTTTGTGAAAATTAGTAACAGTCAAGGGAAAGCGCTTATTCCAGGATAAGTTTTTCATTCTACCGTCTTGCACCCGAAGAGGGCTTGACAATGAAAGCACTTATTTCTCTGACTCAGTATTGTCTTCTGCCAATTGATCTGAATTGATTGATTGACCTCAAATAAATTAATCGCTAAGTATTTTGTGTACAATCTGTTAATTTGCGATCAATCAGCAAATAAATGAATCTGATCGATTCCGCCCACTTGCAAGTCCATTACTTTATTTTGCTGTTAGCTTGAAGAGCCCACAGCTTCTTATGATAACGAAGGTGATATAATTGAAAAGTATCCTCGTGGTGACGTTAACAATACAAGATAAAGTGCGGGATCTCTTACTGTGATTCACAATTTGAGTAACTGTTCGTCACTAGAATTAAATAAATGAATCACAATTAGAATTAAATACATTTTTCTAGCAGGTATTAGCTAATGTATTTTTTAATGTTTTTGAGAACTATTCAGTACGTTCTTAGAGACAGTCCTGATTGACAAAGGTGTTATCCATTTGTCTATAATTATTTTGGGCTGTGAAAGTAATACTATAATCATTTATTTATTACATAATACATGCTGCCTTTGTGTTTTATGGTGCTTAAGAGTATTATGTCTTTGGCTTTTGTCAAGCTTAAGTTTTGACGAGTAGCGAGATTTGCCAATTTCGAATACTTATTAGGGTTGATTCTTCTGGATTATTCAGTCTTCTCACCCTACTTCTATTAATTAATTCTACATTAGCTCCATTTAGCTATTAATGCATCTTACCGTGCCAATAGCTGACCTCAACAGTAAAGTCTGCCCTTGTTGGAGTCTAGGGGAGCCGTTGGTGAAATTGCTCTTTATAATTGTGATGGGCATTATGTTGTTGCCTTTCTATCATTGCCATCTCTTTTTGTCTGAGAGGACAGAGACATGATGCCGAAACTAACTTTAGGCAGAGATTGAAACTTTAAAACTGTTAAACATTTCTACTGCACTGATTTCGTACACCTGTTACTTGATCAAACATATATTCCCTAGTGTAGAAAAGCAGATAAGCCTTGTTCATTGAAATAAAAATTATTTATTACCAATTTATTATTGTGATGCACATAATTAACGACAATTTAACTCTTATACGTTCTAAGGTTGTTTTTGAATTAGGTTATCCGGAGAATGAAATTGAAGAAACCTGATCCAATAATTGGGAATGATTACTTCGTGAAACCAGCAGTTTTCAGGGAGGTTTTTGGAAAAGACATAAATGATATGCCCGAAGAAGTAAATCTGGAAGATATAAAACCGGATGAGAAGCTGGAGAAGGAAAGAGAAATTTGTCAAAAATAAGATTGCCATAGGCTCGGGATAGACAAATTTAATCTTGAAGATAAATATACCAGCTCGCCTAAAATGTTCATTGCTTTTATGAATTAAAATCAATTCTCCCAGCGAAGTACTTAAAAGTCAGAAAATCTACCATGGGTAATTTCCAAATGGCATTATTTGGAAGAACGAGTCAATATAAGTACAAAATTATTTCAGAATGCTTCAAAAATAAAAGATTTTTGGCACCTATACATACATCCTTACATGAAGATGTAGTTATCGGTATTTTTTTACTTATACTAAGTCCTATATCATGCACTGATCGTGCTAAATCTTGTGTGCAACAAAAATATTCCTGTTTAAGGGTCAGGAAATGATGCCAAGGGTGTCAGGTAAGTCATGCCCGCAAAGGCAATGGTCTTACACTTACAGCCAATCTCTTTTAATGCGAATGGAACTTGAGGCAGCGAACAGAATTCGGAAGTTATAATTTTACAGTTCGAAGCAACTGTCTAGTACTAACCAATATTTGCTAAACTCAATTTAACTTACCAGTCCATTATTTGGCACACAAGACCAATAGTATTGCAGGCACTGATGAATATCCGTTTAGACTTTATGGAAAACTTAACCTGATCCTCTTCAGGCACTATTTTAACTTGGGATCGTTTTACACACACACACACACACACACACACACACACACACACACACACACACACACACGCACGCACGCACTCACTCACACACACACACACAATTTATTTTTTAGCTGCTATATTTAAACAAACTTGGTGTGAAATCAGAATATCACGGATACTATAATTAAAACAAGTGAAGTAAGTTTGCAAGTCATACTTATTTTTACATCTTTAGTTAGTTCCCTAATGCATTTATTAATAATACTTTAAATTTATTTTAACCTGTTTTATTATTGTTATATTTGGAAATATTTTTTATATATTGGTTTGTTTCACTATTTTTTCGTATTTTTTTAGTTCATTTTAGTGTTATTTTTGTTAATAGAAAACAACGAAGGTATTGTTTTCTATTTTGGCATTTTATTATTATATTTCTTGATTTCTATTTTTGTACTTTGTTGTTATCTATTACTTTTTTCTCTCTTGTATCTGTTGCTCTTTGTTGTTTTATTTTTTTTGTTGTATTTATAATCTATTAGTTGTTTTATATTTTTATCCTATTTTTATGGTATTTTTTTTTTGTTTTTTGATTAAGCAATATCGCCCTGGTTGTGAAGCTCAGATATATATATATATATATATATATATATATATATATATATATATATATATATATAAAAATAATGAAAATATTTATAAATAAATAAATATATATATATATATATATATATATATATATATAAATAATGAAAATATTTATAAATAAATAAATATATATATATATATATATATATATATGTATAAATAAAATAAATATATATATATATAAATAAATAAATAAAAATAATGAAAATAATATTTATCAAATATTAACACCACAGCAGCAGATCTCTTCTATTCTCAACAACTTGTATGATTTACATTGTTATTTGATACACTTACTTCTCGTAACTTAAATGTCCAAGTTCTTTTTCTCTCTGATGAGGGAGTATAGTTCAAGGTCCAATTTTTTTTAAATGTATATAGTAATTGTGATGTTTATGCAAATTAATACATACAAAAATAGGACATTGTTTTTAATCAAGAATAATTATTTCCTAATTGAAATGATTAGATTTCTTATTAATCAGCTATTGATAATTCGGTAACCTTATAATCTGCATTATCAGGTCAATGCTTGTCCTCAATTGTAATAGATAAAAAGTTTTCTCAGCTAAAGCATCCACAAGAAAACTCAGAACAATAGGGAATTTAGTGATTCTGAAATTTTTAAATCCTATCAGAAAAAGTAAATAGTGTAATCATATACAGTAATACTGGTAACACCCGCTGGTTCCAAAGTATATTTACAGTGATGAAAAATTTGGGGAGCTTTGTCTTCCAAACAGAACTTCTTCATCCAGGCAAAAGCATAATGAATTTCAGGATTAGCACTAGG
The DNA here is from genome assembly GCA_019009955.1 of Riptortus pedestris. Lineage (NCBI taxonomy): Eukaryota > Metazoa > Arthropoda > Insecta > Hemiptera > Alydidae > Riptortus > Riptortus pedestris. Next base: position 39,423,115 of record CM032232.1, on the reverse strand, counting down.
AAACTTGAATATGTTTAACAAATTTAGTTTGAACGGTGAGTATATATACATATGTGTGAGTGTGTGTGTGTGTGTGTGTGTGTGTGTGTGTGTGTGTGTGTGTAAGTGCATGCGCGTATCAACAGAACATGTTGGACTAAAAAAAATCCAACGTTTGAAGGTTAAATGGGGTAGGTGCAAAATCTTATTATCTAAAAAAGGAGGGTAAAACGTTTTAAACATATCATTACAGGAGGCCACTACGATTTCATCAAAATAATATATTTGTTTATTTGAAGGTAAGGTCATTGGACTTATGCGACGAGGGAGTCCTAGATACATCCATTTTTGAAGACCCATATCATCCATATCAAATATCATATGGATTTCATATGAAGAGTAGCCTTTGCATCATGATTTTGATATATATATATATGTGCGTGTGTGTGTGTGTGTGTGTGTGTGTGTGTGTGTATGTATGTGTGTGTGTGTGTGTGTGTGTGTGTGTGTGTGTGTGTGTGTGTGTGTGTGTGTGTATGTGTGTGTGTGTGTGTGTATGTGGGTGTGTGGGGTGTATACACACACAACTCACACACTCTCACTCACACACACACACACTCACATACACACACACACACACACACACACACCCGACTCAATAAAGGTGTATCTTACTTATAAAGCCAAGCACAGAATTTTGGAGAGCAGTGATACCTGAGACACGTACCTATAATGGTATAGTTTATGTTTGTATGTATTAAATCCTCTCGTCTAGATAACCCGTCCCGATTAGCCTCAGTATCATATAGTGGATGTTATAAGTAGTAACAAGTAGTAAGTAATAAGTAAAAAATAAATATTGTATAATGTTTTCTTTCTTTTTTCGGTTTAAAAAACGACCTTATTTAATAACCTATTTTTAATGCATTTGTTTTCTATTGGCCCATGAGTTATTATTTTATTTTATTTTTTTAGAATTTATCTAATCCTTTTCTTCGTTAACATTTTATGTGAGATATATATATATATATACACATATACATATATACTTATACATACACATTTATTTGGTGAGTAGAATTTACGAGAGAAGAGTTCTCTAGGCCGTAGGAGTATGTTAAGATTAAATATGATGGCCTGATATTTCCGTGCTGTCGGATGGGGCTAATCAAACTTTATTTCACCCGGTCATTTATGCTCAATCCTTGTTCCAAATACACGCACGCACGCTCCCGCGTTCGGACGTGCACACAGTATAGCACTTGTAGTTTAAAACATTATTAGCAGATTTCCCTTAGGGGAAATCAGCTATTGAGGTTGTACTCATGACGGAATTTTTGAAATTTTTCTTCAAATGTCCATCGATCCTACCTAGTAGATGACGAAAATGAGGCTTGTTACCGCTCTAGCAGTCGCAATTTTTGTTTGATCGTTACCAAACTCGATATTTAGTCGTTTTATGTAAAAAGAAAGATCAAGTTCGTTAACGGCTGAAATCGGACGTGGGAGGGGGGGTTTAGAGGGGAGGATTTTCGAAAATTCGAAATAACTCCGTTACTATACGTCGGATCGAAATATATTACAAAATCTATCTTATTGCAAATTAAAATTACTATAAATATTGTTCTATACGTTTATTCTGTATCTTGAATATTAACTGAGATATTTGCATTTGTATTCTGCGTGTGCTCGGCAGCAGTCGGCTAAGTTTGGACTTTTCGCCGTGAGCTCTGGCGGCCGTTTTCGTAACTATTCGTCCCTCGTGAATAGGATTAGAGGTTTCTTACTACTACAGTTGTTATCAGACAGATTTCTCTATTGTAAAACTTTACGTGGGAAATCTGCTTAGTTTACGCAGCCCCTGCGTGACGGACTTTTTTTATTTTACTAATAGGTCTATTATTCACAGTTTTTTATGTAATGAACAGCCACTACCTTTATGATATTTAATATTTAAGAGAAGTCGGTAATACCATATGATCAATTTTAATCTAGTTGCCCATAGCAACCATCATAACAAGTTTACATGGGCAATGAAATAGTCGATATAATGTACAATACAGTAAAATAAAGTTAAATACGTATGAATCTGCTTTATCAGACGATGAAGTAGACTTAGTGTGTGAATCTTATCAGATAGATAGTGTGAATGAGTTCCTTCTCTAAAGTTCACAAGTACATTTGATTTAGAAAAGGGATATATGCGGTGTTTTCTCTCATCCTATTACTTATCTTTGATTTCCTGAAGCATGTTTTAGAAAATTAAACTGAGCAAGCTGGCTGAATGAAATGATTTATACGTAAGATATTAGGCTTTTTCTTATGCATTTCTTATAAACATAGCCCATTTAAAGGTTAAAAAGATAATTTCAGCGGATAATTTATTTCTACCAAGCTATGCAAAATCCGAAAAATAACCTGAAAGAGTTTTGGTACTAGATGTGAAGCAAATAGAAGTTATTTCATGTACAGCTGTGCTGAAATGTGTCCCGCTGAGTCTGGGCTAAAACAAGGAACGCTTGGGACAAGCTGTTGGTTATCTCAGACTGCTTTAAGAGAACCGGTTATCTACCGGTACAAGATTTTGCTTCCGTAGTTTAAAAGAGCTGCATAAATAGAGATTTATATTGCTGGAACTGGTTACGAAGAAAATATTAATAAGCAGCCTGTGATTAGATTTGTTTTTTTTTTTTTTTGTTTTTTTTTTTTGGCTTTCTTTGAGTTAGGTTGTCATAGGACTGAAGATGCCAGGATGAGCTTTCAATAGTATTACCCCTACTTAATGATCTTATGCGAAGAAGTGTTTCCATTTCAACATTTCTTTGGATCGTGTAAATCGTACAAATTGCTATTTATATCTGCTTCTACAGATAGCTGGCGAATCATTTCTTTCCTATGAATCGTTGGTTGTAGTTAGTCTTACCACCTACAGTAGGAAGAACAATGATGTTAAATTTAAATAAATTCTCTGACAAAATTGTTTAAAAGAAGATAAAATAGGACAGATGTGGGTGCAATGTTTGGCTTGCTCTCTGTTAGTTCACTTGCACTGCCCTGGCTCAGAGATGGAAACCTCTAAAAATATAACAAACGAGATTGTTTTACTAAACTGCAAAACTTATTCTTAATGCTAAGAAAATATTATCTAAGTCTTATCGCACATCGACCCCAACAGTAATTTATATTCCCTATTTTCAGAGGATGTTTCCTATTTTAAATTACATGACCGTTCCAAGTGACCTGTAGTTGCTATTTATACTATTAGGAAAAATACTTGGAAATTACATTTTCACAAAATGTATTCGGTTCTGTGTTAGCTAACATTTGGCGAAGAATTGTAAGGGTAATTTTAATTGAATGTAATTAATATATGTTTTCTAAAACCATATTTTGTTTGATGAAAAGAAGGGATTCAGGTTTCCCATGTGGCTTTAATGTCACATGGTAAACCTGCAGTGGAAAGTTCGATTCCCCCGATATATATGTCTGTTACCGCTCTAGCGGTCGCAATTTTTCTTTTATCGTTACCAAACGAAATATATAATTTTATAAGTCAAAATTAAAGATTGAAGTCGTTAACAGCTAAAATCAGGGAGGGGGTTCAGAGGGGAGTGAAAATTCGAAATATCCCCGTTATTATAAGTTGGGTTCGGAACGAAGTATTGTATAGAATAAACAGTACAGAATATTTTATAGAACCAATCTACAAGTTTAATTGTTTATAAATGTTATATACATATTTTCTCCAATATGAATATTAACCGAAATTTTTGGAATTTTTAATGTTCAGACTTTAGTAGACCCCCACTCCTTCTCATATCAAGATAACAATAAGCTGATATAACATGAAACCTCTTTATTCGAAGCTTAAATTCAAAATATTATTTTCATGAGACCTTTATTACGCGAGATACATGCAAATTTGTTGTACGATGGCGTCATACATTAAGGTTTTACGTTCTGTTTCGAAAATGTTTATTTGATCCATACCATACTTGGTATTTAACAGTTTCAGTCAACACTGAAGATCATATTTGTTACTGGTAGAAGTCGTACCAGGATTGGCAGTGGTGGTTTAGAGAGGGGGGATTCGAAAATTCGAAATATCTGTGTTATGAGTCCGATCGAAACGTGGGAAATCTGCTTAGTTTTCGCAGTCCTGCATTTATTTATTTATTTTAAGCTTCGTTTAAATATTTTTTGTTTGCTTAAGCAGTCCCCATTTACTCTGGTTTTGGTCACTTATTTCGTTCTCTTTGTGAATATGCCTAATAATTTAAATGGTTTTCTATGATACCCATATCTCGCACAAATCAAAAATTACATCCAAAATTAATTCAAACAACTTTCAAAATTAATCTGTTCTTACTTTTTTCATTAGCTGAGCTCAGTCGGAAAGGATTTATAGTTGGTGGCTTTACGAGTGTATACAGCGATGATCAAAGATCTTGCATGCGCTGTAGTCAGTTTTAATGTAAACCATCTAGTAGCCCCAAGTCCAATATCATAGACCAGCCGGAATGTAAACATTTGTTGGCGACGGCTTCTGTAAATACCGGACACAGCTTATCACTTTGTATTTACCAATGGCAACGACTTCTGATATTCAAATTAATTAATTAAGGATGACGTTCTTCATTAAGATAACGGTGCTAGGAATACCATGATGAAACACACATCCTGCTGTCTGTTAGCTGCTTCGAAGAGAATATGAATGGCCGAAGGCAAGGGTCAAAGTGAAGTTAATTGTAGGGCCATGGTTTCGTCCAGTCCCGTGGGGCTTATTTTACAAATAACTGTGAAGTTTTTTACACGATAAAAGGGAACCGATCAGATATATTTCCATCGCCATTTAATACTTCAAGCTTCGAAAATGACCTGCTTGTGCTCGTATGATATTGTAAATCAAACCAAAATAGTTGAATCTTAGGCATAATCAGTAACACAAGTTAAAGTTTTTTTTTTCTTTAAATATTTTGAATGCTGTGAGTCAGGTATCTTGCATATATAGTCCAATACTCTATTTAAACTAAAGCTAAGGGGCGCCCTTAAATCAATGGTAGAGCTTCCAACTTCAGATAAACGAAGTGTAGCTACATCTAGCAAGGTCAGGACTTAAATGGGTGATTGCAGAGTTAGTTAACTGGTTCACTAACAGAGTGCGCTGGTGTCACGGTGGTAGTGGAATGGAGGGAGTCTAGTGAGTAATAACAATCCAGCCCGTCGGTATGACGAAGGGCATTGACTCTCCTAGCAAACTGGCTGTAATGAGGCCGTCTGTCTGCTGGAGGCAACTCATCTGAGATCCTCCTTGGTTAACGGGTGTTGTAATTCCGGTTGATCTCTCACTATGTAAAAACTCTGATCGCGAATCCCTCGGGTCCAACTCTGAGGCAATTAACGATCTTAAATGACTATAATGCCAACCGAATTATTAAAAATATAAATTACTCTATTTAAGCTGTAGCATAGTTACAAAGACCCGTACGAAAAACCTTTATCTCTAAACTTTGCAAATATGATGCTCTACGTCAAATATATTGTCAATAAATGTCAATAACGGCTAAAAGTAGATTACTTACTTCGACCTAGTAAGTGCCACCACTGTATTTAATTAATTTTTAGAACTGAATACAAAAACCCCTGGCGTTGTGGTAAATGTTCAGCTATTGGTCGGAATTTATGTTTTTAATTGAGCATAAATATGGATAGTCTGCATGTACCAATTTTTGCATTAAATGATACTAACTGCATTTCACGAGAGATGTATATTTCATAATCTTTTTTTTATTGCTTCTTTTAGCTATTAGTTTTCTTTATAGTATTCCCATGATTTTTTTTGTAATGCAAATTACAATAAGACTCTATTTTAGAATTCTTCACCTGGATATTCTCTCTTTTGTTGGAGATAATTGTCTCTCAATCTACTACGTTGTGTATCATCTGTTGTCTATCTTTGGCTCAGTCCTTTGAGTCTATTATCCTATTTACGTAAGTCATTGAGCTTCTCATTCCATCAAAGTGTAAATTTTAACATTGAAACGATTAAAATGTCATCAATATTATCAATATTTTTCTTCCAAAGCTATTATTATCTTCTTAGTATATTTTCTTTGTAACGCGTAATTTCCTGGAACATATGATAGCAATATTTATTCGTCAGAATATGGTGGTCAGAAAATCTATAGGTGCCATAATTTTGCCGCCTTTAATTTAAATTTATACGATATGATTGTCGATTTGGTTTTCGAAATAAAATTGTTTTATTGTCATTTTCGTTTAGAATAAATATATAGAATAAACATTAACGAAGTTTTCTAATATTTAACCTCTGGAATTTAAGGCATCAAACAAGTGTTGAATGGCAATTAATATGAAATCCTACACATATTCATTCAGCAATCTATAATCCTTTTCGACTTTGTTATTATTCCAAAGTATGTCAATATATGAACTTAATATTTATGAATGAATAACGGTCCAAGTTTACTTCTAATGTTACGTAGTCGTCATTTGAAAAATTGCTTATCAACGTTACATCAAATTTATTATTAGTAGTTAATCACTACTAGCTTGTTGTGACCTAGTTTCACAACGTCTATATATATATTAAATGTGTTTGAAAAGCTAGCAGTTTTATTATCAATCAGACTTGGAATAAATCTGTTAATTTTCAGCCCTTAATCAATTACGTCACTGATCCCCTAAACTTTTTCCTAGTTTTAGAGTGCAGAACTGTTAACATTTTATTTCTTGTCTGATAAATACGAAATACGATCACGTCATTGTTCTACCATAAGCGTTTAGGCTTTGGGATATCTTTAAGCGAACTCAATTAGTCACAAAATTGACGTTACGTCATTGTCCTTTTGGAATTGCGATATACACATATCATTCATCCGATATAAGAGCCAAATTCTGCAAATTTACAGGAAAACCAAAGAACTAAAAGCAAATAAATTAAATTAATGTAGTAGAGGCTGTTTGAATAAGATGCCCCAAAAGGAAATTATTAGATGTTATTTCTTTAGATTAATCGTGTTTTCCCAAAAATTATGATTTATTTTCTAGTTTGATTGAATTTTTTCAGGCTTACGTTACTTGGATTGCATTCTTTAAGGGAGAGCGAAATAATTTCTGTTTTACATCCTTGAATTCTTGATTTAGGCGGGAACGTACATCTGGAGCAGAGTACCTCCTGTGTACGATGGAGGCATCAGCTGTGCATAGCTTAATCCCAGCTTGATATTCATCCGAAGAAAGCTTATATAGCTTTAGTATATATGAAGTGCTTAACGCCCCCCCCCCTCCTCCGTATGAGAGGTGCTAGTACTAACTAACACCTATCCATTTTAAAAAGTTTTTTTTTTTTAAGTTCTTCCTATATACATTATTTAAAACACTTGCTAAAATGGATGAGATACATTCTGAAAACGAATATATATATACACCTACCTCCCACATCCTCAGAAATATTTATTATAAACTTATGAACTTATTTTTTTCAGCGAGAATCTAATTTTTTTTTCTATTGTGACCTACTTTATCGCTCCACCATCTGGAACTTCTTAATGAATACGTATGTTATGCCACAGGTCTTTGCTAAAAAATAACAGCTAATAATTAGTGCTGTCCTAAAGCATCAATCATGAGATGTAAAAGTGATATAAAGCAATTAGACTAAGATGCGATACAGACTGCCGCATAATGGTACCTGAAGCTTATGAACTCCCCTTCATCAGGGCTACTGCCTATGAAACAATGTAAAATGTAAATTTTAGAATCAATACAAACTAAAGCTGTTAATATACTTCAAGATACCTGTTTAAGACACCTCTTTGGAATCTTCTTTCCTATACGTGATATCAATAATAAAACATTGAGAACAGTTTAGTGAACTGGATACAGTCTAATAATGAAATCATCAATAAGGCCATTGTTTTTAAGAGTAAATGGAAACTCAATATCCTGTTTATCTGACGGTTTATTTTATGTAAACTAATAATAAAGGTAGTTTGTATACAAAGCTGATTTGACACTGTTTCATATACATAGTCTAACAAAACTCAATTTATAACTGTTTAAGGATGTGGTACAAATATTCCTCAGTCTTTTATTAATTTATTTTTTATTATACCAGTTCGTGACAGTGAAATGAAATGTGGGTTTAATGATCTAAGGATTTCCAGAAAAAGACATATTTTATTTGGTTCTTCTATTTTTGTTCATATCGATACTAATCCCTAAAAAAATAATAGTTATTGTTATTGAAAGGGTAAATAAAAGAATATGATAAAGGGATTAATACGTTATTGTAAGTCATATTGACCTTTATGATAGTAAGGTATCTATAAATCAATCAGAATGCAAAATTCTTTAGTACCTTTTATTTGTAGCATCGGATAATCTTTCCTCTTTTTATGCTTTGTTGGAGTTGGCATTTGGCATATAAGTCTTGCAAATTTTCGGCTACCCTGTAAATATTCTGATTCAATTGTATTTTATTCGGAATTTGTCTTTCAATTTTTGGTTCTAGAGATGTTATCACCTTGCCTTATTTTCTTGAAACGAATGTGTAAAATCAATTTTTTCACGTAATTATGTTTTTGTGATTAGTTCATTGGTATGCATCAGCAACTTAAAACAAATATGTGGAATGTTATTCTATAAAGTTATTCGTATCTTTTTGTCAACCCAGTTTTTACGCAATTACTTTTCAGGTGAATTTTTTTTGGTTTAAACGTATTTTGTAATTATACCTGTTTTTAAGGACGTGTTGTCCATGTTAGTGAGACAACATAGTATGAAATAAATAGTAAATTCACTCTACGAAGCATAAAAAGCAAAATTAAAAAAAAAAAAAAATAGAACCATTTATCAAGTATAATCCATTAATGAAGCAAACATATTTGTAAATAATGTGCCAGTCTTGGCTACCGAACAGAAAGTAATGCGGAACATTCATTTAAAAAAAAAAATGTCAATGGTTATTAGTCAGCCTCCCTCGGGATTTCACTCTCTGTCTTCTGAAGCAAATATTAATGTTTTCGCGTTGCAGCACCTGCTTTGTGAGTGCATTCTATTTGTACCAAGAATAAAGTCTGGTACATACGTCTACATAAATAGCCTCCTTTGAGCTGGCTACATCTTTACAGTCGCCATTACCATTACATTCAGACGCATTGGGGGGGGGGTGCCAGGACATTCGCGGTGGGTAAATGTAATATGGCTATTATAAGGACGAAGATAGTCCAATCTATGAAACAATGGGCTATTTCACCCTGAGGACAGGAGGAGCGGGTACAATGGCGCAGTACAAAGGATATATTCTTGAAGGCCCATGACCACCTTCAGGACAAACATTATATTTCTCCATTGAACCTTCGCGATATTACTTAAACAACCATGAACTGCCAATGACCCGTGAGAGAAGTGACAGTATGCATTAATAAATAAGAAGTCCGTCACGCAGAGGATGCGTAAACTAATCACAGTTGCCACATGCATATATGTCACACTACTGGTCGCATCTCACCATACATCCTATGTTTCCAAAAGCCCAATGAGTAGAAGTGGACAGTCATAAAACATTAATTGATGGTGTTATCACACATCATATTTGTATGAATCTCATCTAGTTAATATCTGTTGAGCACAATGTTGGGTCTTTAAGCTTGGAATAAGATGCTTCATCATATATTCGCTTATTGCGACTAAAAGTAGAGCCTACTGATGACTGAAAATGAAAACAAAAAGAGGAAAAGGCGACCACTAGAGAGGTAACAATATTTATATGAACGGACCTCATTTTCGTCATCAATTAGGTCGGATCGATGGACATTTAAAGAAAGTTTTCTAAAATCGCTTCATGAGTACAACCTCAATAACTAATTGCCCTCAAGGGAAATCCACTAATAAAAGGCGAGGATTAATTAGTTGAATGCCATATCAAATAGTGAGTTGATTCTGCCAACATATATAATACTACACAAATGTTTCTGTTGAGATCGTCTTAATCGTAGCATCATATACACAGGACGATCAGGCAGTTATGACAGTCTCCACTGATAGATTCGATTTTTATCGAGAGTAAGAGTGTTTACTAACACATGAGTCAGAATCAACATATATGGGTTAGTTTACTAACAAGTACAGTCAAATGCTCGCTGTAGGTCCTGCGTTGTAGGTTTCCCTATCACAGTTCACCTTAGACTTTCGATTGCCTGAAATGTATGATGGAATGATCCAGCGTAGGCTCCAGGAGAATTTGATTTTTCATCAAGGAGTTGGAATTAGCTTTTCTGCGCTGTATAAATTAAATAAATTTCAAAACCTTGACTTCCGTTTGCCAAATTGATTTCTACTCCATGAGATCATCAATCGCTTGTTTTGTATATCCATTATTATTATTTATTAACGTCCACTTTTTGCTACTATGGCTAATTGGGAAGGGTTATCTAAAGGTTACCTCCCTTTTCTAGCCAATGTGGGACCAAGGAATTTATTTAATGATTTCGACACTAAATAAATTCCTATTGCCCAGACGGGAATGGAGCTTGCCACTCTAGGTTTACCATGCGAAATTAAGGCCTACACTTTAACTCACATGCCTAACCTGAGCCCCGTATATGCATTAAAGAATTGAATCTTTTATGAATAAAAGATTTATGTACATTAAAGGCAGGAATGTTTTATACTTAAGCTATAATGAACTTTTCTGCCAATTATAATATTTCTTTTATCGTAAAAATATAAAGATCAAATATTTGTCTTTTTTCAGACTAAAAATCAATTCAAATCTTTTGAATTTCATATTCCGGTCACCATCTTCTACTTGTCTGGTACATATTTTTTCTAGTAATGCTAGGATTACGGAATTATGTTTTGACTGAAAACGATAATTATTATTATCATGAAAGATAATAAATTCGTCATTATCCGTCAAACATTCACGTCATGCTTTTCGCGTAATGGAAGATATTATTTATTGATTGCACAAAAGGAAAATTGTCTCCATTATGAAAATAATTTAGATTATTCAATGCTTATGTTAATCCGATATTTTTTTTGAGGGAGAACCACTTCAGTGTTACTTGGCTGACGAGCAAAAGTTATTCTGAACATAATTCGTTATGATAATAAGGATGGTTGGGTATCGGCTAAAAAAGTACTCAATCCTTCAAAAAGATGAGTTTAATTTATCTGTTAACAGTTTCGAGCACCGTTGGCACCCTTCTTCAGAGTAATTCTAGTAGAGGAGGAACAGGGTACAAAAACAAACGCACTGAGTGAACGTCACGTCTTGAACCAATGTTGCCTGAAACTGTTAGCAGAAAAAATAAACTCATTTGTTTGAAGGATTGCGTACTTTTCGTAGCCGATACGCAACTATCCTTCATCATTCAATAACTAACAGCTAACCAACAACTGGCTGATAAATTCGCTGTAGTAGAAATTATCTCTTATTACTTGATAGGCATTAGGTTGTTTTCTTTCGCTGAGTACATTGTCTTTCTTTTGTAAGTTATCTATTTCGGTAACTGTAATTTACAATATAATGCAATACTTGTAGCAATTCACGAAGCGTCTAGTTAAGCTTGAGACGCAAACAATTATGTCAAAATCCAGAAAATATGTAACTTCTTAGTTTCCTTCCATGATGCAATGATAACTACGTCTTAATTGATATTTAAAAGTCGCTTCTCGCCGGAAATAAAAGCACATCTGGCTCCATTGAAGTAGTTAAGAAGATTATTTGCTTGAATATTGAAGCGGTATTTTTAGTTTTGTTGGATAGGCTCCAGCTGTTACTTATCTCTGCGTCAAAAATACCCTCCCTCAATCAGTCTAGGGGAATATAAATGTAGAACATTTGTTTCATCTCAAGTTATTTTATACCGTGTTACACATGCTTTAGTGTCACCTCATGTGAAATTCCTTGCTAAATACCAAGACGTTCTCAGGAAAACATTGATTACGATAAAAGCATCCAATGTTACTGATCTATAAACAACCTGTAAATTAGAGCATAAATCCAAGTTTTCTATTAATGAAAATATTCGTAATATTGAACAGGCGAACTTATGTATTATTTATGTTGTAATTATTGTTGTAGTTACCTGGAGTAATCAGGCTTTTCTAAAATTACCAAAATGTCGGTAAACTCTTTACTATTACCAATACTTTGAAACGAAACCATTCATCGTCATGGGTCTTAAAACCTATAGTTTTACTCGCATTTATTTCTTAATAGAAGGTTGTCCTTCCCATGTTTTTTTTTATTTTGATATTATTAGTTTGGGCATAAAGGGATTATTTTGAGATTAAAGGATGGAAGTTGTAAGACAAAAGCGGACTAGTACCACTTCCCTTAGTTTGGGAAATTGTTATGCCCAAGTGACAAAGAGGGAAAGGATTAAGCAGGTAGTAATGTAGACAGAACAGTAACAAATACGTCCAGAGTTCATGGAGGGTATCCAGGAAGTATTAGTGGAAGTACCGCTGGGTTAGAGAAATACTGGAATACATTGGAAGATGATTGTGACAATAAATCACGCATTCTCCTGACACCATCCATTCCTGAGTGGAATGAGTTTTGGTTATATTTGTACTAGCCTCAAGATGGTTCGTAGGATTGGTGGGGCATCCCAGACAGCACATAGTGAAGAAAATATCATAGGAACTGGCCTGCATGAAAGGAGCTCCCTTGAGGGAAATCAGCTAAATGCTCTTGCACCTCCCCTTGTCTTCTAGCTCCTTAAGCTTAGTTTTAGCAGATTCCCTTAAAAGCAAATCAGCTATTGAAGTTGATCTTATGACGCGATTTTTGTAAAAATTCTTAAAATGTCCTTCGATGGAGATGGCGAAAGTAAGGTACGTTCAAAATTATATATATATATATATATATATATATATATATATATATATATATATATATATATATATATATAAGTTAGCGCATATCGTCACTAAACCACAATATTTAAACGTTTTATGTAAAACTAAAGAACAGGTTCGTTAACGGCTGAAATTGGACCAGGAATTCCGAAAATTCAAAATAATTCCGTTATTATGAGTGGGATCGAAAAATTGTATGAGAGCAATCTTATCGCACATTTGATTTCCTATAAATGTTGTTATATGCCGCGATATATTTTAGCTTTCTGCCCACAGTGAACCCCCACTCCTTCTACTAGCGGCAGAATTGCAATACGATGTTATATCATGAACCACTTTGTTCTATTCTTAAATATTGTTTTCAAGAGACCTTTATTATACAAGATACTTGCGAATTCGTTGTGTGAGTATGTCATCAATTAAGATATTGAGTCCTTCCTTTGAAAATGTTTATTTAATCTATACCATACTCGAAATTTAACCGTTTCAGTCAACACTAAAGATCATATTTGTTATTGGCAGAAATCGGATATGGAATAGTGGGGGTACATAGGGAGGGGGATTCATAAATTCAAAATATTTTGCCTATCTCAGCATCTGAATATGTTATAGAACCAATGTTGTTAAACTATTGATGATCTATAACTGTTGTATGCATTTTTTCGCAGCTTAAGTATTAGGCGAGGTATCCGTACTTTCTTGTTTTCAGCCTTCAGCCTCCAACCTCCCCCCCCCCCACCCGACGCCTTCCACTCATTGTTTTTTTAAACATATAAATAGGTAATGTGTAGTGGGAGGAGATCACAATTGTGTTATACCAACACGTGGGAAATCTGCTTAGTTTACTCAGCCCCTGCGTTACGGACTTCTTCTATTTCTTCTTATCCGATTACTCAGCAAGACCTAGTCATGGTCGGAATTCCTCCCCTCCCCCCTCCTTTTTTTTTATTATAATAATGGAAAAGCCTATGCCCCTGTGAAATGTTTATTCCCTACGTTAATATCGTTTTATCGCTCTTACTAGGTTGTTACAAAAGTCCTTGTTCACAAAATTAATTTTATTCAAATGTGAGTACAAAATTTACAAATCAAATTTATTCTTCAAAATACAGGCCATCATTTTCAACTACTTTAACCCATCTTTCAGCCAAAAGTTGTATTTGATGTTGATACCACTCTGCAGTTTTTGAGGCAAAGAACTCATCGCATCCAGATTTGCCATCATCGAAGTTTTCGAAGCGCCGACCTTTCAAAAAATGCGCCATTGACCTGAAAAGTCCTTAGTCAGACGGTGCGACGTCTGGGCTGTAAGGAGGGTGGGGCAAGATGCTAATCCCGTCCATTTCTGAAAATTTTTCTTTAACTAATCGTGAGCGATGAGCAGGGGCGTTGTCTTGCTGAAATAAAGCTTGATTCCTATTAATCAAAGCGGGGTATTTCACTTTTAAAACTTCATATACCCTATCGAGCTGTTCACAGTATAGCTCAGCGTTGATAGCCCTGCCCTCTGGAACCAGCTCCAAGTGCAAAATGCCTTCATAATTCCACCAAACACAAAGGATAATCTTTTTTCCGAATCGATCTTGGCGTACCTCTGCTTGAGCCGCTTGACCTTGCTGAACCCACTGTTTGCGGTTGGTAGGGTTTTTTAAAAATATCCATTTTTCATCGTTTGTGATGATTTTTTTATAAAATCGATGATCGTTTGGGTTTTCAAGCAATTTTTACAAATGTCAACAAGTGTCTGGGCTTGGGATGCAGATAAGTCATGAGGTGCTAACCTTGAACGGACGTTTTGGACACCAAGCTTTTTGAAATGCCGGCTTATTGTAGCATTTGAAACTCCCATTTCTTCGGCTAATCCTCAAGTTGTGACATGTGGATTCCGACCAACAGACTCAAGTAGCACTGGATCATCGACGACTGAAGGACGACCTGATCTAGGTTCATCTTCAAGGCTTGTATTCCCAGAATTAAACCGCCTGAACCAAAATGCGGCCGTGTTTCGATGCACCACACTTTCCCCTTCCACTGCACAAATTTCCTCGGGTGAGGCCTTTGCACTAAAACCTTTTTTCCAATAATGCCTAAGAAGGCCGCGGATGACAAATTTTTCTTCCCACATTTCTAGTGAAATTTAATAAACTGAATGAAAAGCAGGGACAGTTGGCGTACATAAATACTTAGAGGATTAGTTAATGTAAACATTGACATAAGAATTGTATTCGTCAGAGATGAAATAAGGATTAAATTAGAGACCTCAATGTAAACAACTTGATATGCACAAGGACTTTTGTAACAACCTAGTAGTAACAACAGCACACTCCTAGCTGGGGCTCATCATAAGTGAACTTCTTTGTTAAGAAGGGACCTTACCTTTGATGGATTTTACCCTCCCCCCTCCATAGGGTAATTTAGAATATTGTAGTATTTTAAAAAAATTATGGAATATCGGCTAATGAGGAACTCAATGACTTTTAATTGAACCTGACTATTTGTATTATTTTCTTATTTTTTTTGAGTAATAGTGCTAAATATGAAAAGAGACATTATCTAGTACAAATTATATAAAGAAATTCACTCAAGTCATAAAGGAATAGAAACTTTCTGGAACTAAGTAATAAAAATCTTATAATATTTTGTATCAAATATTTATACAAAATGAATCTTAAAATCAAATATAGGGGGGGGGGAATCTATCCATTTAAAATGATCAAAAATTGGGATTAACTACTCAAATTACTTTTAATTGGAGTTGTTAGGGTAGTTGGAAGCTGGTAATTGTAGGGTAGTTTGGTAATCCTGGGGTAGAAGGTATTCCCCTGAGGCACCCCTATGAGGTTAATACTGCTGCCTGACTATAGACTCCATTCCAGACCTGTCATCCAGATTTATCATTCAATGATCATTCATTAAGATATATGGGGCAAGCATATAAGGGTCTCAATCTACTCTCCCTTTACCATGCCAAGATAAAAGGATTTAAAACGCAATATCACATTTATAAATTTAAATACAGAAAGTATTTATTGATTGTACCTCAACTTCTGTGCACCTTTTCAGAGTGCCTATTTCTTCTATAATTAACTTGATGTAATCGACTTCACATGTTTTCTAAGTCTGTGTAAGTGTCAATAAAATGAGGTCGGTTATGAAACTAATAATAAAGAGGCATCACCGCGTTAGACATCCGACATTTTTGGAGTATTTCTCATTTCTTCTTGACCCTAACCTGAAAAATTGAAGGTGACCTACTAGCAAAAGTAGCTGGATTTATGCTTCCATGCAGTGTTTTGCAGATGATCCCCCATCACAGAGGGAGAGGTGAATATAATAGAATTTCTTTAACCCGTTAACTACAGTATGAGAAAGTCGCCTCCACAAGACAGTTCTCTTCTAAAGGCATATAAAATTTGTTTGTATTTGACGTGTTGTTCTACATTGCTGTACAAAAATGTCAGTAAGGGTCGATCAACTCTATGAAGCAACAAAACGTGAACGATTGTACATGATCTATTAACGCAAATACGTGAACAAGTGTGAAAAGGTTATCTATGTAAATACTTTTATGCCGATACTGACATTCTTCAGCAATTAACTTGTAAACATGTAAATATTCATCTGCTCCAAACTGGTTATCCCAATATGCCATTCCAGAGATTATATGCCCTTGTGCATATCGTCCCCAGGTTGCGACATAACCAAATCAGCAGTAGCAGCGATGTGTCACCTGTAGAAGAGCTACCAAAAATTCAAATTTTAAAATGTGACCAAGAGACCGCTGGAGTAGATAGCCACTGTAGATTAGATGAAGATTTGACCCAGAGAGGAAATTATCGGGACCACAATATAAATATTGTTAAGGAAAAGCAGGCCATTTTTTTTTTTTTTTAACTAACCGGCATTATATGACAATAGAAAAACACTGACTGAGGTAATAAGGGTTTCGCTAAGAACCCTATTGAACTGCTGTGAAACAGTTAGTAAATTTCACAGTAAATGACAGGTGGTCACCAAAATAAAATGGAGACCATGCAGGAATTTGGCACTAAGGAATTGTTTGGTCGAAGTTGGTGTGTGGTATTAGGCCAGAATTTCTTGGTCAGGTTTTAAAAGAATATACATCACGACGAATGAGATATTATAAGTTGATATTCTGCCAGGTGGAAGTGAATTTAATTGCAGGTAGAAGAAAAATAAGCGACAGTTCCACAGTAACAATTTATTAAAGCGACAGAGCGCTTTCGATGCCTTGCATCATCATAAGCGCGCTATTGAAACACCAAAAAATCAATAAGTAACCTATTTCTATTACATTATTTTAAAAAAAAAAAAAAATATGTCACAGAGTCGAATAGATTCCACAGTCATGATACAATAAAAACTATCTTTCCTAAAACTAAATAACAGCATATTAAAACCTTTCACACATCAATAGGCAAACTTTGTTTAATAAATAAATAAAGTCAGAACAATAAAAGTCCGTCACGCAGGGGCTGCGTAAACTAAGCAGATTTCCCACGTGAAGTTTTACAATAGAGAAATCTGCCTAATAACAACTGTAGTACTATGAAACCTCTAAACCTATTCACGAGGGACGAATAGTTACGGAAACGGCCGCCAGAGCTCTCGGCGGAAAGTCCGAACATAGCCGACTCCTGCCGATCACACGCAGAATACAAATGCAAATATCTCGGTTAATATTCAAGATAGAGAATAAATGTATATAACAATATTTATAGTAAATTTAATTTGCAATAAGATTGTATCTGTACAATTTTTCGATCCGACGTATAGTAACGGAGATATTTCGAATTTTCGAAAATCCTCCCCTCTAAACCCCCCTCCCACTGGTCCGATTTCAGCCGTTAACGAACTTGATCTTTCTTTTTACATAAAACGACTAAATATCGAGTTTGGTAACGATCAAACAAAAATTGCGACCGCTAGAGCGGTAACAGACAAATATATATACGAGTGTATATATATATATATATATATATATATATATATATATATATATATATATATATATAAATACATACAGTTTTGAACGGACCTCATTTTCGTCATCTACTAGGTAGGATCGATGGACATTTGAAGAAAAATTTCGAAAATTCCGTCGTGAGTACAACCTCAATAGCTGATTTCCCTTAAGGGAAATCTGCTAAAAGCACTTAATCTTACTTAACCTAGACTAAATGTAATACTACATACATTGGATGCACATTCTTAACTATACATTGGAGAAGACGTTATTTCATAGTTGTGCATCTATACATTATGTATGCTCAGAAAAAAACTGAAAAGTGTTTAAAGTGGTGAATAGGGAAAAAATCAGGGGACACTACGCTACGGGTTTGCAACTAGCTATGGAATTTACAGGTTGACACACTTTATTAGCATCGTTTATTCAATAATGGTATATTATTATTTATTAACATCTAATTTTTACTACTAAGGCTAATTGGGACGGGTTATCTACAGGTTACCACCCTTTTCTAGCCAGGGTGGGACTAAGGATTTTATTTAGTGAGCTCCTTGCTAAGCAAATTCCTATTGCCTAGGAGGGAATCGAGCTCGCCACTCTTGGCTAACCAAAATACCATTGCTCATCTCAACACAACAAAATCCGTCACGCAGGGGCTGCGTAAACTAAGCAGATTTCCCACGTGATCTTTTACAATAGAAAAATTTCACGAGAGCCGAGCAGTTAAAGAAACGGCCGAACTAGCTTTTCGCGGGAAAGTCACTCGTCCGTTAGCCGCCCAGATTTAATAAAAATGCATATATATCGGTTAATATTCAAGATAGAGAATAAATGTATATAACAATATTTATAGTAAATTTAATTTGCAATAAGATTTATTATGTACAATTTTTCGATCCGACGTATAGTAACAGAGATATTTCGAATTTTCGAAAATCCTCCCCCTCTAAACCCCCCCTCCCACTGATCCGATTTACATAAAACGACTAAATATCGAGCTTGGTAGCGATCAAACGAAAATTACGACCGCTAGAGCGGTAACAGACAAATATATAGATAGATCTATATATATATATATATATATATATACAGTTTTGAGCGGACCTCATTTTCGTCATCTACTAGGTAGTATCAATGGACATTTGAAGAAAAATTTCGAAAATTGCGTCATGAGTACAACCTCAATAGCTGATTTCCCTTAAGGGAAATCTGCTAAAATGTTTAGTATAAATAAATAAATCTCATTAAATTATTGTCTTTAATTGTTTTTCTTTTAATTACTAGCTTTTATTGTAATCCATGATAAAGGATAAGAGGGGAGGGGGTGGAATAAATTAGAAGGATCAATGTTGATAAGGCGTGCATTGATAAGAAGTGTATACTGGATACTAGATGCCTGTACTGCACGTTCACACCAACGTGATTGGAATGGATAACATAACCAGCATAATAATAGCCTTTCATCCGTCCTCGGAACACTCATTTGTCTCCATATCAGATATATAGAAGCCACTGAGTGTCAATATGAATATTTTTATAATAAATTTCAAATCAAGAAACAGCTTTATTTCTGTATGAGTTTTCGTTATCTTGAAACTGCGGCATCCAGTTGGGGCTTCTTGTTGGCAAACCACCAAGTTTCAATCCACAAATGAATTCTAAAAGACATCGAATGTTAAAAAAAAAAAAAAAAAAACGAAAGAATTGCTTGTAAGAGTTGCCTTAAGTTAAACGAATACGGAGAAAGATCTAGAGAGAGTAGGGGGTGGATGAGGAGTGTGTGAAAGAGAGAGATGGAGGCAGGGATGAATACATTTTCTCTGATGTTTGCTGCTTTGTTGCCAAAATCACTTAGCATTTAAATTAGCTTAGCTTGTAGAGGCTGCATTAACTAAGTAGGTTTGCCATGCTCTGAAATAACACACGAATGGTGTCTCGCATTCTATTTCATACATCTGTCTTACTATGTAGGGAAGGAAAAAAATGTTACTTGTACAAGAGCTGTATAGGTATATATTAGCTTGACGTGGACATCATATTTGTAGGAATGGGAGGTTTGTTGAAGTCTGAAAAGAAAACAAACTAACAAAAATATACAAGCAATTAGACTTAGAACATAAATTTTAACATCGGAGGTATTTACGATTTTAATATTTATTCCCGTTCTATACCCTTACAAGAACGAATCCTTAATGAGCTGGATCTTTCGTACACATATGAAACGTTTAAACATTGAGGGAGGTACTCACTTTCTTATGTTGGTCGCCTTTAGGAAGAATCACTAAGCATTTGGATAAATTTTCCAAATTCGCTTTTGAGGATAAAAGGATAAGATCAGTACCTAGTAAATTTTCAAAAGCTTTTCTTCAATTATGATTTATACTAAGATTAGATCATTCAGCCGAGGATAGAGCAGAAAGAGCTTGAAAATAGGAAATGTATCGAAATGCGGCAGATATATAACATTCGAAAGCAGTTTCTACTTCATCTGTGACATAGTAGTAATGATTCTTAGGTTTTCATTTTACGTGTTGTAGCCACTAACCACAATGGAGTAGTTAAAGACCAAACCAATTATTTATCTTTTATTAGCCAAAACCCATCTATCCTAACGTAAATCAATCAAGACAAGTTAATATGCCTGTAACACTGGATTATGGCGCCTTTCCCCGGCAACTCTTGCCCCACTTTCCCCCGTCTCGGGAGACTAGAGAAGGGTTGACTTTATATAAGGCATTGATTCTTAGGCCACACTGTCCTTTTGAGAAATGTATAAATACTGTGGGATTCTTTTCCACTTGAAAGGATTTATACATCCAGCATTGTATATTTTCATTGTAGGGGAGGTTCTTAACGATATTTGCAATATCCTGGGGTTTCATCGACTGGGAACTAAATCGCCACACACAGATCGTAATATAATCACTCGGGGAACTCCATTAACGAGCTCCTTATAAAATAGTATCCCAAATTATTTGGAATGGACCGAAAAACCACCTTTTGAATATGAATGTTCAATGATCTTGCAACGAAACAGCGTCTAAGTTTAAGTATTTTACTTCATTAGATTGCTTACTGCATAATTAATGGAATTTTTATATTTCCAACTGACATCATTAAGTCGACCACAAGTAACACATATAGTTTATTATTCTAAATAATATTTCCATGCAGTATATAATAATTTGAAAGGGTCTCCGATAGGATCGGACACATTTGAGAACATTTTTTCGAAAATCGCGCCATGAATATAAACTAAATAACTAATTTCTTTTAATGCGATAAAATGGGGAACTGCTTATCCCTAAGAGTCCACCTGTGTTGTCCAAAGTGACTCTTCAGTTTTATAATGAAATACAACAATAATTACATCACTTTAAATCTAGCATATGAAGCAGACGAAAAGTGAATTCGATGTGTGACTAGAATTGGGAAGTACTATACAAACAAACATTTCCGAAATATAAATAGGGGATTTGAAAATAAAAATTTAACCATACGAATTGATATATTTGTAAAAAACAAAAAAAACATAGGTTTATTAAAATTGTGTACTTTTCCCTACATTTCGTGGATAACTAGTCTGAAATTTTCATGAGCATTATATAATATTGTTTTGATCATGTAAACAAATTTATGTTTTAATGAATACTTAAACGTAAGAGTCGTTAATAGAGTTTGTTTTGAACTCGGGTCACAACATATAACTAGCTATCTGGAAATTGATCCGTAATTAGAGTGAAACCTTTACTCATGTGATAAACTCTTCATATGATTGCCTGAAATGAAGAAATCTCTTATAGATTTCACCAAATTCCATTCACTATATAAATAATTTATTGTAATTGTTTTTACATTTTCTACAGGAATACTGTTATTTTCGTTCTCCCGTCCACTAGATCTGAAGGATACTCCGTGTTGGATCCATAGTGTTTTAGCAGATTTGCCTTAAGGGAAATCAGCTATTGAGGTCGTACTCATGACGCGAGTTTTGAAAAAATCCTCAAATGCCCATTGATCCTACCGAGGAGATGACGAAAATGAGGTCGGTTCAAAATTTTTTATATATATATATATATATATATATATATATATATATATATATAATTTTGAACCGACCTCATATTCGTATATATATATATATATATATATATATATATATATATATATATATAAAAAAGAAAGAGATCATTACCCAATTTGGCAGATTAGGAGGCTGTACCTGAGGGGAACCCTCCAGAAGGAGGGCAGCTTGTTTGGTTTTGTTTTATATATATATATATATATATATATATATATATATATATATTGTTTTTGTTTAATTGTCACCAAACTCATTATTTAATCGTTTTATGTAAAAAGAAAGACCATGTTCGATTACGGCTGAAATCGGACCAGTGGGAGGGGAGGGTTTAGAGGGGGGAATTTCGAAATATCTACGTTACTAGACGTCGGATCGAAAAATTGTATAGAACCAATCTTATTGCAAATTAAATTTACTATAATTATAAGTATATACTTTTATTCTCTATCTTGAATATTAACGGAAATATTTGCATTTTTATTAGGTGTAACGGACAAGCTATGGTAGCTTCTATTCGTTTCCACTGAAAGCTAGTTCGGCCGTTTCCGTAACTGTTCGGCACTATATGGAGATTTCTCTATAGTATAACTTTACGTGGGAAATCTGCTTAGTTTACACTGCTCCTGCGTGACGGACTTTTAAAAAAAGCTTCTCTCTTCGTATAACTGCAAACACCAAAATACATGAGGAGTTTGATATCTCCGAGAAATGACTTTCTTAGTCTCTCTATTTCTCTATGCCCAATAATCTTACTTTCAAATATATTTTTGTGGTGGAATCATTACGCCTTAAACAGAAACATTATAAGCTTCACCTTTCTGTCGCCCCATGGCCTTCATAAGACGTTTACATCCTCTAACTTACTTCTTTATTAAGTTACAAGTTTGAGCCTAAATTGTTCTATAGATTCTGCTTTAAATAGGGAAAAGTGGGATTTTAGTTATCATTTTCCATGGATGTGTATTTTTTATTTGTGCACAATAA
Organism: Riptortus pedestris; assembly: GCA_019009955.1. Taxonomy (NCBI): domain Eukaryota; kingdom Metazoa; phylum Arthropoda; class Insecta; order Hemiptera; family Alydidae; genus Riptortus; species Riptortus pedestris. The sequence goes on along the minus strand of CM032232.1, from coordinate 39,400,181 downwards.
TATTATCCGCGTGTGATTAATTTTTGATCACCACTATACGATAGGCCCCCAAAACATTAGTCCCTTAGCATTTTGTGTATCTTTTTTTCATTCGCCCTACTCGAAAATTTACTTTCCCGTATTTTTGAGACTTAAAGAACAAGGCAGGGTCTTGAAATCCTTTTTCGAATTTTTGAGAATAGTAATGAGTGACAAAACGAGATGAATTTTAAAACTTTGTGCGGTGGTTGTATGCAGGGTAAAACACTCCTTAGCAATACTAATGCTGTCTACCTCCAGCTCTAGAAGGCAGGTAATTACAAGCAAAATTTCATTTAGCTGTGCGATTACCGGGATTCGAGGTCGGGTGCACATCCAGCATCTTGATATGATTGAGTAGCCACAGAAAAAAAAATAGTTGTTTTTGGTGTACGATGCCAAAACAATACAGTTTATTGAGCTGATCTCTCCCTCCAAAGCCGTTCTGCGATGCGTGGCTCACCATAGCTTCTCTAGTTAAAAAAATATGTATACTTATATAGTTAACAAGCTATCACGGCTAGCACATGCCAAGGATGACAACTTTGAGCAGGCTGGAAGAAGGTGACCTCGCTCTAAGGCTCTTCCCATCTGTCCACTTGATGTTCAGTCAGATTTGTTTGACTTCACCGACAGTTAAGACAGATCTGCCGAGTTTATTGTTGTATTAGGCACGAGCCATTGATGCCTGTAAAAATTGCCGAAAATGTATTTCTGATTAAGGGAAATAATCTGTTGATCAAATTTCGAATAATTTCTTCAATTGTCTATGGATTCTACCCCGTCGAAACGGACATGAGGTATTGTTCAAAATTATGTGTCCGTATATATATGCGTTCCATTCTTAGAAGTCCTTAAAGTTTTTATAGCCTGAAAATTCTTTTCTTCTATGATTCCATTAATACGAGTTCCTTCACAGTTACAGCAAAGTTGTATGCTTAACTTGTAGTTTTCAGAATTTTTAAAAACACAATTTTTGATGTATACGATTTCAAAGGAAATTTGAGAAGTCATGTTTTTTTAAAAAAAAAACAAACGAAATCGATATATCAAAATAAAGAATATTTAAATAGCTTTAAAATAAGACCTGTTTTACTTTACAACTGCATTCTTCTCTCATGTACCGTTATGAATTTGTTTCCATTTTATTGTTCTATATAGTCTAGGATAAGTATTTTGGATGTTTTTATTGCTCTGACTTTAGGATTTAATTATTTATTGAAAATTTACCTGTTGATTGCGTGAAAGGTTTTAATGTGCTGTTTAGTTTAGGAATGGTACTTTTTTATTGTTTTATCATTGTGCACCAATTCGAATCAATAATACCTTTTTAAGAAATGTTAGAGATATGCTAGATATTGTATTTTTTGATGTGTCAACAGGGTACTGACGATGGTGTATTTGATCGAAAGCGCTCTGTTGCTTCAATAAATTGTTATTGTGGAAGTGTGTCCATTTCCCCTCTTCTCGCAATTACAACTACATTTTTCATAACTGCAGAGAGTGATATTTTCCAAAGAGCTGTTTTAAAAAATAGGCCTCTCTAAAGTTTGAAAAAAGCTTATGACTTATAGTCATTTTGATAAGTGTTATCAAACTCATTGACAGGAAATGTTTTGTGACTTGACTCTGATTTTATGAAAATTGGCGAATAAATTTGAAATGTAAATTTCCCATTGTTGATTCCAAATGGAATGACGCTATTGTCTATCCTAACAACCTTGTGCTATTTAAATCCTGAATTTGATATGTATTCATCCCATGAAGATATGTGCCGACTTTTCTATTTAATTTACAAACTATTTCACTCTGAAGTGTACAAAAGATCTTTCAAAGTAACTTTTTTATAGTTATAACATTTCAGAAGGTACTATTTGCAGAGAACTAAAGAAAATCACTTTTAAGTTCAGATCTTTTACTTTGAATCAATCACAGGCGCCAAGTGCTGCGATTGGCTTTGAACCACAGTCTTACATATTTTAGTTAGACAACTCGTTCCGAAGAAAAGAGACTTGTTGGACAACTTTTGTGAGTTCAGCGGGTCAATAATACATCTTAATTAGGGGAAAGCTCCTGTTTTTGATAATATAGGAGCCAAAACTCTTAACGAACCGTTAACTGGAACACTTCATTGTTTTGTAATACACATTGTATATCTATCTGAGGATGAACAGGAAACGAGGCTCAACGAATACAGTTATTTGGGGAAGAGATATCACAAAAAGAATTCTCTTATCAACACAAATATTGACACATCACAATCTTGTAATAGCATCCCATCCCTTCATTACAAGTTTTGACAACTGCCGCCTAAAAACTTATTTTACTTGACTAAAATCTGGTTAAAGACTTACCTTAATATTGTGGATACTAAGTGGAAAGAATAATTTAGATATTGATTGAGAGGATAATGTGCACTACTCCCTGTGCTACCAGATTACTCTTTAATAAGACTACTATGAAAGTAAGATTTCAAATATTAATTGTCCATGATATTTTATGTGATCAGACAGCTTTACATTTTGAGACTACAAGAAGGAGAAATTACATGTTAAGGAGTGTGGATTAAAGATGTTTAAAACAAAATGAAGAGAACAACAATTCTAGGGCCTACTTATGCTACATAATTATCTATTTGTTTTCTTTTTCTCCATTTGAATACATGAAACAGTTTTTCCCGTTAGATATTCTTCAAGTCTAACATAAAAATTTGACTCCAGTCCTCTTGAAACATAAACATTTATATTCTGGATCTTCTATAACTATTCGTGACGATGCTATTAATGTTCTCCTACTAGATTCGTGATAGATCTGACTGCAGGGTGTTCCTAAATGTTGTTCATTGTTGACTCTCCCTTGGCAACTCTCCCCCTCCTGGGTTCTCACCCTCCTGCATTTGAATATAGACTTTTGCAGCTGAGATCAAAATAGGAGTGCATATATTTATTTATAAGGTATGTCTGTCAGTACCTTATTCTGGATATTTATTTATTAAAAGGAACTCTTTCAGATCGGAACACCATACTTGACTGACCCGATATATGTTAAGTAGTTCTACTTAAAATAATTTAAATTGCTAACCGCTAAGCCGAAACATAATTGCTTCAATCAATTTGTGTAAAACGGTTTGCGAAAAGCACAGATTAACCTCGGAAACTAGATTTTTAGTTTTGATCAAATACGCTTTTAATTTATTGTAAGCTGATAATTTATATATATCATAATTGGTGGGCTGCAATCATAAATTTAACTAATTCCTGATTAATTAACATAATATTCTCTTCTTCAGAGCACTAAAATTAAAATTGCCGTGTCTTGACTAAATAATCAAGAGCATGTCCCCACGTATTGGAATTGCACCTAGATGACGTTCTCATAACCTTGTTGTCACTAAGGGCAGTAAAAACCCACGTTTGTGTACTAGTATTATTGGTTGGCTTATGCTTCCAATAATGTTCATTGGTTAGCCTATACTCATCTTTCATGCCTATCTGAACATTGAAGTCACCTTGTCAATTTGGCGTCGTACATTGATATTTAATTATATATCATGGGTAAATAGGCATAAAGGTTCTTTTTATTCTGTATTGTCTCAAGAGGCATAAACACTGATCAATGGTTTTGATTCTTCTCTTTAATATGATTCTACAAATAACATAAATTCCGTGGAATAAGTCCTTTTCTCTCTTCAGGTTAAGAGAAGTGACACCTAAGTTGACATTTTTCCTGTCTTCCCATTTGTTACTCACAATCAGTAACTTAAAAACAGTTCGTATTATTTCAATCAGTTTATACATATATCCTCATCCGGACCATATTAAGGTGAGGTCCAGTGGCATTTGGGGACAATGGAACAACTTTCAATTTTAGGTTAAATTTTGTTTTGAAATTTAAATATTGAACAAATGCTCATTTTTTTTTTTCGGCTGGCATTTTTAAATAAGTACTTACAACTTAACCTCCCTCCATTAATCCCATCAATTTTGTTTCTGCTTACAGTTAATTTCCCAGAGTTTCGTAAACATTTTTGAGACCATATTGAACACTAAGCAGAGCCAGTTGATTTTCATTCTTAATTAATTATTTTATTTTTTACATATCATAATGATTTAAATATCCAATTATTTTTCATTTATTATATATTTCCGTCCAACTCAAATTTTCATTACTTTATAAATATACTCCTTAATTCTCCCCTGAAAGGTGAATGTGTCCAATTTAATGTTTGAAATTTAAAGGCTTCTGACAAAGATAAACATTGTGTGTCTCATTTTAATCATTTTCATTTTTAAAAAAATGATTTTAACTACATCTCTCTATATTCTGAATATAAACCTCATGTAGGAACCTACAATATTCCTGCCTACTATTCACATATATTCATGTAAGTAAACTCAAAAATCGTAATTAATTAAATAAAATGATAAAAGAAGGGAATAAAAGAGAATACACTATGTAATGAATTGATTATATTAAGAATTGAATCTACAATTACATCAGGTACTTGTTCATGATTAGAATTGAAAATCAGTTCTCAAGCAAATTTACATTATGCGTTTCCTATATATTAATTGAAAGCAATATTTACAGCTAAATATACAAATGTTAATTAATTACTGTGCATTGACTCAGCCAAGCTGAGCCCAATAGAATATATTATATTATTTAACAATTAGAAAAAAAACATCCTGCTATTTGAGCAATTTTCAGTCTCAATACAAGTCGAATAGAAAGCCTTTTTTTGACAATAACAAACTCTATATAACAACATATATATTTAAAAATAATAACAATTTTCAGTCTGCTACAAATCTCAGTAATTAGCTTTTCATTATTTAAAATAAACATTCTTATAAAATTCATCTGTTGCAATTAAGAAATACAAGGAAGACTTAGATTATGTTCATATAAATTTGCATCACTAAAACAATAATTTAACAGATAGATCTATTCATCTCATTTAAACTACATCTAAAATATATTTTATTTACAGGATCTTATAAACAATTTAGGTTCCATAAATAAACTTTAATTCATTGACTAGTGGAACCTGCAAAATCAATAATCATATCATCCCACACCAGGCATTACAACGGTTATTTCCCAAAATTTCAGTCGATTTAAAATTACCCTGCACACACTTTTATAAATGATAAAAGTAATAATGTGATTTAGATAAAACTAGCCACTTTGAAGATAATAATTATGTTTCACTGTTAAATTTTAAATATTTATTTAACAGTGTCAGTAAAGTGAGTGGCTTTAATATTACATTTTCAAAAAAGTAAGATTTTCAAATATCAATATAAATAATAAACATAGAAATAGCAAGGTCATTTTGCCAAGAAATTTATTATGGTACTTTCTGTGCACTAGTTCCTTCCTGTCGGGATCTGTAGTGTGTACAATGGCAGTCACTGAAGATGGAACTAGTCCTCTGAAAGTGCCATAACAAATGTTGGAAAAAGAAAAAAAAGAAAAAAAAAAACCTTGTCTATTCTCTCAGATTTATTTCGTTCCCCAACCGCCCAACGTGCCAGGAGGAAATAAACATTTAGTTCACTTTTTCCCTGGATATATTCTCATTCAATGAGTAAAAAAAATATTTATAACTTATCTCTAAACTTGATTATACCTTTGTAATTATTAATCTCACAATTTATTTAAGTCTTTTAGTATTTTCATTTTTCTGGAAACATCTAAACAGATATATGATTTTGAAATACATAGAATAACTATAAGAGCACACAAACATTTCAATATTACATTAAGATCTAGAAGAGCAAAAAGTTGAATATCAAAATAAATTATATTATAAAAATAATTGAAAGAACCATGAAAAATTAAAAAAAAATCATGATTATATATATTTTAATAGAAGTGAAAATAAATCGAAACCATCTGTTCATTTAACAATTTGAAGTCTCGTTAGTCCAATTGTCAAATGGTATGGACTTCAAGATTGCACCTACAATGATCAATCACGTAAACAATACCGCCAAGGATTGAGTTTTATAAACTTTTTACTGTCATTTGTCATATTCCCAAATGGAATTTGACGATTTCCCAAAATTTTTGCGTTCAACCAGAAGAGGGGGTACTTTAGTAAACCTGATGAACTGTCAACTGGGTCATTTAAATCACTCCATCAGTCCTGTGCCCACTGCTTTGTAACACCGAGCTTCAATTGGATCAATCCAAATGAACATTTTTGTTAAATCTTAGGTCTACCATGATTTGCTTGGATCTATTTAAGGTATAAGGTTGTACGTGATTGGTCATATACAGGGCAAATTGCCAGTGTTTATTCGTTTCCTTTATAAAACTGATTTACCGTTTATGTTTACAAAATTCAGCGAGTTATTGATTTCAACTTAATTAATCAATAGCCTCAGCCGGAATTCATTACTACAGCTCGTCTTACACCAATCGTACGTGCGACCTGTGATTTCACAAAGGGATTTGTACTTCACAATCAGTGCCCAATGCGTCAAATTCAATAGAAAGATCCCCATGTTTCGAGTGCTAGGGAGGATGGCACGTAAGCAGTAGTGACTGGTCTCGGAGGTCCTTCAGGAACACAATGGAAGGTATAGTTTAATCCGTCGCTGTTGTCCCAGATTTCTTCTCCAAGAACGAGGTACTTCACCGCGAATTCGACTCTAGTCCCTAATTGGAGTGAATAAATAGGTATTGTAAATCCGAACCGGTCCGAAAAGCCGTCATGGGGTGAGTCTACGTAGGTGGCTTGAATCTCGGTGAAACTCTTCCACTTATCGGAAGAATAGCGCACTGCCACATGTTTAGTAAAGTCCAGGTTGACTACTCTGATGGTTCCTCGGATGAAGAGGCCGAGGTTGTTGCTGACATAGGCATTCTCCAGGCTGACCTTATTCTTCGCCAATCTTTCTGGGAACCCGGGCTGACTTCCAGGCTGGAGAAACAGTGGTACGAGAGTTCCTTGTTCTTGCCGGTAGGTTTCTTTGGGTGAGCCAACGGGGGAGAAGTCCATGTTCTTCAGGTCTTTGAAAGCAGACTTTGGTATTCTAGGCACTTCATCAAGGAATGTGTGCACATCTGCAAGGTCTAGTCCAAGTACATCAGCGAACCTCACGATCTTCTTCTGCCCGCTCGTACGTGCCGACTTGAGTGATGAGCTTCTCCTGATCTTCTCCTTATTTTCTTCTTCCGGGTAGAGAAGAATGAATTCATCTTCAGTAACTTCTGGCGATTTAGGTTCTTCAGTATCATCCTTTTCTGATTTTATCTGAAGTGCAGAGATGTCCCTGCACAGATCAATGAGAGACGTAAACGCCGGTGGTGAAAACTTGTGTGTGAGGACGGGAGATGATGATCTCTTCCCGTTGCAATATGTTCCATTGTATGTATCCAGTCTTAGGGTATCCACTCCTCCTTGCATTATGTCACCTGCAACAACAAAAACAATATGAAACTTATGTTATCGAAGTATGTAAAATTAAAAAGAATTTTGATTTACTTAATAACACTATTATAACTCAGAAATTCACGACAGAAGAAAAGAGTGCTTTTTCTGGAAAAAAAACATTTTTCTTTCGGCATTCAAATAATGGTATTGTTTCTGTTATTCTATACGTATATACATGTAACCATTCTACTTTTGTCAAATATGTTTCGTTGTTACGAGTTGATTGTCGAGTTCTCGTGGCAACAAATTTCGAAGCCATTAGACCACTCTGCTGGTGGTTGTTTACATTTGGCCCTGGCAAATTTGTACTCATTCGTGTACACCGACGACTGTACAGGCAAGACGACCTTTTGTTTAGATTACATGGTTTCAGGATTGGGACATTGCATTTTCGTTTCCCGCAAGATTACAATCGTGGACCATAAATGAAGTAACAGACTACACGTAAACAACCCATAGCCCGGCCATTGACCTAAGTAAAAAATGGAGATTACCCAGCAACCACTCGGTACAAAATAGGGCTCATTTGAAGGTGGTGTACTTAACGATCAGCATATAGCAACCTCCCTCGTCAGATGTTAGTGTCATTTACACCTATGTGTGACTAAGAAGTAGTGTAACCTCTATCTTACTGTGTGTGCACTGTGATATTGCAAAGGAAGGTAGGTGACCATTGCGAGCAATATAATGCGCCATAAGTAAATTACAATCGGAATGACAAACGATTCAGGAAAGCACTTTCCGTGCTGAAAAACAAGGTTAAAGATAAATCATAATAGCACTGTTTTAAAAATCTCTGTCTTGCACAACCTGCTCAATAATTATTCTTAAAAAAGCTTTTAAATGATTATGAAGCTGGGTTCTTCTCTGCGTAAAACTCTAATGGACTTCTTTAAATTATATTCTGTAAATTTTGATCACTGTTAACACATTTAGATGTAAATCTGTTTTTTCCTATAATAATAGTAGTAAATTTCAAAGAAACTGTGGGGAATATTGAATTGGATAAAAAATAGTTTTCCTACAGAAAAAAAAACATCGGGTGTAACGTTTGAACTAATATGTTCTATAATTAGCTAATAATAGTCCAATTCTTTGTAATTAATTTTAACAAGATGAGTGTTTCTGATTCGTATTTGATGTTAAAGTTTGTTTGTGTGTAAATCGTCTTTGATAATTTTGATTTGTTATCTTGTCTTATCAGGACGTTCGTTTATCTATTGTTTTATTTTTGGTTTTTTTGTTCACGTGTTTGTTTTGCCGATTTAATTGCACTGAAGTGGCTGGATCTAGCTTTTGGCGGGACGTGTGTTGTGTCTCAGCAGACATCTAGTGTTCTATTTGACATGTACTTACTTCAGTATACTTGGCTATTTCCTCGTTCAATTAGCACGGTGTCCGCGAACATTCTGATAACGAGAATTTAGAATGAGTTAATGAGTTTAAAGCAAGGTTCTTCCAGACTAGAATTCTAAAGTAGTAAGTGCTCAAGAGGTAATTCATGCGGACTGTATTCAAGATGGATACCACAACCAATCTTATCATACATATTTAGTTTTCTCACAATTCTACGCTATTACCCTCGTCAAAGATCTAATGGTTTGTAAAATATTAAAACTTTGGCATTTGCTTTATATCAATAATGTGATATACAACTGTATATCTTACTAATGGTTAGCTGGCTGAATAAATCTTCAAAATATGTACAGTTCTTCATATGCAGTATTCACATATTATCGACGACAATTTGTGAAAGCCCAACTTCGGCTCATCAGGTCACTTTTGTTTCGGCTTAACTCTACTCTCAACTCTTGACATAATTTACGGGAGTGTGTAGTGCTTCAATGATCCCTCCATCAAGAAATTACATCAGCGTTTCTTGTGTCGTGGGTCTTTATTGACATATATATCTTAAGTACAGAGAGTTATGATCTCATCACTAACTCCATTTAGTGTACCATAGTAATTACTCAAAACTTGCTAATGACTTTCTGAGCTTAATTTGTATGCAAACCATCTCGCACGTCGTTGCTCAAATAGTGTTGAATGCATTAAGTCATGTCTACGAAATGTTTTTGCAACATTTCTGAAATGAATGAAGAAATGATGAAAAGAGTGATACAATAATTTCTCTTTAGCGCCCACACCTTAAAAATGTATCAGTGTGATAACACCAAGCCAATGGAAATCCATCTGACATCGAGTGACTGGGTAAGATAAGCTGAATTCCGACGTGCTCGGATGAGACTGAGATGAGGTCACCTCACGATATCTGATCTATATTTCTCTCTTAGTGTAAACAATGCTTGAAATTGAAGCCAGACAAGGTATTTGGTGATGTAATTGATTTTGAATAAAAGGAGTGGGTTTTCTTAAACCAGAAAACTAAAAAATCTGTATTTCTCCCAAAGTCCGATAGTGAAGGCGTTGGTCTTAGATCTCTTTGAAAACATAAAATCGTGGGTTCGAATTCCACCTAGGTAACAAGGATTTATCAAGCTCACAAAATCGAATCCTTAGATCCAACTTGGCTAAGAAAGGATTAATAAAAATGCATTTTATTTTTCAATTAATTCCGCTAATATTCCAAACAAAAAAATAAACGATGCAACTGTAACACGTTACCATATGAAAAGCATTTTCCGATATGACGAATCGCAACAAAGATATTAATGATTCTACAACTTCTTTACCTTACTTTTACTTTTTCTGTTCGATTTCAGTTATTAACAATATTAGTTTTATGTGAAAAGTTTAAATATGTAGTTTGGTAATGATCCAATAAAAATTGTGAGCTCCAGAGGGTTAACTCAGACAATATGTACCTACGTATATGTATTCATATATAAATTAGACCGGACATTTTCTTCGTTATGTAGATACAATTTAAGATCGATGAACCTTACGAAAAATCTATTATAATTTGGGGACAACTCAAAGATTATTAATGAGTTATGAATGGTAGAACTTAAGTAAAAAATATTATACGATATATATAATGAGCAGGTACTACAGCTGTTTAAATATAGAGCCAGACTTGGATATGAATAGAATTGAGGGTCAAGTTAAAGGCCAAGAAAACTTGTAAAACCAGTTTGATTGGGAGAAGCATGGCGTCGCTGGTTACTTTGACTTAGCAGAGTAATTGCAACAATCTAATGCCAATGGGTTTTAATAAAAGAAATGCCCATATATTACTATCAATATTATATCTTCAAGTGGAGACCATCATTACTGGGCGATTGTCTAGTTCACCTCGCAAATACTTTCATCGGTAAATGCCATGTCAGCGATTTAAAACGGTCTCCTCTGACGTGCATTGCAAAGATCCTATAAATAATTATATATTTAGCTAATGCGATAACTCCAACCATTCACTGTAAACGTGATAATTGAGGACAGTTCGACTATGCACGGTGGAGGAGGGGGGAGAGGGAAATCTGCTAATCTTATTGTTGACTGATGTAGCATTTATTGACGTAAGCAATGATGGACTTATCAGTTCATTGGAATTTTAAAACAATATTTATTTATTACTTATTTAAAAAACAACAGATAAACGCAATTGCAAGTAAATAGAATTAATATTGTATTCATTTAAATAAAAAAAGTACATAAAAAATCCTAATCTGAACCTAATAATCAGAAAATAGTACTTAAAAAAATTAATTTAAATTAATAAATAAGTAAACACTCTTTTTTCAATTAAATATATATAAAGTATGCTAGAAATGTCTATACTTGTGAACTTATTAAATTTACATTAACTGATGTTATAAATTGACGATTTTTTTAAACTTAACATATACAATATTTAGTGCGAATACTGTATATGTATATGATAAACAATAAAACGAAACGGTCTATTGCATCATCATCAGTTGAATCATAGAAAGAATGGATACTGCCACATACTTTATTAGAAATCCCAAAGCGTGTTCCTAAACAATTGTACGGAGCACGACCTAGATAATAAATTCATTAAAAAACAACAGTCCTTCAGAAATGAACAAAATTTCCTATGTTGTACTATTTACTAAGAAGTTAGCGTAAATCAAATTGTATATACCAAAGACATTATAGAATTTTCGACCACCCAAATGTGTTTTCATGCAATTCTTAATTACTGTACAAAGAAACCCAAATATTTTTACTTCTTTTAGAATCTGTTATTTTTTAATTTTTGAGATGATAGTTGGTTTTCAATAAGCTTTCCACAAATCGAGTTCCTCCGTCTACGTTAAAGTTGTTTGCAGACTATCTTTACAATAAGACAAGGGGACTTAAAGGAGTAGGTATCGTGGAGAATCCGAACTGAGAAAAGCAAGAAATGGTTAGCAAGGATGTTAGTATTTCTACGCCGTCTACATCTATGACAAAGTAATCGATTATTTAGTATTCAATTGAGTTCTACGTAACTATTTCTTATGACAATGTAATTCGAAAATGTAGAATATAGTCTTTTTTTTCCACGTCTGTCATGAGTAATGTTAAGAAGTTATTAAGCATAGCATTAGAATTAATGTTTCCCCAATTTCGTTAGCCCAATATTAAGCATTAATAATTTATATATACCATATTCGACAGAATCCATGATTACCTTCAAATTCAAAATCCCCAAAATGATTGTTGCGGTTATTCTTCCTAAGCTTCCGGATTTCCCTCACAAGGCCATTCAGTTTTTCATCCCCTTTCTCCACATTGAGTGCGTCTTCAGTTTTATCAGTCAGCTGTTCTGCCGATGGCGCCATAAGCTGTTGAGCAAATTTCAATTAATCTATGACCGTAGTGTTATATTATCTGTTTTATTGATATTATTGGTGTTCCTATTATTTTTACTGATTTCGTTAAATGGGGATACTTGATGTTATTTTTAGCAAGAGTGTAATATGTATTTGGAAATTCGGAAGAAGAACCAACCGTGCATTTAGGTTGTCGCTCAACTGCTCCATAGCTCACCAAGATTTAATTCATAAAACTTTATAGTTTTTAAAAGGTATGCATATTGGCATAAGAGGTCGAAATGCACTCGTGTGTGTGTGTGTGTGTGTAAGTGTAAGTGTAATAAATCTATGAATATTTTCCATCGGAAGGCATGTATTGCGTAGGCCCATGTCTTAGTTTTACTACCGGCCTTAGTCAATAATGTAATTATAACTATACAATTGCGGATGCAATTAATTACTTATGGAATCACAGGTTTATTTTTACTTTTA